>VZTJ01002596.1:1157835-1231510 GCA_013397795.1 Orthonyx spaldingii | reverse complement strand
AAAAAAAAAAAAGAAAAGAACTAACATTTATCTATTTATTTATTTTTGTTTCACTGAAGTCTATTGAAATGCTGTACTTTTGTTGCAGGTGTTTGAATTTTTTGAGTAACTTTTGTCCATCAGAAAGTTTCTATATTTTAGGCAGTAAACTGAGTGTGTAAGCATGACTACAGCATCAGCAGATATAAGGGTAATGCAAAAACCTTCACAATCTCATTTTACTGGACCAGTTCAGACTTAAATAAAAATAATCCATGTATTTAGAAAACAAGTATGTTCCCATCACACATTACATAAGCATGGAAAAGAAGATTCTGGAGTCTCTAAAGCAATATTTTGTTCTTCTTCAGGCATTCTTTCTGTAATCTCTAGTTTTATTCCTTCTCATCATTGACAGCATGTGAATGCGCATGCAGAGTGCAGTATTGTCAAATTGCAAAACCTTGTAGAGTTGAGAGTAATTCTTTCTTGGGAAGTACCAATTTTGAAGAAGGCATTCAATTTTGTTCTCAACCTGCTGGTTCCTGACAAAGAAGCAGATAAAATATTTCTTTCCAACAGTAATTTCAACATTGAGATCTCAAGGGCATTACTGATACATGTGGATAATGAAGTCATTGTGATCAAGTCTTTGCAGGAGACATTTCTATAGCTGACTCATTTATGCTGACTGATTTTTTTGTATTTTTTTATTTAAAATTTGAATGTCTTCTCATTACAGGCACCTCTTTTTCTTACATTTATTCATTTTTCCTCTAGGAGTGTGCTGCATAAATGTCTTTAACACAATGCAATCTTTTTGACAAAACGTGTCATAATCTTCTAATTGATTCCCATAGTAACATAGCCTACTGTCATTCAAAAAATAGGCATGTGTCCTGATCATAAATTCTGTAGAGAAATGACATATTCCAATTTTTAGACAGACCTTTTTTATTTTTACGTGTACGCTGGGCATGTTCTTAACCTTGTTTACAGTTTCTGCTGACAATGCTAAAGCTGCACACTGTTCCTTTATTTTAAAGGAAGATAATAAAATGAATGTGGTGGTGTTTCAAATCAAGGTGAATAAAATGCCATGGTGATACATAGGATATAGCACCCCTATGCAGAAGTTAGCAGTTTTCACTGTTGTAATAATTCCTATTTCAGCACTTTAGGTGGTCAGTAACTGCCACGTCACCTAAATTAAATACATTTTAGCTGCATGAACTTGCAGACTTTGTTATATCTATGACACAAACTTTATATATTAGGTGCTCAAAGCTAAAACAGTAGCTTGAAGTGAGCTTGTGACATACTACTCCTGTTTGCAGATCCCAAATTAGAGATATTATGGTGAAATATGTCACCCTACCTGAGCCAGTATTGTGAGCTCACTGTTCAATTTGCCATTTCTGTTTGTTGCTGGTTTTTCTCCAGTGACTGATTCTCTAGGTAGTTACCTGAATTTCATGTTATAGATATTTATTTTTAATGTTTATTTAAAATTGGTTCGTTCAGTTTTTCCATTTCAAGTAATAAAAGACAATGAAAATGATCTTGCAAACTCTCTGAAGAGAGTTGGATAAATCACTCGATACCACCTGGTCACTAAGCCATTACTTAGAATGAGTTCTTTTGTTCCAGACAACTAACTCTCTTAATTATAATGTAACATTTTGTAGGTATTGTGTCTCAACCTCTGGACTAGCAGCTAGTGCCAGATACTTTACAGTTGTGATAAATTCTGTTTTAAAGTCACAGAAATAACTTTCTGAAGTCACAGAAATAAAGTCTGCATAAGGGGAATTAAAAAGAAAAAATGGTTTGAGAAAAACCTTTTTAGCAGAATAGTAGATCATGAGCTGTTCAAGTTTCTCCATGCAGCTACCATCACTTATGGCCACAGGACAACAGCTGAGATAAGTCAGAATTAGCTTTTGATTGTGTTGGAGTTTTGTTTGGTTTTGGCTTTGGACTTTTTTGTTTAGGTTTGTTTTTTTCTTAAATAGAGGCAGGCTTGTAGCTATATGGAACACTTAAATGTAAATCCTACTGATTTCTTCAGGAAGACATCATTGTGTGGTGTAATATGTCAAAGTCAGTTATTTTTATGAAAAAGTCTTTGCTGTCTTCTCATCAGTACAATGACTTCTCAAAGCTACTTGTAGAAAAGACAAAGACGGGAGCAATGGAAACTTTCCTATCAGAAAAAAAATTTAGCAATGTACAATTTTTAGCAATGTAGAAAAATAAAGCACATGTTAAAATGAGTTACACTTGATAAGCAGAGACATTTTTGTCCACTGGGGAAAAAAAAAAAAAAAAGAAATAAATGAATGTATTAAGAAAATATTAAATGAGTTTATGAACAAATAGAAAAGCCAAGTGATGGCTTGGAGAAATATTAATTAAATGGCCAAGGTTTGTGAGAGCTCCAAACGACTTGGAGCTATTTGGGTTTTTATTGTGTTAATTTCCAAGCAGCATTTGGTCTTGGAGTAGTGGAGGTGATTGTAAAACTTCTCTGAGGTCTCTGGGGTATTTTGAGCATTGCAGCTGGCATAAGCAAGTGTGCCTTCCTGCAGCCTCTGCACTATGCCCTGCTCTCAGTGAGTCAAGCTCATCCTCCTTTATTCTGATGTTTTTCAGACACATTGTGTCTTTTGGGCAGGAGTAATCTATGTAGCTGGTGTATAGTATGTCTGGCTGAGAATAAGCTTGCAGTTGTTCTTCTCTTTTGTCACAAGAATAAGTTGGGCTGCTCAGGTGAGAAAAGCAAGAACCGCTATGTGGTGTGCAAGCAAGAATCCCATGAGCTAAGTCCCTAATGGCAGCATTTCTCACTTAAGACTGGGTGTGTGTCTGCACCTATGAATTGAGTAGTTAATATTGTCCTGACGTAATTTTGTTTATTAGACTTTTCATGTGAAGTGTGATTAGTGATTGGAAGGTCTTGGAGCAATGTAGATCTAGAGGTATGTTTTTAATAATGCTGAAAAAGAAAATATGCCACGTTCTTGTTGGTTTTTTTGTTTTGGTTTTTTATTTTTAATGTCTTTTTGCATTTCCTTGTTTTCAGAAGCTGAGGAGCATGCTCAACTCTCATTACTGAACTGTCCTCAATGTCTTGCACAATCTATTTGATGCATAGGCTTTTGGGGTTTTTTTATTTGTTTTCCATGTGTTATTCAGCAAAATGACTAGGGAACAAACTGCTCACTAGAGATGGAGTGTATAGGGTGATCGACTCAGCTGTGAGTGTAGTCTGTCATGCACAGAAAAACTTGAGACCTTGTTGGAAATTTAAAAATAAACTTCAGAGGCTTTCTGTGACTTTAAAGTTCATGATACCTCTGCTGTTCATCAGGTCTGTGCTTTCAGCTTGCATCCCTCAGTCCTCTGCATCAACCTGGTTTTTAACTGAGTAGAAGAATTTCTCATCAGGCAAGTACTATTTTCTGTAATGCTTCCCCCTTAGTTGGCAAAGTTCCCTGTTTGTGTTAATACACCTTGTATTGGTGCTGAGGGGTGGCAAATCTTGTCAGGCTGCTATCAGCGTAGAAGACAGCCAGGTGTGCTTGCAGACAGGCCAAGTCCAAAATAAACTTATTTGTCTTAAATTCTGAATTTTTTTCCTGTCAGAGCAGTACTTCCTAACAATTTCAGAGAGTTGAATTAAATATTTCTAGTCCATATTAAAGATATGCTACATGCAGAATGATTTTTTGCAAAAATAAAAAAAAGAAAACAGTGTTTGTGCTGAAAGCCTCCATGGTTTGTTTTTATCTTCAAATTTTTCATAACTCATTTTGTCACCACCTTCACAACCACATAATTTCTTTCAGTTATACTTCTTTGGAGCCGTACGTATGAGAAATGTCTTCTATTTTCCCCCCAACTTATAATTCATAAGAAGACATCCAGCCTTGACAGAAAACACTTGGAGAATGCAGAATTTCCTATAGTTATTGTTCTTCAGTTACTATTCTCATTGTTACATTTGTAGCTTAATACCATATTTGAATTTAAGCTTTCAGTCACTGCTTCTTGTTAATTCTTTCTTTTCTTGTTAATTCTTTTTTTCAACCAGCTTTTAAGACCAAGAATTTTGGTTCCCTGCTAGTACTTGACTGCCATAATTTTTTCTGCTAAATGTCATACATTTTCTCCGAATTTCAAATAAATATTTCTACTTCTTCTGGTTTTCAATACTTTTAAAAACACATGAATCTCTAGAGCAGTATGTAATCTTCCAGTACATGAAGAGTACTGAAGCAGTGTAGCTCTTGCAAGGAATTGGCAGCCTGCTTCCCCATGCCCTTCTGTCCCCATGCCATGGGTCTTCTGATGCAGCTTTGCCACAATATCTCCATAGGCAATCTGGAGCCCCGTGCAGAGGCACACTTCTCCACAGGTCCAGCTCCTGGCAAGCAGGGATTTTCCCCTTACCCCTATATACCTTGGATGTCTCAGACTGCCTGGGTGTCTCAGGCCTGGGGCCCCTGGTCCCACAGGACTTCCTATGGCAAAGATTGTTCTCTAACTGTGCATAGCCAGTGTGGGTCAGGCACTGAACTTCAGCTGAATTCAACTAAAAAACCAGAGAGCTTGCAACAAGTATGCAGACATACTTAAACAGCTTTAAAAGAAATTTCCCTAGAAGAGGAAGTGAGTTTGATCTAGGTCGGAGCTGAGTTAGTCTTGAGTCATTAATGGAGGCATCTTTGCTATACGTCCTAGAACGTGCAGTATTAGCTGTATTTACATGGCTTTACATATTTGTTTCTTTGCAATATGACAAATTTTAAAAGAACTTTGTATTCTTTTGGTTGACCTACTTCCTTGATAGTTTATGGTGTAATTAAAATATTTTTAATTTCTGGAGAGGTGAGGCTGATATTGGACTTCTTTTAATAAATGAATTCTTTGTTATACATGTAAACATTAAGCTTTCTATGATTAACCCTGTTATGTGTATCGGGTTAAACAGTTAATACTCATCAGCATACCAAGTGTATGCTGTGGTGTGAGGTATTTCACAGCTGAACGTGCTGTGACCAGGGGGAAGGCAACACTGTGTGTGTGAGGGAAGGGGACTTGAAGGCTATTACTGTGCAGCATTAATGTGTGCAGGTACTGTACGAGGCACGAGTGGGACACAGAGTTGATGAAGGCATGCACCTACTCTGTGTGTTCAGGCTCTGTGGTGACCAGCTCTCTCCTCCCCACCTCTCCAAACCCTTCTGCTGTGTGGCAAGAGTCTCTTGTAACTGGTACATGTTATGCTCAGCAAAACATGACTCTTGTAAATTGTAAAAGTAAGATTTTATCAGGCATGCATCCAGTATCAGCTTTTCCTCCAAAGTGGAACAATTTGTAGAATTCTGATTTAGTTTTATTCTTATTTTTTTGCTTTGAACTGATCATTAACAGTATATTATTGCCTGTAAGATAGTAATGAAATTACCTTCCTTTATTTTAAACTTAGGAAGCGTTAATCTTGGAACACAATGTAGTATAGTATGCATATGTTACTTGAGAATATTGGAAGTTTTATGCTTATTAGTTACTATACTAATAACACTAATGACCTTTTCAGGTTGTTTTTTTTCTGTCTACGAATGCATAATTATTTGCATACAATGTTTAACATTAAAAATATGACACAACCACTTAACTGTAGGAAGACTGGTAGCGAAGGTTGATGCTGCATGCTTATTCTAGTCATTGGTGCCTAAATATCACACTACATTTAATATACAGTGTCATATACATACTGATGTGAGCATAATGTACTCCTAGTGGCTCAGCAGAATGGGAACTTAGTACTGATGAAATGTCAGTCTTAATTTTTTATTACCTTAGCTGTGGGCATTTTATGTCAAAACCAGAGCTGACCAAATACTGCAAAATGCTATGCATGACAACACTTTCATTTATTTAATGCCTTGCAGATGTACAAGTGGTCTTTTAATATAGTCTTTCCGAGATGTTACTGGCCATGAAAACTGGAAGGGATTTCATCAGATTTAACACATTTAAGCACTGGCTAAAAATAAAGTCAGAAAATGAGTCAGTAATTAAACTAGTTACATTGGAAAAGGAATCTTAAATTTTGTGCTTAGCAAAGGAAGAAATGAAACTCACCATGCAGGGTCTTTGATCAAACTGTTTAGTGTATCTTAAATACCTATTAAAATCGTGATTCTACTGATAAGTTAAACCATCCATGGGTTCAAGTATTTTTTCATAAATTATTGTTTAGAACTGTATGGCTCTTCACAGAGAGTTCATGGGTGAGAAAAGGGGAATTAAGCTCGAGGAAAATTGATTGCTAGGAATATTGTGTGCCTTAGCCATATATTTCTCATAATAACCGAGGGAGGTGGGTTCTTTTTGACAGAAATAAAGGGCACAGTTCTTCAGTTGGGTTGCAGTGGTCAGGGCACTGAGAGGGCGGAGGGAGGTCACCGTGCTGCCTCACCTGGCTTTGGGTCTGGGTGACTGGAAGCCAAAAAATGCATCTGAGTAGAGGCCACGTGCATGCAGAGTGCATTGGCAGGGCCAGGCAGGAGGGAGGCTGCTGTGGTGGGTACCTGGTGAGTCTCAGTTTCCCGCAATTCTACCCCTAATCCAGGCTCTGAACATCTAAGCCATCACCTGGCTTGGCTAAAGCTGGGTTTTCATGTTGTTTGTAATCCAGAACAAACTTCTGAGAGGGTGATTTTCTTTAGAGTACTTTTTCATGCATCTTCTTTTATTTTTCATGCCTCATAGAAGAGGTTTTTCATTTTTGGCAGACTGTCTTCTCAGGGCACTCTGAACCTGGATTATTTACTACAGGTGGACCCAGATTGCTGAGGTAAAAAGCCGACAACATATACTTCCTTGAAGGATGTAAATTGTGTTTTAAAATTCACTGGAAGAAGAGTATTGTTTATATGTGTGATATTTACTATGGGAATGGCAACCAAAACATTAATACTGGCTTTGTTCTGTCTTTTCTATTATCAATGGCAATTTTTAAACTGTAGAAGTTTCAGGTTGCTGTATATACAAAAGGAAATTGTGATTTCAAATTATAATTGGGGATGTGGTTATAGAATAATGAATGGGAATAATTAATAGAAAGTTAATTGGGTAACATCAGAAAAGTTTATCCTGGTATATTGGGATTGCATGCTTCAGTTGATACTTAGTGTACTTTTGGGATTTCTGGTTGCACCTCACCTCTGGTTCTGATAGTATATTGTATTATGAAGAATATTAATAATGCTGCAGAACAATTACTTGTTCATTTGCTAACTGATTAAAATTCATGCATAATTTATTGGAACTCGGGGAGACTTTATAAATAAGTCTCCTTGGCCTCAAGAGCTTAAAAACAAAATGTGTATGCTAATATAAGAATGTGCTTTACTTCTTAACATCAAAACTTAATAGGCAATGGTATATTAGTCTCATTAATGTGAGGTTTTATTTGTGATAATCATGCTCTTAATCAAAGTGTATACTTCTAAACATAGCCATAGGTTTTAGAAGTTTATAACTTGGTAGTGCAATGTGCTCATCAATGATGATGTTTTCTGCTATAATATACACTGACCTTAGAATACATTCGTTTGACATTTAAAATGTTAGCTCCACAACAAATAAACTGCCATCATTATGCCCAGCTGCATTTCTGAGCTTTGATGCAGGTATGCAAATTAATTCATATGCACATTTGTTGCTAAAACAGGGTAAGATGTTAATAATTAATTTAGATATTTTCTATAGTTTTGCATATCCTGAAGCAGAAATGGAAACACCTTGAAGCATTCACCTTTTCACTCTGAGAGGAAAAAATCACCTTCCATTACAGCCACTATGACATGACTACATATTCCCTGGTCTCCTAACTGAGTGGCTTGAGAAGCAGCCTAATTTAGACAAAAATCTGCAAGATATGTACCAAAATCTGGAAAACTTGGTTGCTTATACAGCTGGTAAATATACCGTTTGGAGCAAGCTGTGGTACCTGGAAGGGAAACTTTGCTGCTGGTCATAGAAAAGCAGGTAGAACCAGGGAGTCATTAGCTGAACTTCACCATGCAGGGAAGATGGGATGTCAAAGGAGTTCCACCACTCGCCACTATGTGTTCTGTTATTGACAATGGTGGCGTCATCCCTGGGAGGCAGAATACGTGCAATGTATCTTAACTTCTGTTGTATGGATTGTGGGGGAAGTGGTGATAAGGACCTCATGCTAGGGAAATCTTTTGGTCCAGGGTTAAAAATTATTTTTAATGTACTGGTCATGAAACCCCCTCTACCTGCTCAGAGTTGCTGATTTGTTAGTTCTGCATCGCTGCTGTGTGAAACCCCTGTGTGCACTGAATTTAGCATTGTTGCCTAATTAACTGAAACAAATTAGTTGAAATATGAGCCATCTGGAATGAAAATGAACCTTCCATGTTTATCAGTGAATTCATTTTATTAGGAAAATACTTGTTGCTTGCAATTTGTTTCTTAAAATAAATCATGCTGAGGCAATGTTTCTGTGTTAATATTTCTCAGGGTAGGGGGGACCACCTCTTCCCATTTGGTCTGTCGTTACCTTTTTCACTTTGCAGCTGCATTGAAATATTTAGGCAGGCAGAAGCTGATGAGAAAAGGGGATGACAAAAGGCAGTACGCATCCTATTGTTCAAATTTCAACATCAGTAGTAAGTTACTAAAGAATAAAATATGTTGGTGCCATATGTCTTTATTTTGTCATTCTCTTGGCAGCTTTCTCAGTTCTGAGTATTCTGAATGCCTGTAATAGGCATCTGTATCCTTCTCCCAAGCTGCATCCGGTGGGTTTCAGATTAACTGCAGTGATACTCATTTTTAAGAATATTCTGTGCAGGAATAGTGTATCTCTTGCAGATCTTTCTATAAGGAAAGTACAAATGTGGCTTCAGTCAATAAAAGAAAATCTCAAGTTATTGGTATAGTAAATTATATAAATGAGCATAGTTTTTTTCAGAAAAAAGTCTCAAGCAGCAGCAATATATAAATCAGACAGGATTTTGTGGTCTCTGGCTGACATTGTTAAAAGGAAAAAATAGCATTGAGCAGATGCCAGTAGTGCACCACTCACTTCCATCAGCTGGAATTCCCGTCAGCTCTTCTTCATTGATGTCAGTTTGAATTTGCTTCTGAGGTTTGGAATCCTTACTGACCAAACTAACAACTTTCCATGTAGAGAGCCCTCCTCTTAGTGGGTTTTCCCGCTTTTGTTTTATCGCTGGCTTCTTTTTTGTCTCCCCTGCAGAGCCGCCTCGGCCAATAGCACCCCCACAGCTGCTGGGCGTTGGGCCTACATACCTGCTCATCCAGCTGAACGCCAACTCCATCATTGGGGACGGCCCCATTATCCTGAAAGAAGTGGAGTACCGGATGACGTCTGGGACTTGGACCGAGACCCATGCAGTCAATGCACCAACATACAAGCTCTGGCACCTGGACCCTGACACCGAGTATGAGATTCGGGTCCTGCTCACCAGACCAGGCGAAGGTGGGACAGGGCAGCCAGGACCACCACTCATCACCAGGACCAAGTGTGCTGGTGAGTGTTGCACTGGAAAAATTAACAAAAAACCCAAAACTGTTTACTTTATGGTTTAATTGATTGGCAAGCCTGTTAGCTCCAATTAACTTGTATCAGGAGTTAAGGATTCCCTTCACATCCACAGGATCCCCAAATTTTTGAATCAGTAAGGATTTGCTGTGTCTTCTTCTTTGCCCGGTCATTGTCTAGGTTGCTAACCCTTGGAGGGTATGTTAGGAGGCGGGAATTTAGAAATCTAAGAAAATGTTTTGCTTCTCCTCACGCAAGGAAGGGGACCTCTTGATTTCTGGAAAGTACTGACCTCCTTGCTTCTTCACCTGCATATTTTCAATTACCTTTTAAGTAAACTTGCACATAAAGGAAATAGCATGGGAAAAAAAAAGAATATGTTTAAGAAATAGAATCATGCAAAAAAAAAGTAGTGTACTTCTGCATAATTTGTCTTTTCCCAAGCGATTATGCATGGCCTGACATAATCTCCAAGAACTAAAATACAAATACAAATCTCTAGCTATGACTGCTCCCAAGGGAAGTGGTCACAGCACTAAGCCTGCCCGAGTTCAGGAAGTGTTTGGACAATGCTCTCAGGCACCGGATGTGACTCTTGGATCTCTTCTGTGCAAGACTGGGGGTAGGACTCAATAATTATTGGGGTCCCTTCCAGCTCAGGATAGTCTATGATCCTCTAAATTGTAAAATACAATTGAAAATATTAATAGAGTGTTTTCTCCATTTTTGACTACTATCACCAAAATCATGTGCCGCTGAGCCCTGCGGTCTGCTTCCTGTTTCATAGAGTGTCCCTGCGTGGCCAGCACAAAGAAGTTTAAGCACTGCCAACTTGTGCTATATGCTGTTCTTGCTAAAGCGACTTAAAGTTATTTTAATCTCAGCTTTCACAAGAAAAAAAATAATACCTACATCTCATACTTGCAGGGGAGAAAAATGATAGATTTAAATCTCAGACTGTGAGGAAAATAAGCATAAATTAAATTGTCGGTTTTTCCCTCCTAGTCTCAGGAGTTTTAGGGCCTGACAGTATTTTAAAGTTGGCACAGTATTAGATTTAGCAAAGAGTGATGATAACCATCTCTTCAAAATCACATTAATCAGAAGGACAAGCTGGAGTCTCAAGTTTCTATATGTCATGTATATATGTGCATTTGTGAATCAGAAATATAAATAATTTTTTCACAAGTTGGTGACAGATGTCTGATGGATGACTGCTCATTTTGTTTACTTAAGGAAGAGTGTCTGGGTCTGGATCAGAAGCCAGAAATTCTAGCAGACTAGGTCAGTGGGTATGAAATCCAGAAAATTAGATAATCTTTTTCAAAACTGGGCATAGTATAGTCAGAAGCTGAGGCATGAAGCTGGAGTAAGACTAAACTGAAGGCATCTTTTGGAGTTTGTGATCGTTTTTATAATTTAGTCTGTCTTTCCAGTGAAGTAGAAAGATCTATGTGTCTATCTCAGTTAAGGTGTCAGTCTTTGAGATCTAAGTAAGGTTAAAGTATTGATTTATTGCACAGAATTTGTTTAGACATTCTTCTAAAAAAGTAGGAACTGGAAAACAGCTTTTGTTTTAAAGAGGCTGAGCCGAGACTAACAAATCCAAATGTTCAGGTTCTTTTCCTAGCACTTGAAAAGATGTAATTTAATTTACTCAGGTTGTGACAAAATCAAGATTTTTAATGGGAAAGGAAAAGAAAGGAAGTAATGATTTATGTGACATGTTTTTATAAGCCAGTTAGGGGAAACAATGTTATTGTGGGTGTGTTTTTATTTTAATTATTTTTAGCAAAACACTCACATGTAAGGCTCCAAAATCTAGTCTGGCTTAAGAAAAAATTTCAAATCAATTTAAACCACTATGAAATTAAGCAGATCAAAAAAATACTTGAGCAGAAAATTCTGAACTTCTATGACAACATCATTTTAATAATAATAAAATTTTAAGCTGTTTACCTTGCAGTAAGACTTATTCTTCCTATTCCGTGCAAGTGAAGACAAATAATTATTACTATAAGCTAGTTTCAGTTTGAAGAAGGTATGTTAGTAAGTGTTTGTAAAGACTGAAATATTGTGCCCGGTGTTGGGAATGAGTCAGGGACAGAACCAGCTTGAACAGCAGGTCGCCCTGCTGCCTCCTCACCTGTTTGCAGAAAAGGAAAGTCTGTTTCATTTTCCACTGTTCACCCAAAGCTTCTAATAGATAACTGTAAGTCCAAGTCAATATGATTTTTTTGGTTGTATATACATATATTTTGCTTGTAAATAGGCAACTTATAAACATAAAAATTAGTCTCTTCCAAAGAGAAGATTTATAAGAAAAGGTAAAGGTAATAATGGAATATCTCACCCTGCAGTCTCTGCTGCTGCCAGTATTGTGCTGGTGACTGGCAGGGGATTTACTGTGCTCTATTAGATGGCATCTCTGCAGCAATATCTTCTTTCTTGAGTTTCTTCAACTATTCTTAATTCTCGTTTCTGACAAGATCACTTATTCTTCAGACAGATACTCTCTTTTCTGTCAATGTTCTTTGTCAATTTTGTCTTTCCATAAGTTTTATACATATTAGTTCAAATTCTGAAATAGGTTATAATTGATTATCTGCTCAGTATCAGATAGAATGGCGGGAAATAAATGAATTTTTAACTTGAAGTTTGACTGCTCTCTGTACAGATTAAAACGTGTACATTAGTGAATGTCGATCTGATGAGATTGTAAAGATTAAAGTTTACATTCTGAGTAGCAGCATCAGTAAACTCACTGAAAAAAATGAGAGTAAGCTAGTATTCTGCTGTTTATTTAATGCTTAAGCAAATATCAGCATTTGTTTTCAAATGAAGTTTAAAATATTTTTTCTCCATAATTCATTCAGTGTTTATAATTTCATGCTATTTCTTAATAACATATTATTGATCAGTTGTCCTCTGCTTTGCTGGAGATGTGCTCTACTCCTTAGTGATTTGAGTGATGATCGTACTTACCTCATTGTCATACGTGCACTTTTATTATTAGGTATTTAGATCATTTTCTGTCTTCTTCATAGCAAAACTAGTGTCTGGTGACTCATTTACTAAATGTTTCCACTAATGCTAAACAAAATTGTTCTTTAATGAAGGGATAATTCTTCCACTAGTTAAGTCCTCTGACAGCCTGTTTGTCTACCCAGCATTTCCCAGGTAATCTTGCCCGTGCTGAAGTGAAGACATTTTGCTAGATGTGTAGTTTTAGCAGTCTGTGATTAAAGATAGTGCTGAGCAATCAAATATATGAAATCACTGAGTGTTTTTAAATGGCTGAAGTCTAAAACATCTGAAGCAAAACACTATTTTCTGACATTATCCTCAGTAAGAGCCAGGTGTATGCTTTGTTATTTCCTCTTCTAAGCACCACTGATGATGATACGATCATGGCATTGTGTTCCTGGCTGCTGATACTGAAGGGTACTGCCTCCCCTGCAGTCCTCACAGGGCACCTGAGCTTTATTTCATTATGACTTGACCTCTTGCCTCGTGTCATTGCTCAGATTATTCACTGCACCAGGATTTTAACACCAAAACAAAAGGCAGAGAGTAACACTTTAACCAGAAGTAATCCTTAAGGCTGTTTTCTGTGGCTTTAGGGTGTGTTGTCCTTCTGAGTGTATCCTCTGAGTTGTGATCGCCTTTCTTTCCTTGGGGGGGGTGGGGAGGAGAGGGGCAGGGTGTAGAAAATATGTGATAATCTAAAATTGTCCACTTAGCCTGCTTTTTCAGCTGTAAGTTAGAAGTTATTCTCTTACGTTGGCTGCTGCTTCTGAGTAACAGCTCACAGCTCAGGTTTATGATTAACTGATATTTTAGTGGCAAAGGAGGTCAATAGTTCAGCCTGTCCGGAGCTTAATATATGTACACAGTGGAATTGCTCGCTCCTACTTTACTGAAGTTCAGCGCAAGGGTGTGATTTTTCAGAAAAGCATGAAGAATTGTAAAACAGTTGGAGAAAAGAGTCCTGTGTGTTTTCCTGTTTTGATTTTGATAATGAAATGGGTAAGGGCGGAGAGGAAGCTTTATAGCTTTAGCAGAGCTGAGAAAGGAAAAATATTTATCAATGATATTATTATTGTTAGTATTGTTATTATTGTTATTTCATTGTTCAAAATCATTATCTGTCACAGAGACCTGCTCTTGGTAACAGCCTCAAGGCACGAGAGCAGGAGATGCTGGTTCAGCGATGCCGTGCTGGCACATGATGGCCTGCAGTTGAAGGCTTGGGAGCTGGGCTGCTTTCTGCTGCCTTTTTCAAATGCAGAATGTTTGTGTACAGTTTCCATGTATATTAATATCACAAACAACATACACAGAGTACAGGATACTGCTGAATTCTCTTCTAAGAAACAAAAAAAGCAAAGCATGGAAAAATATTGAAAAACAAAAGCAAGCTCAAAGGCTTTTGTTCATTGTTTTCGGATTTATAACAAAGGGACCCCAGTGATGTTGCTGTTGAGAAATTGACCTTGCATGGCCATCTGGAGAACTAAAATGTTGTTGTGTCTACATAAAAATTGTAAATGATTTTTAAAATGAGTGGAATGAGAGGGACATCGCAATATAGAATCTGCACGTGCTGATGTGGGACGTGTACAGTGCTATTGCACTCAGTATTTGTTGCCTTTTATACTTACAGAGCAAAGGCCGAAGGTTCAGGGTGGAGATCTGGATTTATAGGCTTTACTGTGTGCTGTACATGAGAATTTGGGATGCTGGTATGTGAGGCAATGGTTTTATAAAATTGGGTAGAGTCAACATCACAGGAGGCTCCTGGAAGATACAGCACTGAATGGATAAGCTGTGCCCTTCATTTGTGTCCCTTGCAGCAGTGCAACTGCAATTGTTTAAAACTTTGAAAGCTAATAAAAACACAGATAAGAACATAATTTTCAATCAATTTTTACAAGGGACAGAGAGAAATATTTACCTTTACAGAAAAACAGCTGTCTTCATGTTTCAAGCAGAATTTTTACCTTATTTCCCTCAAAGTAGGTATTATTATGGACTTAGACTGTAGCTTCAAGGGGAATGTGAACATATTTTGAGAGCTTAAATTACATGTTTTTATTGCTCATATTTTTGTTGTTTACAGTTTGAATGCATTTTAAGAATAAACTAAAGATGAACAATTTGAAACTAAATGAATATGATACTTTTAAAAATTATTTTACATTTGTCATTCCAGAAAAGCTCTCATTATACCAACATTTATAAGTTGCTGTTGTTTTTACAAATGTGTTTGGCACTTGTGACTGTTTCTGGGCTTTTGGCCAGGTAGTAATTGGAACCAGTTAAGATCTCGCTATCAGATTCCAAATGCACCAGAGTCTTATTCCATATAGGTTTACTGGTTGGGTATGATGGGGTGGGGTAGAGCAGAGAGATATTAAAACAATGGAAAAAGTCTGGACTAAGGAACTTCATCATATTCCCTTTAAGACTGAATACTAGGATTGTTATTGAGAAGGCATCCTGTAGAAGAGCCATCTGATTTGGACCATCATCTGGCACCAGCAACCATGCTCTGCTTATTGTATTGTTTGCCACTGCTGAGATGCCCATACCACATATAGAATCCTAATGATGCTTATATCCATAAGAAAGGACTGTAGTGCAGCTGACTTACCTAGCAAGAGACCAGGCAGACTGCTCAGCCAAGTTCTTGTCAGATTGTGTAAATTAAGCATGGTATCCTCTTTTTCAAAGGAGCGCAGTGCTGATGACTCAGTTGAATTGGCAGTAAACTGCAAGTTCAGACACTGACCTCCCCTAAATTTGTTTTCAACTTTTTTTTGTTTGCTGTATTCAGCCTTGCTTAGTATCATTTATATGGTACTTGCAGCTGCAAGTTCCCTCTGCACTAACTGGAAACTTTCTTCCTGCAACATTGTGAGTGCCATGTTATACAATGAGACATGGGTTTCCTGAATCCTCTCATGCTTCATTTTTGGGAAGAGTTTTGTTCGTGGCTACTTTTTATAGTATAGTGTTATTTTCAGGAGTAAATCACTCTGATGCTCTTCACTTAGGATAGCAGACCTAGGTGGGTGGGCTCCTCTAACATGGCCACCCACATTTCAAAGCCTCTGTTGTGTGCAGTGGCCTCTTCTGCCTTCTTTCTGAAGTCTCCACCAGTGGGCAGGGAGGGACCAGTTACCTGCAGCAAGACACGGTTGTGGTCATTGGCACTTGACACACTGGTCAGTCAAGGTTTCTGTGCAAAGACCTTGATTAAAGTAACTGGCTTTCTTTCTGGTGAAGGACATTAGGTCAGGATACCCCTTCACTGTGCAGTAGAGCAGGGGGATGAAAAGGAGCAGCTGCCAACACCACACAGAGCTCCCCTGTCTCACAAGCAATTTCTCCATCTCCTGTCTCACCTTGGTTTGTTTGGTGGCTTTTCCCAGAGCAGAGCATGCCACAGCACACTGAGACTGTCATGATTTATCCAAAGTGCATGTAACTAGTCAATAGATCACACTTCTGAGAGGAGCACTGTCTGTGGCAAGAAAATATATTGCAGTACATTAATCCACGGTGCCCATTCCAGCTGTAAAAGAATGAATGTGGGCAATAATTCATAATGCAGCACTTGAAAGTGCTATGGGTGCACCCAGGCCAGATAACTCACAGCCTGATTAGAGCTTCTCCAAAGTTGGCGGACTGATGTTCACAGATTTTTGGTCTGTGTCTGCTTCTTAAAAACATGACTGCAGGTTGAGATAATATTTCCCTTTCAGAAGTCTAGAGCTCTTTTTTTGAACTGTGATTTCTATTTTTAATTTCAGCTGAAATAAACAACTTTTTTTTAGCATGATTGATTAGTGTGTTTGATGCTTTAGTTTGGTTTCATAATTAAGGTCTCTCAACTGTTCAGGAATGCAATATTAATTTTATAGTCTGTGAGAATTGGTAAGTACGTAAATAAAACAAACTTTTATAGGACTGGATTTTATTGTATTTTCGTTTATCAGTCAATTAAAAATTAATCAGGGAAAATTTTAATAAGGTTTTTTTAAATTGCTCTGATCATTGCAGCACTAAAGTGTTTTGGAAGCATACTAATTTTTCAGTTATTTTGGCACTTTTGGCAGAGTAGTGTGGATTAGATATGGAGAGCTGTGAGTAGCAGGAGTGGAAGGGTGGGAGATGAAAGTGGTACCAGCAGCATGTGCTGTGGTAGTGGACGTTGATGAGATTTATCAAATGCATTCAATTTTTTTTCTCTCTCCCCCATGTGTCTCTCTCCAAAGCCATTGCAAAGAGGTATCATGTTGTTGTTCCCAAAAGCCCTGGTTCTCATAGGCATCAATTCTCTGGACTTTCTTCTGCTAGATAAATATTTGCTTTTCATTTGACTCTTATTTGCTTTTTTGTTTTTTTTTAACTTTGTTTCATTTTAATAGTGAGCAACATAATTCTTTTCACCTTATTTGAACTTAGACTGTATGAAGCAGAACTGAGTGAATTTCACTCTCTTCAAGTTATTTTTCAGTAAATCCTCCTGCTAGTGCAGAGAAGGGGAATGGACCATGTGATGCTTTTGTATGGAAAGATAATGAAATAGCCTCCATTTTTACAATAAGTTGAGGAGCATATTAAGCAGTCAACTGATGTCAAGTTACACCTCAGGTGATCAGTAGGTCTAGAAACCTAGAAATGACTTATCAAAGCTCTTAATGTTATCTGGTTTTGTTTGCTGTTTTCAAATAAAAATCCGAAGCAGTCAACTGATGTCAAGTTACACCTCAGGTGATCAGTAGGTCTAGAAACCTAGAAATGACTTATCAAAGCTCTTAATGTTATCTGGTTTTGTTTGCTGTTTTCAAATAAAAATCCGAAGCAGTCAACTGATGTCAAGTTACACCTCAGGTGATCAGTAGGTCTAGAAACCTAGAAATGACTTATCAAAGCTCTTAATGTTATCTGGTTTTGTTTGCTGTTTTCAAATAAAAATCCGGAGCAGTCCTGGAAAGCTCCAGATGACTTGAAAAACAAACATTAAAAATACTGACATGAAGGCTCAGGATCAGCCAACTAATTAAAAGCTTGTCATCTTGACTTTTATTCTGAACAGAATAATGGAACAGCCAATACCAAGATTGATTAATGAAGAATTAAGGAAGTAATATAATTAGAGACAGTCAACAGATTTATAGAATACGCTTGTCAGAATAACTTGATTTCTTAAAAATTAAATTACAGATTTGGTTAGTAAAGCTGATATTGTTCTTCTGTAATGCATTTAATTTAATATAAGGCATTTTGATTAAGAAACCAGAATAAAATCAACTCAAATGGAGAAGAACTGGCTTATATATCTAAAATCGGTTTTATGAATTAATTGAATAAACATTTTGGTTTAGGCCCTATCAGGAACAGTTCCATATAATTTATAAAGGAAATATAACTGTGATAAAACTGGCAAATTACAGAATATTATGAAGCTGGTAGAAAAAGAAGCCTCTTGAATAAAGACAAAGACTTGAGTTTGAATTTACAGTAGTTTGAATTGGGTGGTTCTGATCTATGTTTCAAACACAACATTTGCAGTATAATAAAAACAAAGTAGGCCATATGTACAGAGTAGGAAAAGAGATCTGAGAGCCATGGACCATTAGGGCTGACACTTAGCCACAGGAACTAGAACGGGTCCTGTAGTCCTTGGCTTGTAAACCAGAGCAAAATTTCTCCCTCTTTCCTTAATATTGGAGAACATTTTAAAGCTTTTGAAGGTGTATTCTTGAAATTCCTTACTAAATTAGTTTTTCTTCTGACTAAAATAGTCTTTTATTCCCACCTCTCCTACCCCTCCCCAAATCTGTATAGAATCCTGTTCTATAGAATTAAAGGTATGGCATTGTGCAAGAATTTGTTGTCAGGAGGATTAGGAAACCAAAATTTAAAAAAAAAAAAAATCTGGCAGGAAGTTGAAATCTGGAAACAATATCTTTTGTTTATGTGTGATGTGATCAGAATTAATACTGAGTTTAGAGATACAGACATTATTTAGGCAGTGATTTCTCATGGGGTTGAAATTTATTTTCCTTGTTTCACATCTCCAATGCAACTGCATAAGCCTTTTATTCCTTTGTATACTGTATTTTTCATTTCAGGTTGCCTTTGAAAACTATTTCATTCTATGCATTTTGTTTTTCAGGTCATTAATTGCTAAAAGCTATTTCATTACCCTTGGAAATGACAACACGCTAAATTATCATTCAGATAATTAAACATTTCAGATACTATAACAGTACCATAAGTACATATTTTGCAGTTTATTACCTTTATTTTAGAAAAATTGTGCTCAATGAGAGGGACTGGTTAAAATATATTTGACAATGTACGTTCTTTTGTCTGCAAAATGAACTCTAACAATTAGGCTGAAATGTCAGAGCATGAGCACCCACTGGGAATAAGTTGTGCTCCATTCACAGTTCACAACCTGTAGCAGTTTAGATGATGGATTACAAATAAATAAACTAGTTGAGTTGTACCATGTTTCCTTAAAGTAATGACCTTTGAAGACGACACAGAACTGCAATTCAAGAAACCTGCTCTCTGTTTATGGCCTTTGGCGTCACCTTTGACAAATCAGTTCACTTTGGTGTCTCATTGCTATTTGGAAAGCAGGATTGACTATGAATGTTTCCCAGCAATTTTTCTCAAATTTATTTATATGATTTTTTTTTTTTCCAGACCAAGCACTTTTCTTACTTTTGTTGTGCTGGTTGAAATGAAATCTTGGATTTATCTTTCCCAATGATAAATATTTTGTAATGAGAATCTTATACAATGAAGATCATATGTAAGGGGTGAGATTTTCATTCATTCAGTGACAAGTTTTATCACCGATGTAGATTTTGTGGTCCTGTGGACAGGCTCTTCCCATGAAAATAAAGAAGTACAACTGCTCTACATTCAGCTCTTGGTGTGACCAAGAGTTCTGTTTATCTGTCCATGCAGAGTCAGCTTTTGGTGTTGCTATAATAAGGGGTGGATGAGGAGTGTGGGAATAATGCAGCAAATACACTGTATAGAAATCAGTGGAGATCAATTTATTCCTGAACTTTTAGTTTTTTCTGGAGGAGGGATGCTTAGCCCTTGTCTATTATCCTCTGAATAGCCATAAATAAGGATCATGCAAGTTGAGCATGTTCTTTTTTTCTGTGTGTGTCTGCCACTTCACCTTGAAGACCTCTTAGGTTGACATTATCAAGTTTTCCTTTCCTGATGCTCAGCTTTTTGTTTGGTTTTTCTTTTTCCTTTTTTTATTTTAACATGACCATACCTCCCCCTTTTGCCCCAGCTATTCCTTCACTTCAGCCTTGAAACAGAATTTAAAAGTTCAAAGAAAATATAGATGCTTCTGTCTAAACAGTGGATGAAGGAATTAATAATATTTTTTAGAAATTGTTCATATTGCTAAATATGCTAGTATGTTTGTAGTTCATATAGTGATGGATACTCTAAGGTTCTTATACTATATAGGGAAAAAAAAGAAAAGAAACAAGTAAATAGTTTTTTAAATGTGGCTTATCTTGCCTAGCAGTAGTTGGAAAAGGTGGGGAATATGTATTTGAAAGACAAGTTAAGATGGTAGACATTTTTTGTTGTCACTTTACTGATGGGCATATTCAGAACATATACACATACTTTATA
This sequence comes from Orthonyx spaldingii, assembly GCA_013397795.1. Classification (NCBI taxonomy): domain Eukaryota; kingdom Metazoa; phylum Chordata; class Aves; order Passeriformes; family Orthonychidae; genus Orthonyx; species Orthonyx spaldingii. Next base: position 1,211,226 of record VZTJ01002596.1, on the reverse strand, counting down.
CAATGAGAAAATAATACGCACAACAATAAGATTGTGTAGAAATCAATAAACCATGATGTTTATGCCTTACTGTGAATTATTTAGTCCTAAATTTACTAGTTGTCATGTGCATTAAATTAAGGCAGTTCACAAATATAGGGTTTTTTCCTTCTGTGTTAATTTGATCTGGTCCCACAGTGGAGAAAAAAGTACTATCACTCTTCAATATTGCTTTCACAAATCAGCTTACTGTCTCTGTGTTTAAGAAAGGATTTGCAGCTTTAAGGTGGGAAGTCTGAGCTTGCACAATAATTTCTGCAATGACTGTAGGTGATTTAAAGATCTGTTAGAAATAGAAGTGCTGTGGGTTCCCATGGGTGAGGTTTCAGCTGGGCTGCTGCATCCTATGGGGTGCAGGTTCTGTGGAAGCCATAATCTTTCAGTGCACTCTGAAAGTCTGCCTTGTGGACAGACTTAAACTAGAAAATATGAGATGCTCCTGTCATGCATTTTGTTGTCCTAACACTAATCTCTCGGACACTTTACATTGTTCTCTCAGTAGACACATGTGCCAATGTGTGTTTTATCCACCTCTGAAGAGCAGCCATCCTGTGCCAGTAATTCTGTGTAAGGTGCTCAGGTATGATGGGCAGGCTTGTTTCTGCCTGTCTGGACCATAACACAGGCTAGGAAACAAATGTGCAGCAATTGTAGTAATGAACAACAAGTGAAAAAAACTCCCTTGTAGTATTTGCAATCTTATTGCACCCTTGAATTGCAAAAAATCTGCCTTTAAATTTCCTACTGTTATTCTCACCATCCTTCTTTCTGTGTTTCATGCTATGTCTTACTCCATATGATGTGGACTTGTAGTGGTGATTAAATATAGCCCCGACAGCTCATGAAGAAACTCTTTTGTCTCTGGTGCTAAATGTCTGTTTTTTGGAGCAGGGTTTGTTGAGTTGTTTTCTGCACAGAACAATTGCTGGTGTGAGAAAATGGGGTACTGGAAGCACTCTAGCTTCTGTAATAGAAGTTCTTCTCAGTGAACATGACTACACTGTAAAAATGTGAAAGTCATTGTATATACTTTTTTGTTATTTGAAAATTTAATAATTGAATCCATCTCTTTGAGTTTAGCAACATTAAGTGCAGTCTCCTTTATGATGAACAATAAAGGAAGACATGGGCCTGGGCTGCTGCACAATAAGATGCCTTGATAGTGAGGTCTGATCATCCTGGCAGACAGGCAGTATTGGGAAGCAGAGCTCTAATATAGTATCCAGCCTCTAATATTTTAATTTCTGCAAGTAAAGTGTGAGTTTTCATCCTTGGTAAAGCGAGTGTCTAGCTATTTAGCAAGGGACAAAGCATAATGCCATCATTGGAGAGATGTATTGTCAACTTGGACAGGTGATATTTAAGGAGCCTGAAGAGAGAAATGACCTGGCAGTGTAACAAGACATATCACGAGTGACTGTCTCAGAAAGAATGAGAACAAGACAGACAATTTCCATTACTTCTCCGTGTTAAGGTACTGCCATTATCCCCCAAACAACCACACGCTCCAAGCAATAATCATGCACTGTCTTCTTCTGTACTAATATGAAAGTGGAATTCAATCTCTTTGACACATATTGCTTCAGCTTGTCTTGTCAAGTTGTTTCTCTACTGGAGCTCAGCTGATGTACAGTGAATGGGCTTTGTATAGTGACTGAAATGGGGAAATAGTTATCCAGCTTCCTTTGATGCTGGCTGCAGAGGTGCTGAGGATATGCTAGAAGAGAGAGGCTTTGTTTCTCTTAGCCTGTGAGTTAGGAATCAGTGAAACCACAAGCAGTTCTTCAAACTGGTTCCTCTTCTGCGGTCCCTTTCCAGTCTGATCTGAGTACCCTGTTAGCTGTGTACTAATTCCCATAATACCTTGGAGAGGGGCAATCACTCTTTTTCCACTGTCTTCCCAGAAGTGTGGAACTCTGGCACAGGCTGCGTTTTATGGCAAGATTTTGTGCTTCTTTTTCTTTGTTTGTTTTTTCTCGGTGGGAACCTGTATTTGCAGCAGCAGATGGAGTCTCTACATCTTTTGTAACAGTCAGATCCTGCCTGTAAATTACAATATCCACTGTCATTATGATATTCTGCACATTAGTGAAATATATTTTATAGTAAACTTGTTTTAATTCTGAATGGATAAATACTATGTTGCAACTGTTAGAATTCTTATAAGGAGAAATTAAGTTATCATGTAAAAAAATGAGGAAAATAAAGAACATCCTCCATAGTAGTCAGCAACATCCTGGAATATGCTGTTTTTTCTTAACCTGTGGTGTAGTGGACAACCCACTAATTCCATATTTGAAAGATTTGAAAATTTAAAATACTTGATCTGAGTCAGATAAAAGAAAATTTTAAATACTCAATATTTTATGCATATTCAGAATAACTTTTCTAGTAACCCAATATATATTTAGTATGCCTCTGTTTCTGTTTTTCTAATTTTAAAGCAGTCATGTATGTTTTTCCTTAGCTGACTGCATCAGTACAGAAAACTGATAAACTGCCCTACCATATTCTGGATCATATGCTAGGTTTTTAAACTCATATTCTGACAAACATGAGTAGCTTACAGGCCAGGAAAACCTTTCAGGGTGTTCTCTGATGAATGCCTGGTGGACCATGTGCTCCTATGTACAAGATATGTGTGAGGGCTTGTGCAGGAAGACACCAGTGCTGCAGCAGTTATTGTGCCTACAACTGTCAGTAAGGCATATTCTTTGATATACCTTTTTCAGTCTAGTTTGATTATTTAAAAGCTGTATGTAAGGAGTACAGGAAAAATATATACATAGTTGTATTTATTGCTTTTTTTTGTCAGCCTGTGCCACCTACATTAGTTGACATTGTATTTTTATGTATAGATTTTTCCATCTTGCCTCAAGGACAATAATAATATAATGCATATGCATAAGGAAGTTGAATGAAGGTTGTTACTGATATCTCAAAGGTGGCATTTCTTAACTTTTAAATACTTTATTTTGCTCTTTTACTGCAATATAGCTTTTGTGCATATAATTTGCTATAAACAACAACAGTAGACATGAAGATCCTTCAAGTTCTTTACTTGAAAGTTTCTTCTGGCAGTTAGAGAAAAAGAAAATTAATAAAAAATGTGTTTTGACATTTAAAAGAGAATTATTTCCCTTAAAATGCATAAAAGATGCAAACCCTTAAATTGCTTGAGTTTGCACATTTTAGAGCATTACTCTGACGTTTCTTAAACCTGCATGTGTAGCAGGTTTCTCTGTAGCAAGCTTCACCTTTGTTTCATGAGCTAAATTGCAATAGAAGAAGTAGCCTTTCAACTCTGGAGAAGGCTACAGAATTTTGTTTGTCATCTAATGTCTTTTCCTTTCCATTTACAATCTTGGATGTAAAGCCAGACATGACCAAGTTTGTTTTCTGTGGCTTCTTATCTTTTGGGCTTGCATAGTCAGTGTCCATTTCATTGATCCCTACATTTTTTGTTGCTGTTTTTTCTGATGTTCAAGGAGCACTTCTAAATCAATTTCTTTCTACCATTCTGTAACTTCTGGATTTGTATTTGTGGCACTGATGTGTGTGTGCCAAGAGTTAACTGACTACGTGCTCTCTAGCTGCTGGCCCTCAGGCCATTTGGTTTTTCTGAAGGATCTTTCTGCTCCCTTGACAGTTGCACACTGACAGAGAAAATCCCAGAAGTGGTAAAGCCAACATTTGCTTACCAAAGCCTCTCCACCCCATCCTCTATTACAAAGAATCAACTGAAGTCCTCATGCAAGAGGACAGCATTTCCTATTTTAAAATAAAAAGTAGAGGAGAGCAAGAGAGGTCTTAAATGCTCTCTGCTATCCTAGATTTTCTTAGGAATGAACTAGTTGATAAACTTTACCATCACAATAGATCCTGATGCTTTGCTCTCTGAGCTGCCTCTAGGCCATGCTGTTCAGCTCATGTTGCCTTGAAGGTGGTGCACTCTGTTTCTTCCTCCATAAGGCTGCTAACGTGCAGAGGCAGTTCCTGACTTCCCATGTCCTCCAGGGGAAAATGTGTAGGGTACAGCCTCCTGTGGGCTTAAGGGACCAGAGGAGATGAAAATGGTGAGACACTGATTTTGCAGTTGAGATCTAATGTACTGTAAAGCTGGAAGAGATCGAGGCACTGCAGGACATGAGAACCAACCTGTCCTTGCAAATACCTGCTGCACTTCTGCTGTTGAAATTCTGGCATGCACTGCTGTAACTGAGTGGCAGGAGTAGGCAAGGGACCCATCCTTGAAGGCTGGGGTCAGGGAACAGCATGGGACAATGACGGATTGTATGTTTTCTCATCTACCTTTTGTGGGGAAATTATTCAGGGCACAGATGGAAGAATCGACATCAACAGTTCCTGAAAGCGTCATGGTGAAATACATGCTTCAAAATCAGTCTGTCTTGCTTAGCTGCTTTACAAAGAAAAAAAAGAAAAGAGAAAGGAAAAAAAAAAAGGCAGACTGATATTCTCTGTTGTGTTCAAGGACAGGAAAAGATCTATCTTCTTTGGACTGCAGCACTGAGTTGAAATCTTGCAGTCCCTGATTGCTTGCAGAAATTGCTTGTGAATGTCCATCACCATTCATAGGTGTTGCTGGCAGTATTTTCTGGCAAAGCATTTGAAAGAAATAGAGAAGTCTTTGTTTTGCAATTTAAAACTGTGTATATGCACCTAAACACATAGGTGTGTTGAAATATATATCAATTTCAAGAAAAATATTCTGATAGCTTTGTAAAAAAAATAGTTTCAACATACTGAAACATTTTTTGTAAATTGTTGTAATGTCTTTAATAACTAGGCAAATGGTTAAAAGTATTTTTCTCTCCCCCAGTGTATTACAATAGATATGAAGGCAAAAACATCCATACCTGTTGTATTTTCTGAATTTGAAAAAATAGACAAAACTGTATGTTCCTGCCAAGTATCATTTGCAAAGAAGCAGCCACTTATTTTCAGTACATTTTTCTACATTGTCATCATAGCTGTATTTTGGTCTCAGTCATGTGAGAGGGGTACATAAATGGTACCAGCTACCTGGATGTCTGCAGCAACCTGAATTCATCTTAGTGTTTGGAACTCCCTGCATTGTAAGGATGGTTTATTGTGAGATAAAGCACTACTTCATCTTAACTGTTGTGTCAAGGAATTAAATTAGGGATAAAGAGAAACTAATGATAAAAGAGCAATATAAATTATAAATAAATGCAGTTTGAAAGTTGGAAAAAAATTATAAGCATCTGAGAAGTCAAAAGATTTGTTTTCCCAGTTGAAGATGGTGAGGGAAGAAACCTACTATGGATTTTTTGGTGGGTTTGTTTTTTTTTTTTAAGATATTGTTAAAGCTAGAAAGGACTTTGGAGAAAACATAGAAGAATTGTTAGAGATGGAAATTATACTTGTGGCATGAATGTTTGAGTATCCCAGCCACTGATACTGAAGAGGTTAAATTTCCTTGTGTGATGCATGCAGTGTAGCAATTTTGTCAAGATTGCTGCTGATATCTGCTGGGGCCAAGAGTGACTGTTCTTTCTTCTTCCTCCAGCCCCCTTGGTGCATAATTGGCCTCTTAGATGTTCTACTTTTAATCCTTCCTGAAATATTGGTCACTTTTTGTCTTTTTCATCTGACATAGTCGGGACTGGACCAGTTTTTGGATCTGTGACCAGAAGGTCAAACTGTTTTTAAGAGTAGACTCAAGTATTCCATCAGAGGTATATCTGGCAGCTCATGAATGCTTACTGAAAGACACCTGCTTCTCTCTGGAGGGTAAATGGGTTGAGGCAGGATAGCAGAGTTTTTCAGTTGTTGCTATTGCAAGTAATTTCACTTTTCCAAGTACATGTTTAATGATGTTTCCCTTGTGAGCAGTGTTTAGTGATCTCAAAACCAAGCTCCCACTGAGGCATGGCCAATGAAACCTGACCTTGAAATGATAATGCTAGCCGTGCCGGAAATTAATTGCTGGTAGCATTCTCTCTGCTGTTTGATTTTTAATGAATAAAGAGTTGATGCAAATTTTAAAGTTTTTATAGATGGGATGCAAATTTCCCCTTTTAATTTTTTTTAATTTCAAATTGATAGCTCAGTTGCTCTTGGTGTAGTTTATTGAGGGTATCTTTTAAGAACTATTTTGATTTTTAAAGTTCCATTATAAAATATAAAGGAAATACAATGCTTTAATGGAGTTTGGAAGCTTAATTCATTGGTTTAATATTATACTTGCAAAGCACATAATTTAATTTAACAGTGTTAGAAAAAATTGTGTAAGTCTAATTTATGTTGACAAAAGCAATACAAAAGTATTTTGCAATAAGCAAGGCACTAATACAGTGCACAAGAAATCGATTTCATATTACACATTTGTATAATTAAGTAAAGTGCTAACTTTGAGGTATTTCTTATGACAGTCCATAAGCCTGCATTTTCTTACACTCTTGCAGTTACTGTTTAAGTTGAAAAGCTCCTTTAATTTAAAAATGTTTGCTACCAAGCATGCCAATATAATTGGCACACACAAAAAATTAGCTTTATATATTTTATTATTAAGTAGAAGTAATCCTGTATAGATTTTGTTTCCTCGTTGCTGTAATTTTAATTGCAATATTGTGAATATCCTACATTTGAAATGTTAATCAACTTCAGCTTGTCCAAAGTGAAGGGATGTAAGATAAAACCATCTGCACTTTTTTTCACTGTATGCTCCTTTCAAGTGTTTATGTTACCACTCAGCCTTTTCCTCATACTCAACTGCCCTTTCTTCTTTTAATAGTAGTTTTATTTACTTTGTAAGTTTAGGTTTGCATTTTAGAAGCAAGTTACAGAACTATGTCTTTAGGAAGGTCTTTTCTCCAGCCTCCAGTCATTTGTCTCTTTTTTTCTGCAAGATATAAGTTAAGGTGTTTTGTGATGGATGGATTGGTGGATTTTTGGAGGGAAGTTGTGTTTTTAATTTTGTTCAGAAAATATAAAATATGGCAGAGGATGCAAGGGGATTTTCCTAATTTTCTTCCTTTCAACCATTTTCCCTAGCGCTGATGGCAGTGAATTGGATGTGCTTTACGACTTCACTTGTTTTTCTCATCAACTCTCCAACCCCTGGGTATTCACTTTTCACCTTTCTTTTGCATCAGGATTTCAATTTCCAGTTAAGTATCAGATACAGGACCTGGAAATTTAAATACATCTTCTGTGAATCAAAGGAAGACTGTAGTTCTGTCCTGTTAGCACCAGCATTTGCTTTTATTCCCCTTGTAGCTACTCTTCTCCATAACACTAATCCCAAACTTCCTTAGCAATACCTATAATCTTACAGTTTTGGTTTTACTGGTTTTATATGATTTTTGCCCTCTGATGACAAGGTAGAAAAAACAAACTGTTGAAAGAAGATGGGAAGTCAACCCTTTCATTTCTTGTTCATGAGCTCTTGATGCAAATGAAACATGGAAATTACCATATCCAAAATAAAACAATGAACAGTGATTTACTGCTTCAGTTTATTACGGAATATTGTTAAGTTGTGGCTGATTTTTAGAGGATGTGTCCAGCACTTGTTGAAACTAAAGAGAAGGGGCTTCCCAAGTCACAAGTTCCTGAGCTTTTGGCAGGATTTTTGTTTTAATTTTTATCTTTTGCTTTAAGCATTGATAGAACGAAACCACATGCTCAGCTTAAAATCGGACATAAGCCTGTTAGACACTTTGTGCTCTGCAGTGGCCACAGAATTCTTGGTGTAACCAAAGCTCTAGCTAATTGGGATAACCTCAGTGCATAACAGTGTCATTGGGTATGACCCACTGGTATCTATAAATAAGGTTTCAACATTTTCTCGTTTTATTGGACTAGGTAGAAAACTCAGTATTTGGAGAATATTGCATTCCTTAGGTAGAATATTCAGCTAATGCTTCGAGTTTATTACTTAGTATTCAAAAATGTTCAGCAGTTCAGCTTTCAGCATGCAAACCTGAGGTCAGGAAATTGCATACATTCTCAAAACATAGAGTCTGCACCACCACAATTATTCTAGAACAGTATTATCCTATGTTTTCTGTTAGAAAGAAGATGCTCTGTAATGGTATGAATTTTACTTGTGTGTCATTTCCATATAAACTCTATGATAAAGTTTGCTTCTGAAAAAACATTGGCTCTGCTGCTTATAAAGGTAAAATCTTTGTGTCAAGTTGATAAATTCTGAAAAGCTATTTTGCCTTTCTAAATAACTCAGTTCAGGTTGTTGAAAGAAAATCATAAAGATAGGTAGTTTGTTTTTTCTAAATTTCCTATAGCTATAGTGCAGTTCCCACAGAAAATTAGAACTGAAACAAGAGCATAGAATAACATTAAAGTTCAGTTATCTCAAGAAATTGACAATGCATATTGATTGAAAGAGAACAGATTGAATTACTATAAATGTGATATAACTAATAAATGAATGCAATAATTTCCCATGTAAGTAATCTACCTTTTGAAAGACTAAGTTTGCTCATTCTACTGAAAAGTGAAAATAGCAAAAATTAAATAATGTCTGTGATACATGCTCCTTTTTTTGTCAAAAATGAAAAAAAAAGTTATCAAGAATCATAAAAATAAATTAGTTGCAATGATCAGATTGCAAGGTATTACCTCTGTGTAAGAAGTAATAATAATATTTGGTGCTCTAGAATGAGTAGAAAATCAGCAATAAAGTACTGCACGATATTATTGTATTGATGTATTTGATGTCTGAAAATATAAATACTGTAATATTCTGAGCTTTTTAATCAACAATATTTTCTTTTCATTTTCTCCATTTCCAATCCTAAAGAGCTAGAGTGCTGGCAAAGCTTTATGACAGCAGAGTGATCTATGTCACATAAAATGATCCCTGAGTTTTGTAATGCAAGAAGTAATGTGGGATTTGTTACATGAGTGCTTGAGAAGGACTAACTCAGAAGAACAAGAAAATAAAATCATTCTAGAGGTCTTCACCGTGATGATTTTTTTCCCAGAAATCTGAAGGTACATCAATTGTATGGACATAATTAGAATTATCTGTCTTAAGACTTCAGAAAACACCATTGCATTCCTGTACACATTTTTATCCCAGAATATTGTTCCAAATACTGGTGAGTTCTTTCTTTAAAACCAAACCAGGTTTTGCATTACTTAGCTTCCTTAAAATAATTCTACCTAATTTTGTTGATATGTGCTGGCTGCAAACTTTGCTTTACATATAGATGGCTTGAGGCATTATTGTCCTTTGTCTTCTTATTGCACATCTCCTGGATGTTGCCATCTTGCCTTTCCCAGCCTTCCCTTCACCAGGGAGAGCAGAAAAGGCTCCTTTGCCTACTGCCAGAGAAAGCCAGCCATGCACACAAGGCTCCTTTGCCTACTGCCAGAGAAAGCCAGCCATGCATATTACTGTGTCTCCCCATTGTTGGCAATTTAATTGGAACTGCTTGACTTTTTCACTGTAGAAAATGAGATCTGCTCATTGTACTGGTGGTGATTTTGGAGGAGAGAATTGCCAGCAGACAGGCATTAATTAATTAACTGCTGCACTGCTAATGCTTTTGGGGCAGGACTAGGATTTTTAATATCTCTCTGTCCTTTCCTTGGACATATATCTGCAAAACTATATTCTGGCTAGATCATGAATTGTATTTTAAGATACCTCTGATGAAACTGTCTAGAGAGAGTGACATAGGCCAGCTGGCACAAACACTAAAACTGGAATTATGAGTCAAGCTACCTGTTTCCAGTTTCATGCTGAATCCCTCAGTAAAGATAGTTACATTACTGTTAATATAAGGCCGTAAGTCAAACTTTTTCATAGCAATTAACTACTGTGTTTGGGTCTTGATGTGTTATGGTGATGCTCAATCTTCCCAAGGGACCTGGCATCTTGACATGCAATGCAAACCCCAGAAAATTATTTGACTGAGTAAAGAAATGCCGTGTTTGTGTAACATCTAATCTGATGTGTAAATTGTAGATATCAGACTCATATCAACCCATCTGATATAGTATGTAAACCAGCTACTGCCTCCAAACTGTTCAATGTTAATTATTGTCGGTAATTACTTGACTGCTAGTTTAAAAATAATGAATGTACAGTGCTTAGAAACAATCAACTATGTAATACTGAGCTTTATTACTTTCATTTTCTAGCATGTAAGAAATTATTTGGCTTTTTCTTGGGTTGAATTATGCTGTACCGTAAAGAACTGTAACAGTACTAATTTGCCTGAAATGTGGTTGAATTTATTGCAGCCAGCATGAGCTCACATGCAGGGTTTTTTTCCTGCCTGACTTCACAAATATAAAATAAAATAAAAATTAGTTTTTCCCTCTGATCTTGCAGTCCCTGTTTCCCCAACCAATATGAGTATGTTCAGAAGACACATCAGTAATACAACTTTAAAGTATTTTATTCTTAAAAACACTATACCAAAAATGTGAGGCTGTGTGTGTGTCTTGTGGGGTTTTTTGTTTATTTTATTTAACTATAAGAGAAACTAAAAAAACATTTTTTGAGCGGGTGTCATATGTTGATGAAAGCCAGTGTCCTCAGTGTCTCTCTGAGCTGTCTGTGACAGCTACTGTTGTTTAACCATCTAAACTACTTCCCCTTCTCACTGTAGACATTAACCTTACAAGCCCAAAGTCTTTAGAAGTTAATGGCCTGTTATACAGGTCTACTCATGGTGATGGGATATTAAGTTATTAAATGTATTTTGCTGTGTAACTAAACCTCGAGTTGTTCTCATAAATAATCGCTTAATTTGTTAGTTTAAATTGAGCACATCTATTTTTCTGCCTCTGTAGTCCTTGTTATGTTAGGAGTGGTATTAAAATGTGAGTCTGGTAAACATCAACATAAATCTCTTGCCTACCCTGAGACAGTAAAAGAAGTGCTGCTCATCAGGCTTTTTTCCCTTGAAAATAGAAATTTCAAAATTAACAGATTAAGGAAGACAAATTCAGTGACAGTATGTTCTGTCAAGACCCTTATGTGTCCCTGACAAGCCTCACTGAATTTCATTTTACATTTTGAAATTTTTGAAGAGTTAAATTTGAATTGAGGCTAATGTTACTGACAAGAGGAAAATAGAAGCAATTGCTTTGCACTAAACAAGTTTGAATGGTTGTTAATGTGAATGACTTTCAGGCAGCAAATGTCAGAGAACAGTAGATTACTTTCTTTACCTCAGGCATTTTAAACCATCTCCTGTGGTAGGCCTGACATGATTTTTTTTTTTTTCCTCTTGAACATGGGAAGCAAAGTAATTGGAGTCTGGTAATTTCAGCCCATGGCTGATGAAGATAAATCATAACGAGCTACTGAAATGCACGCTGACAGTCCACATAGGGCTACTAGTACGTGAACTCTCCCTAATGCAATATTCAAATTTTGCTTCCCTCTGATTCATATTCTAGAAGGCCCCTGAAATTGTTAATTATGATGCCAGCCTCCAGTTGTTAGTCTGCAGAAATTTTAGGCCAGTAACCAATTGCTTCAAAACAATTTCACTTTGTTCCAGGACTTGGGCACCTGAGCATCACACCGCTTGCTTGCCATGCCAGGGCGGGTCCACAGGCTCCTCTTGTTTGTCTGTGGGGAAACAGAGCTCATTTTGTTCCTTGCGAGTGAAATTGCCTCAATCTGGAATGGAATTGCTCCTCATGGCAAATGGTGACATAGTTGCATCCCAGCATTTGTTTCCATTAAGGTGTGGCTGACTGGCTGCAGGAGCTCATCCTGTGTGGTGCAGCTGAAGAGCAGCCCTGCTGCCTCACCAGGCTTCATCTGGATTCACTTGGTCTCTTGGGGTTAATGCTCGTCCCAAGGGAAGGAATGCAAAACTGACCATGGGACAGGAAAGTAGTGATGCAGTTTTAGGTTAGGTTATGCTTCCAGGGATTTGCACACCTTGTGACTTTGCACCTTTTCAACCCTTCCTAGCTGACAATCTGCTCCTGTCTTTGATCCTCATGACTAGTCTGGGCAGTCTTCAGTGACAGGACCACCCCCCATATGTGATGGCTCTAGCTCTGGCCTTCTCTGGGAAGGAAAAATAGATACATCCCAAATATTTTATCACAAAAACTCTCCAACCTGTGTCAGCAGACATGTGTGGCAGTGCCACATCACTGGCTGGGGGAAAGTGTGGGGGGACCTGTGGGAATGTAATTTTCTCTTTGGCCACTCCATCTCTTGTCCTTGAGTGTAAGCAATGGCGTAGTTTGCATCCCACAGCAAATTACCCTGTAGGCAAATTGACTTATTTCTGTGGTCTCAATTGCACTCGTGGTAATGCCTGATGAAATTATTTATGCAAATAGTGTATTAACTGGAAGACACAGTGTGGTATTGATCAAAGCTCTTTTTTGTTTTGATGCAATTCTTCCAGTAGTTTCTGCTGGGGAGAAATATTGGGAGCTTAACTATTTCATTTTAGTGGTTTCAAAATGAAATGGCTCCTCTTCTTTGATTTTGGCACAATGTTTTGTTTTCAAATTGAGCTAAACTGGTTTGTACAAAGGATAAAAACTACCTGGCAACAATTATATTGAAGCATCCACAGAAAAAGGTTTACTTCAGTTTTACTAAACTAATTTTTACTTTTTCTGTTTTCCTTCCCATCTTTTTGCTGTTTCTTCTTTTTTCTTATTATTTTTATTTTGATCTGAAAATACCTTATAACTCTGTATGTAAGCATTCCTTAGGGTCATACAAAGAATTGTTTCATTTTACATTTCGGTACCTTGCTTTTTTCCCTTGTGTTTCACAGCCAGGGAACAGTTTTCTGTCACTGATAATTTTCAGGGGACCTGAAAATACAGAGGAGGAGAATGAGCACTTTTCTCTGGAGGAAGCCTTCTCTCATTCAAGACCCAGTCCTCCATGTTTCTGATTGAAGATGTCACCTGACACTTGCTATCAAAAGCCCTACATAGATCAAATGCAGATATTTGTATGAAGAAGGGTTTTATGTTTTTATTTTTTGAAAGGAAATGGAGAAATCCCCTATTGTGTTTCAAAAAAGATCTAATGGAATGCTACACAAGTCTGTTGGCTTCCACCTCAGGTTCAACATTTTTCTTGTGCCTGGATAGTTTTGCCATCAGCTCTGTGAGGTTTATTCTCCCCAGAAAACCTTGCTAGTGTAAAACAACTCTTCCAGTTAGTTGGTCCCTCTCCAACACCTTTGTTTTGTGGCTGAGAAGTTGAGATTTGGCCTTGAACTCTTGAGCTTGCCTGTGGAGTCACATGATGTTTGCCTCTGCTGTTGCCGTGTGCTCCAGGGCACTGCTTGTACCTACATGAAACTGAATTTTGAGGCTTGTGGTGGGAAAAGAAAGACTCTTGGGGCAGCAGGAAGGGGAAATTTGGGGGATTCTGTAGCTTAAAAGGTTTTTCAGCATCAGAGTCCCTGTACTCAGGGGAAAGGTAAATACAGACAGAGGCGTTCAGCTTATGCATTTAAAATGTTACTCAACCAACTCATTTTCCTCATTGTTCTACGTTTGTAAACCTTACTGCAGTCCCAGACTTTGTATACAGGCCAGCTCAGTGGAGATGCTCCATCAGTGGCTTCTGACCACAAAACCACTCTTTAACTGGTAGTATAAAGTTGCTGCTTCCATGTAGATCTAGTATCACTTCCTCCATAATAAATAATCTGTAGCCTCACCTGACATCTTCTGATGATTAATTATTTTATCTGAAGTTTTACAACTTTAAATTGTGAAAGACTGTTGCCTGTTAGAAAGAAGCCATATTTTCAAATGCTGTTATTTTAACAGGTGCTCCAAAAATCATGTGAACCAAGAACAGTTGAAGCCCATTTTCAGAGTGGTAGTCATCAGAAAGGAAATCTGTGCCATAAATCTCAAATCTACTTTTACCTAGTCATTGATTTCTTCAAAAATTGCCACTGCATCAAATTGAAAAAAAAAAAAAATTCTCTCTTTTAAAGCAGTATTTATTGCCTTATTGACTACTTGTTTAAGAGTTCTAAAGGCCTATTAAAAAAGTTCTTTCTAGTATGTTACTTTTAAAGGTTTTTTTATGTGACGTTATGAAGTTATTTGGGGAAATCTGCTTATTATCTAGGAAAACATACATTAATGCAAATTATAATGCCAGGCTCATCAGCCTGTATTGTTTCATGCTTAGACAAACTCTTTGGTGTTTAAGAACAATATGACAGTGAGCACAAAAACAAACAAAAAAGAAAGAAGTTAGAAACAGTATTTAACAAACAAAACATCTGTCTCATGTCATTCAGTAAGTAATAGATCTACTTTTTTAATGGCTGGTACTAAGCTAAATTATTATAACACACCCCAGTAAGCAATGAGGACACTATATAATTTTAAATAAAAATTCAAGTATAGTAGTGTTTTAAATTGCTTCCTGCTATAATCATAAAACACATAATTATCTAGTAGGCATACATGGAGAAGTAGGGTGAGTGAGAACTGTGAAAGATATTTTTTGCTTGCATTTCTTTGCAAACTGGGACTTTCTTAAATATATCATACCAATTGTCAGCCTTCAAAAGAAAGCTTTTATCATAAGACCTACTGCTCATGCACACAGAGAAGGAAAATCAGAAGTTGATTAGATTATCATAGTCTTTGTGTTTTTATCCTGTTTTTCCACAATGCAGAATCTGAGTAAGGGGGCATATGGATTATTTTTAAATTATTTTTGTGTGGTTTTGTTTTGTTTGAGGTTTTTTGAGTACTCTGGTCTCTTCTACTGTATAAATTTAGCTGGTAATTGAAAATCTTATGTTTGATCTCTCAATCTATTGCTATGGAAATGAAGGTTATTCCAGAAGTTCTTGCTTTATGCATTTGTTGACTGATTCAGAAGAGAGAAAAGGTGGAAAAAAACCACCCAAAACATCCTTGATGAAGGAAGGAGGGAAAAAGACATTGTCAAAAGTGTTGGTTTAGGATGAGTATTTTTAATTCTTAAGAAGTTCATTGCATTTGGATTCTACATATGATTTTTAGTGCTCCGTATAATGCAAGTTCTAACTATTTTTAATTATATTCTTGACATGAGCTGACAGAGGAATTTCAGCATTAATTGTGGATCCCTTTGTGACTTTTAATACATGATTAACTACTTTGCTAGTGCATTTGACTGCTATTTAGCATTTGACTCAGCAGAAATATTAATGGCTTGTAATGATGTTTGGCTTTTAAGATAACCAGCTAGAACTAGTCATGTTATAAAATGTCATATGTTAGAAAGGGCTTCAGTTAAACTTCAGTATTAAATGATGCCTATTTCTCCCACATTGTTTGAATAGAATGGGAAATATGAATGAAACAATTCAGTGTTAGGAATAGAAGAATTCAAATCTTCGAAGTCCAGCCCAGGTGAAAACTAATGGAAATGGGGACATTTCCAGCACTTTGTTTAACTGCAGTAAAGAATTGCAGGAGAAAATGGTTGTAAAAAAGCTGGGGAATTATGGAGGAAATATGTGTTTCACAAATATGAAGTACACAGCACTCACATCAAAAGTGTTGCATGTCAAAAAAAGCACTCAGGAGAAAGGTAAAAGCTTGGTGAATTTGGCTGTACTTGGCTGTCTACTTTTTCTTTCTTGTGGAGCAGAATGTCACAGGAGGAAAAAGGGCTTTGAATAGAAACCACAGACTATGGACAGTTTACACAGGTAAACTATTGTGAGACTTGCAATTAACTCCAGGTGAAACAGCCAATGTGTCAAATAGGATACTGTGGGTGGACCAAAATAAGCTCTGATGGAGAACTTACTTTAGGAGAATAAAGCTCTGATGGTGAGTGCTAGAAAAAGACCAAAGTAGTTAAACTCCAGAGAAAGGCAGGCTCTCAAATAGTTGCAGATCATTTCTTCAGGCCATGTCCACAGTCAGGAATTTCTGGGATAATCTGTATGTTGTGGGAAGCTGCTGTTGGGGGATAGCCTCACAAGATGTATGTTGGAACTAACCAGCTTCTAAAGAGATAAATAAATCCTTAGCAGCTACCGTCACTGGGATTAGTATTGTGTAGAAGACATCTGGGTGGTGATTTTTTGGATACACATATTCCTGAGCCAGCACCTGTTCCCAAGCTGACTTCATTTCGTAAGCTGTTTCATTCCTAGCCAATGCCTGTCTTGTGCTGTTTATGAGGTCTCTTTTCCTCCCTGCTCTTTTTGTCATTGTGTATCCCGCTTGCTATCCAGACAGGGAATTGCTGTGAATAAAGGGTCATAAGAGAAGAGAACCTAATTTGCTCTGCCCACAAGAGATGCTCTGTGTAAATAAAGAGAGATAATGAAAAAATACCTTCTGTCCTGAAAAGTTAATGTGAATGACATGTGGGTGGAGGCACAACAAATAGTTGAAGGAGAGTTTTGTGACAGTTACTTATCTTTTTCTTGAGTAAGAAGGCAGGATTGCCATACAGAATGCTGAGGCTCTCTCAGATTATTTTTTGTTCTTTTGTTGTAATCTTTTTTCTTTTTTTCTTTATTTCCTTTGGGGTTTTTGTAATTGTTGTTGTTGTTGTTTTGTTTGTTTTCTTCTTTTTTAAAAAAAATTTCCGCTTTATTTTTCAGTTCTAAAAGTGAGTAGGACTGGAACATAGCCTTCTGTAAACTATTGTTACTAAGTCTTGGAGAAGTGATATTTTGACTATGCTGTTGCTTCTTCTTTCCGAAACTGAGTGTATTGCGTTTCAGAGCTCTGCCCTCAATGTCTGCCCTGAGGAATAAGATATATGTCGGAAACTTGCAAGGTCAGAGATGATACAGTGTAGAAATCTGCTGCTTTTTTAAAGAAATCTCAAGTATGTATTTCCTGCCTCTTTCCTTATTCAGTGAAGATACATAAAGGCTAAATGTAGCAGAAATTGAGCTTCAAGCAAGTTTCTAACATAAAAACACAGACTTATAATAGAACTTGGCAAGTGGATGTTATCTTTCATCCATAGATCACAATCTACAATGGGTGCTTTGGGGATTGCAGCCATGCCTGGCTGGACAGGGGAATTTGGAGTCCTTTGCCTTTCCTCTTTCTAAAAAAAGTCCTCATAGGCTTGATTGCTTTTGGCCAAAGGATATGTATATGAAAACTTTTCCTCTTTTGGAGGGGAAAAAGGGCACTTGAAGGTTAGGGACTACATTAATTGCATTTGGAGGGGGGGAAGGAAGGAAATTAAAATCACTCTCTGCAAAATATGTATCAGCCAGACATAGAATACACTTTCTTTTCCTAGTCCTGCCATCAACATTTGGCACACTGTGTATTTTTTATATACTTATGAACAACATATTTGATGTAGCAGCAGCAAGCGCCATTCTTCACATCAGTTAAGACCAGAGTGCCACTATTAAAGTTGTTTTATAGCTAGCAGGCACCCCATATTGTTTGCACAAGAGCAATTACTGTAACCCATATTTTTGGGGGGAGGGCAAGGTTGTGTCTTTCCTGTAGCTTACATTTTTGGTTCTGAGGTTCCCTTGTGGAACTGGGAGGTTTATTAATAAATTGCAGAGTATACTGAGTGTGTATCATATTTGCAAGGCTGCTGATTTTGAGCTGAGCGAAGGAAAGCTTGTGGTGAGTTTCAGCCATGATTTTTTAAAGTGGCTTTGTAATTTCTAAATAGGCATGTGCTGTTCCCTTGACTGATCATTCTGAAGTTTTCAGCTTCTCTGCTTCCAACAGATTCCTGAGATGTAGATAATTATTTGAATGGTCTGATAGGTGTCTCCTCCATGGGTAGTTGCCCCTGAAATCCCTTTCAACAGGAAGAGAGCAACTTGCCTAAGCATAAGCCAGGATCAAAGGCATGTCAGTTCCTCAGGGCTTCACATGCTTGTCCAAGTGGAATTGGCTTGAGGTCTTCCAGGGCTCAACCCTCCTCTGAGGGGGAGGGGGACTTGCATATTCAGTTGGTTTCTCATAAAGCAGATGAAGTTTTATGAAACTGATTTGTGTTAGTAGCATATACTGGGACTAGTTATAACATGGCTAAAAAATTAACAATTTAAAGTTGTCAACACAGTCTATTTTCAAAGTTGTCACTAAATTTCGTTGCAATTCTGCACCTGCCAAAGGAGATTGGACTTCAATTGATATTTACTTTATAATGCTGCAAACTGCTGAAGAAATGGGCAGAAGAAAATTTGTTTCCTTTACCATACATTGCAATTGCATCTTCAGTAATTATTTTCTAAACACAGTGATCCAAGCATTTATTGACAAGTCTGCAAAATGTTGATGGCATTGTGTTTTTCAGGAGACAGTATTTCTAAGGAGCAGAATTTAGAGGCCAGCCAGTGGTTTAAATACCATCTTGGCTGGCAAAACTATGTAAGTATTCTTTATTTTTAGAAACATTTCAACCCATGCCGTGCAATATCAGATATGTTGGATGTAGCATAATTGAGTGCTGCAGTAAATCCTGTATATTTAGTCCATAAAGCATGCTATTGTGAAATTTTTTTGAGAAATCTTTTATATTTGCAAGCCATTGTTTCCCTTAGACAGTGCTTGTGAAGGGTTTTTAAGCTTGGAAACCATTCTACAAATGTAGGTAAATTTTGTTGGGGGATGGTGAGACTGTGAAGGCTGAAGCAGTAGTAATAGGACAGCCAGGTGGGAGGTAAAACTTAATTTCCACCCAACAGAACTGAAGCCATTTCTCCATTATCCTGGCTGTAATGCTCTGTTCTGAAACTAAAATGAAGTCCTGTATTTCTGCTGTAGAATAGGCAAAGTTGGGTGGAAGGCTATAAGTCAACAGATAGATCTTTTTTGTGAGCAAATAAAGAATCAGTTTTTCACCTACGGTTTGGTCTTGTCATGATGACTGGTGTGTTTTAAGGAGTCCATCACCTACCTATCTCCTGGTGCCTTTTTAAGGTGATGAAGGCTTCAGAGTTCAGCTGAACAATGAACTATTAGTACATCCCTGCAGAGCAATTATTTACCAAAATGCTCAGTGAAACTGTATACAAAACTATTTTCTTTTCTTGTTTTATTCAGAGGTCCTTATTCTGAGAGCAGTGATCTTACAAGCACATTTTCAAGTGCTGTTGCACTGTTGCTGCTGCTTGATCTCGATTTGCTTAGAAGTTACTTTTCTTAAGGAAGATGCCAGAGCTATGAAAGCTTAAATCTAAATTGCAACACACAGAGTAATAACTTTAAAGCTGAACATAAATTGGTTGAGTTATAATAAAGAATTGCTACTCACTGTTAACAAATGAGACTCCAAGGCATAACACTGCGCACACTTTAAGAAGAAAAGGTCTTACTGTTGTTTTCATCCTTAAAGTTAGACCTATGGAGAAAACACTGGTGTTTTACCTTGTGTGTGGCATGGTCAGCTGGCCATCTGTTGTTAGGAGAATCACAAAATGATTACAGGCTGGGACAGGGGGCTTCTCAACCATAAAAATGTGTCAGTACATGCTAAGGTTAACTTTTATTACCCATAACACTTAATAAAAGTGTTACAGGGATCTGAACAGAGAAGATTCTGCCTTTTGTATTGTCTTCAGAAGTGGCCTTGATTTATAAATAAGAAGTAATTAAGGATTTATAAGATATGATCGGACATAGTTTCATGCGTCTGTACACCAGAGTGAATATATATATTGTGCGTGCAGAGTGCAGCAGTAGGAAAGCTGTACAAACTGTGATAAGTAACAAGTAAACTGTGGGGGTTTTTGCTTTGGTTTGTTTTTTGTTTTTTGGGCTTTTTTTAACTGAAACCTATAGTGTTTTCTGACTGCTCAGAAGCTTATGCCTGGCATGTGTTATTGCTTAATTATATCCTGTTGTGTGATTTGCAACACACACAATCTGATCCTGGAAACAAATGGTCTTTCAAAATTATAATGTGTTCTCCATCCTTATTAAGTCTTTGGATTTTGTTGGAATGTGAGTATGGGCTGCTTTCACTCTTTCCAATTTCTCCTTGTAAAAATTTAAAAGTTGTTTTTTACTTTTAAATCTGGTCCTATTGATAGATCCTCCTGTCAGGTTGTCAGTTATTTCAAACCCTTAAAATCCCTGAAAAAGTTAAATTAGAAATCTTTCTGTGACCGTTCATTTTCTAACAGGCTTCTGTTATTTTTCCATCTGTAACTTTATTAAGGATGATTGCCCTATAATTCCTTGCTTCTGGCTCCCCCTCTGGCTGAGCAGTCAAACATGTAGAGGTACAAAAATGTGCAACACCTTTCTGTTGAACCTTTTGAAGATACATTGAAAAACCTTGACATTAGGGCAGAATACATAAACAGTTTCTGTTTTAATTAGAAACAAAAAAAAAAGAGATAGAGAATGCCCGAAGAACCTGCACCAAAAAACCCTCCACCAAATCCAAAAAGAAACCTATACCCAAAAAACTCTCTTACTTGTCAGTAGTTGTAATGCCTTTAGCAGGAGTTAGAACGGGATTTAAAGACCTCTTAGTCATTTATTTGGCTCTCATGGGCTATTTCTAAGGCTACTAGAAGTGAGGCTTGAGTGTGGTTTGAATGCTTGCTAATATTAGAGAAACCAGGCTAGCTGATATACTCAACAAGCTATTTTACTTCATGTTTCTTAATTATGAACAGTTAGCTTGAGTGGGTGGTGTTTTTGACAACCTTCTGAAGAATATTGCAAAAAAGTCATTGCAAAGTCTCTGTTAGAATGTGATAAGACTACAGGGATATGACATCTCTTTTGTGTTGTTTGTTACTGAATATCTCAGCCTTTACTAAGTGATCCTGTTTTTGACGGTGCGGACAACTTTGATGTGGTCTTTGTCATATAAAAAAAAAGTACAGAATTTAATACAAAAGCTGGAGGATAGCTGAAAAAAACCCTTAGTGACTCCAAAGCCTGAAGTGTTTGAACTGCTTATGAAATACTTTTTCATGTTTGTCAGAATTTCTCAAACATTTACTCTGATCATTCTAAAAATTCAGGTGGCATTATCATTACATACTAGCCCTGCAAATAAAAATGTCTGTAACTATTCATTTGAGTAGATGCAGCAAAATTACAGCAATTTGTCTGAACTGTGTTTGCATGCAAGATTAAGACCAAAGAGGCCCAAGATGTTTCTAGTCATGTTGAAAGGAGATTTTTATGGATTGAGAAATGGATTCTGAAAGGGTAAACCTCCTTTTAGGATCCTGCCAGGGTTGTCTGAATGACAACCTGGATAAAGAAGAAGAAAACATGGACATGCTTAACAAGACAAAAGAAGAAAGGGTGGATACCAGTAGTATCCATTAGCTCCTAATCTGTTTTTCATGCTACAGCATTAACTTTTTGTTCTGTTCCTTGGCCACTCATACATGCCAAACTGACAAGTTTATTCACAGTTCTGCTTTGCACATGAAATGATGACTGAAGTTACCTAAAATGGTGACTAACCAGTATCATCTTGCACGAGAGCTGTATTTTGTAATACTACTTTCTTAAAGTACCCTAGCAATAGTTATGTCCTTGTGACAGTGAGAAGTATTTGAAAGACAGGACGGCCTTCCTCAGAGACTCAGGAGCAGCCCATGGGAATTTCCCCTTGCATTTCCTCCTGTGCTATTACTACCAGAGGACAGAACACCTCTACTGAGGTTTTCATGGAAAAAGGAGATGGGGGATCTTCTGAGCTTGCCACTATTTTCATGGTATTCATTTCTTTACATTCTCATGCTATTTCAATATTGTGTTTAAACCCTCTAAGGGATAAAATAAAGTTTTGAAAGTATAAAAGGTGAGAAATACAATATTATGGCTAGCTTGTCAGAAGTGAACATTAGAGCGTGCTTCCTTTTTTTCCCCCCCTGCCCCAAATTACATGGCTTGTTGGTGCTTTAATATGTCTTTTGAGCAGTTATTCTTAAATTGGTTGAAGTAGCCCAGGTAAATTTGAAGTATCAATGTCAGACTTTGCGGGGACTGTACTGAGTGTGGGGTTGGGAGGGAAAGCCCCTCTGGTCTGTTCAGCCTGTCCAGAATCTATTCCAAGTGCCCCTTGTCCTGTCCACTGGATATTTGGAAACGCTGTGCTGCAGGGCTACTGCCAGGGACAAGGTGAAACATACCTCCCTGCTTCAGAGTGCCCTTGGCTTTTTCATAGTTTTGGAGCTTGCTTCTCAGATCCAGCTGGTTAATAGGCTAATGATTCTGTGAAGTGAGAGTCAGGAGAACAAGCAAGCTGCTGCTGTTGTGGCAAGAGGGGAGGAAATGAGACCCAAGAGACGGCTGAGCTTCCTGTGCTGGAGTCATGCCTGCCTTGGGTTACATGTTATAGTTTAACAGTCCTGTAGATCAGGCTTAAGGTTGAGCAGGCTTGGTCATTTCTGGTCCAGTAGAGTTCAAAAACAGAGTGAATTTTCTTGTTATGGGGGTTGGATCATCCATAAAGGAGAGATTTGTAGTTTTTCAGACATAAAACCTAAACTACCTTTTTAATATGTACAGTTGTTACTGTGTATGCCATTAGGATGAATTCAGATACCACTGGGCACAGAAAAATACATTTTACAAAGGGTTTTAACATTATGTTTTACATTGACTTTCCTGATTTGTCTGTTTAAAGAGCAAAAATAATAAGAGGCAAAGAAATATGGAACTTAGTGAATATTTAGGTTATTTAACATATTTTGTTGGTTGACTGCTGAAAAGATTCTCTGTCTTAATCAGAGATCTGTAATTTGAGTGCATCTTCCCTCCTGCACTTTGCGGATTGTTTTGGAATACAGTTTATGGTCATTCTTTTGACTTTGTAGTTGCAAACAGGTCCACAGGGAGGAATCAGGCAGTCTTTGTTCAGAAGTGTTGATGTTTTTCATTATGATTACTGCAACTGCAAAAGATTTGAGACAGGGTAGGCTCTCCTTTTTTCCTCTCATTATCCCTTGTAAAATACAACCTTTTCATGCCAGAAGCCTATGTCCTCCTCTTTTGTTAAGTTTATAACATTTGAGGAACTACTAAACTGTTTTGTGATGTCTAGCATTCTTTCTTTTTCTTTGCTATATTATAAATTACAGTTTTCTGTATAGCTGTGTATAAGTAACCTCAGCTAGCTATGCATGGCAACTCAGACCACCACACAGCCCAGCTTTGCCCAAAGCTTCCATGGTCTGTTGCTGTTGGCCAACAGAGATTTCTGATCTCCTTAGTCTCTGAAATACCTGTCTTGACTCACTATCACACCCAGGACTGGTGACTCTGCTAGTTTTCTGTCACCTGGGTCTCAAGTTTGCATTTTAAGTTATTTTGTCAGTATCTTCTGATTTGGATTCTTAAGGGAAATCAGAAACCAAGACTGAGATTACTTTAGTGAGAATGAGCTGTCACATCCAGCAGCACATCCACAGGCAGCTGGTGCAAAGCAGAGTTTATGGCTTTGAGTAGTATTTGGGATATCCTGACCCCGATGTAGTAGTAGAGGTAGGAGTCCAGAGTTGTCCTGCAAGGAAAGGGCATGATGGATATCTGTTCTCAGAAATCAGGGAGAAATGCTGCCAGGTTGTCAACACAACCCCAGTGCCCCTCTGCAGAATACAGGTACCTGCAAGTCATCTGCTTTGCCAAAGGGGATGGTTGCACTCGCTGAGTGAGCTGCAGAGATGTAATCACCATGACTAAAGCTGTTAGTTAAGCCAAAATTTTGTACAAAAAAAAAAAAAAAATTAGAGCACCAAACTCACTGGGAAAGAAGAGAAAGGATAAGGCTGGATCCAAGGCACAGTATGTGCCCCTACTGACCACAACATATTTCAGGGTAACTTAAGCATTCCCAAACCTTCAGGCTCTCTTAGAAGTACTGACTGTTAAGTAGAGGGAAATTTTTAACCTGCATAGTAAAAGGTAAATATAACATGATAAAATGAATGTTTTGCTAAAGCATGGTTAAGTAATATAAATACTTAAATGTAATTCAGGGATTTATTTCCAACTTCCTATTCAGGTTCTACCTGCCTGACACACATGCAAGTCATAGAGTCAAATCGTGCTGAAACATGTGTAAACCTGGACAAGTTTTAAACTAACCATCTTAAGTAACTGGTAGGAGTATTGCTAAGGGAGCAGAGAGCACTGCAAAAGCTGAAAAACCTACCAAGGTACCTGAACAAGCTCAGAGAGCCCCTGCCTGCTCTGAGCTCAGTGCTGTCTCGTCTCTGGTCCTACATAAGCACCCGTGCTGCTGACATAAGAACAGGTTGTAGCTAAGCAGCATCACGTGGTTTACTGTGGCATGGATGTCATCTGAGCTTTCAAATATAAATGAGCTCTCATCAATGCTTTATATGAAAAATAATTAGATAACCTGAGACCCTGAGAGAAATTTCACGATCTTAATCTTTCCTCCAGAACTTCAAATTCTGAAAGTGTCTCTTCTGTAATACTCGCCAACATTTTGCTTTCAAATACCAAAATTTTCTTGGTATTATGCTCTTTCTATTTTTCTTTTCATATTTATTATTTGGCCATTGAATCTTGTAATTGATGTTCTTAACGGAGTGATTTTACAGAATCACAGAATCACCAGGTTGGAAAAGACCTTCAAGATCATTGAGTCCAACCCATGTCCCAACACCTCAACTAAACGAAACTAAAGTTAATGTTAGAACAGGTTATTTTTAAATATCATCGACACCTTTCCAATAAATTACAAGTAATTTGAAGTGGGGAGTTGATGAGGGCAATGCAAATTGTGAATATATGGTAAAACAGAATTACTTCAGACTTGAGAGTCTGAAAACCAAATCTTTCGGTGACCTCCTGGTGTGTTTGCTCATTTGTATGCAAGAGTTAAAGTTCGGTTTAGATGGAAGGAATGTAGAAGCTATGTCTTAAAAGCTAACAATGGTACTGACCTAAAGTAAATGATTTCCTAATTGTAACAAACCAGGGAGAATGTTTCCATTGTGCCTCTCTGGTGTATGTTTTTTAGGCTGTTCATTGCTATTGAAAAAATGTTCATATTGAAGCAATTGCGCATTGTGTGTAGAGTTTGCAAACAAGATATAAAACTAGTTTCACTGCTCAAGAAAGAATATTAAAGTATTAATTCTACTACTTGTCACTGCCCCAGTACACATTTGCAAATGGAGCAGTAAAGAAGCACTAGTTTTCTGAGAGTTTGCCCATATGTAGAGAACCCAAACTAACAAATTAAATGGAACAGAATTACAGCCAGTGCTAATTTGCGCTCTGGCTCACTTACCATATAATTTTTTCCTGAAATGTATTCCTGTTTTCAAAATGGTTTGAGTATCAAAATGCTTTGGAATATTTGCTAATATGCTGTGAATTACCACGGTGAACAACATTCACTAATGTTTATTCCAAGTAGTTACACACATTTTGCTTCTTTTTTCTTTTTAACTCATTTGCTTCCAGTGTTAGAAAATGTTAAAATTATCTCCTTTGTGTTGCAGAAAATCATCCATTTTCCTCTGAAATAGCATAGGGGCTCTTCTCTGATGGACCCAGTACATGTCTGAAGGAAAAAAAAATTGCTCCTTGCTGTAAATATGTTAGAAGAAAAGATTAAAACAAGAGACTGACAGAAACAAAGTTCAAGGAAGCATGGGGAGTTGTTGGCTTAGCCACTTTACATTAATGGGTTTGTTTTGTTGTTTTGGTTTTTTGGGGTTTTTTTGTTTTGCTTCGTTTTGGGTTCCTTGGGGCTTTTTTGAGGCATTGTCTCAGGAGAGATTTTAGATAAGGAATAAGGAGGAAAGGAAACTGGCCCAAAGCCAACTTTGCTTTCCTGGGAAAGCACTCAGGAACTTGGGTAATGCTATTACCTGCTTCACAGCTGTGGCCCCATCAGAGGTGGAGGTGTTATGTGAAAGATAGTGCATAACAACCTAGAATGTGTGTGTGAGTTGCAATAAGAATTTATTCAAGCAAGAGTGGGATGAAGTCTTCTTGTTAGCTTGAAGGAAACTCCTTTTAAAAAATTTCCTGTCTGATTCTGATCACTATTTGTTAACCCAACAGTTGAAGAAGAAAGCTCTCTATCTTCTGCTTTATGTTCACCTAAAAATATAATGTGTACCATGGAAGTTCACTTTACTGGGAACTCCAAGGCATATTTTTGTAAATGTAATATTTATATACTCTTCTAGATATTTATATTCATAACTCTGGCTGCATTTTGTGCTTTGTTTTGCTTGCATGAATAACAGTTGTGATGGATTTGTTCACCCTAGATGATATTTATTCCTTTTACTTCATTACACATAATCCACCTGTGCTAGATCTTAAAGTCTGTGTACACTTTATACTCTACTAGAGAGCTTATCAGCTTCTCTGCAGGCAGCTCAATTTGAATTTTAAAACTGAAAATGAATGAATTTGTGCTGCTTCTTCAGCTTCTCACAGAGATACCCTTGCACCCTCCTAGTGGTGTGATAACAGGGGGATATCAAGCTTGCAGGGTGTTGTTGATTTTGGCTGAAGGGTTTATGATTTCATTCTGATCAGAAGCTGCTTCTACTATTATTATTTCTGCACTTCTCCACCTCTTTCCTCTTATGAGAATGTCTGAGATTTGTTGGCTAGGATAAAGACATCAGGTAGAAGAGCAATTGTTACTTTTAATTTTAAATAGACTCAAAGTCCAGGCCCAAGTATACAAATAATGTTCATGCAAATGATTCAACTTCATCATCCTGCAAGACAAAATGTTAACTCACACATGGATTTCAAGGCAGGTAGGCGTTTAAGAAGTTGTTGAATATCATTGAAATTCTTGTTGGTGCCCTGAGTTACTCCACCTTCTTTACGATGCGCACTTAAAGTCTTGATAACATCAGATTTTTTTCAAAAATCGAGTCTATTTCAGTTTATGAATGCATTAATTTCTTTTAACTTGTCAGTGTACCACAGCACACTCAAGCTAATAATCATCAAAACATAGAGTCATGGAATGGTTTACGTGGGAAGAGACCTTAATATTCACTTGCCATGGGCAGGAACACCTTCCACTAGACCAGGATACTTGGGGCCCCATCCAACCTGACCTTGAACACTTCCAGGGATGGGACATCCACAGCTTATCTGGGCAACCTGTGCTAGTGCCTCACCATTCTCACAGGAAAGAATTCCTGGCATCTAATCAAAAACTCACCCTCTTTCAATTTAAAGTTGTTATCATTTGTCCTATCACAATTCTCCACCCAGCCTGTATTTGTGCTTGGAATTGTCCGAATCCAGGTGCAGGACCCTGCACTTGACCGTCTTGAACTTCATGAGGTTCACACAGTCCACCTCTCAAGCCTGTGAATCCCTTCCCTCCAGTGTGTTGTCTACATCACTCAGGTTGCTGTCAGCAGCAAACTTTTTGAGGGAGTGCTCAATCCCACTATCCATGTCACCAACAAAGACATTAAACAACTCTGGCCCCAACCCCTGAGGAACACCAGCAGTCACTGGGGTCTACTTGGATATTGAGCACTTGACCCCAACCCTTTCAGTGCAACTGTCCAGCCAATTCCTTATCCACCAAGTGGTTCACACATCAAATATCTCTCTGATTTGGAGACAAGGGTGTTATGTGAGACAGTGTCAAATTGATTGATCTCTAAAGTCCCTTACAACCCAATCAATATGATTCTGTGATAAGTCAGGTTGCTCGGAGCCCAGTCCAACCTGAACTTTAAGACTTCCAGGGATAGGGCCTCTACAGTTTCTCTGGGACACTTGGACCAGTGTCTCACTACCCGTTCGACATCAGAAAAGTATTTTCAAACTATTGCTCCTCATGTGGACAAAAGGATGACTTTCTTTCTACAAAAATTGTAAGCATGTAAAGCAGGATGATGTTGAAGTACAACATTTTCTTTAGCCCCTTCTTTTGATTTCCCTTGTCATAAAATACACTCTTATCATTTCTCTTTAGCAGTCACTTTATAAAAAAATGGGCAGAGAGAAGCAGGGAGAATATATACAATGAGAATGAAGTGTGTGTAGTTACCATCATGTTCTTTTAATGGGGAATTGTAATATCTTGATGAAACACAGACGTAGAAATAATTGCTTTTTCATTTAAGCAGAAGTGATTTTTATCTTCATATATTCTGTCCAGTATATTTTGACACTGCAAAATTCATGGCTTTGTATTTCCAGTTTCTTTAAATAGCATATCCTTTATTTTGAAATATAATTTTGTTTTTCTATTACCTGTATTTATTTCTTAACAGAGCTAAAGCTCTATTAAATACAGATCTGACTATGACCTAAGATATTTTTCATGAAGTGTAACTTTATTGTGTTTTTATTGGAATTAATAGAATTAATGCTACTTGTACTTGCAGGAAAGGCAGAAGAAAGGCATTTCTTGAATTATTAGAAATTCTAACACACTGCTTTTGTTCCTTGACCCCAGATTTTATCTATTATGGATGTAGCCTTGGGTTTTCCATCTTAATTTCATATGTTTGCCTTCTTTTTCATTGTAGTGCTCAAATGATGTCTCTTTCAGTGATTTAAATTGATTTACAGTCATGGATACACTTACATATGATGATTGGTGATGTTCTTCGTTTTCTTGGTATGTCAAGATGAAAGCAAACACTATTAAAGAAATATTAATTCATTTGATGGTGCCCTTTTAAATTTTGCTTCTTGAAAGTTTATGTATATTTCTTGGTGTTTTAACACTGGTCCTAATAATGTGTTCAAAGGTGTGGTTGGATTTATTTATTTTCCTTCCCGTTTGAAACCCATACCATTCTATTTGAGGTGTGAGTAACAGCTACCTTGTTCTGGATTTTTCTTTTTCGTAGCAGAAAATAAAAAGACAAAAAATCAAAGTCTAGAAATCAGCTGGATTATATTCATGTTAATATCTAAAAGAAGCTGTGTGTATGGCATCTGTTTCATCTTAGCTGGCTAGGGATTTGGAGCAATCTGCAGTAGTGAAGGAACTTCATTGGCCATTTGGTGCACCGATACTGAGTTAAGTGATGGAATACCTTCTCTTCTGTACAGTGTAATTTTGTTGAGGAGATAAATTGCAGGGTGCATTTTGTCGTGTTGTGTTTTCATGTTAGTTGATTGTAATTATTGTTCATGAGGTTACTGAAGTTAATTTCTATATGGAAGAGATATGTAATTTTCCTAGCTATGTAATGCAAAACATGTTCAACTGTCACTAATATATTTAAGTTTCATTAGAGTGAATTGTTTGTCCTGATTAGACTGAATTTTAGCATGCCTGAAAGAAAAGTAGAGGGGGTTATAGGATTTGCTTATAGTTATGCACTCTGCATTTAAACACGTTCATAAAAGGAAACACTCTCCAAAGGTTAAATAAATTAAGTGGGCAGAACTGTGACTTTCCCAGCTGTCCACAGTGATGGTGTGACTTCATTGATACTTTCTTTTTTCTTTATTTTCGTTTTGGCTGCTGGCTGCTAGTTGCTTCCCATGCCTTACATTAGTAGGAAGAAAATGTATTAGGTGTTAATTTCTGAGCCCTGTGACTTGCACTTTCTAATAGATCTGTAGAATTCGAGGAACAAATTCCACAGCTGTTTGTAAAATAAATCAGATGTGACACAAGCTGCAGGTAAGATGTCACAGAGGTTTTTTTTCAGATTGAAAAGAAATCTAAAACACTTGTGGCCTTCAAGAAAAATCAAAAGCACCTTTTTTGGGAATACATCGCTTTTGAGAGAGTGAACTTAAAGTCAGTAAACCCAAGTCAGGTAGGCCAGCGCTAGATGGCGGCTGCAGGCAGGTGCGAAGCGTTTGCACAGGCACGATGTTCAGGAATCCTGATCAGAGGCTGTCTACCCTCTGTCCTGCTGTGCAACACTGTGCATATGCTTCCAAGTGAAGGGCCAGGCTGATATCTGCTTTTCCCAATGCACTCATGTTTATCCCCTGAAGAGACAACATGTTTTCTGTTAGGGATGCAAACATACTTAGATGGCAGGTATTTGAATGAAAAGGGACTCGTTTTGGAACATATATGGAAATCTGTCCAACATTAGATTTTTTTTAGAAGCCTTGCATTACCTAGATTTTACAGTTGGCCTTGTGATGAGTCAGTTTTATATTGATAAGATCTTTCAGCCTAGTGAGTAGAGTGAGAAGAAGGGTAATAAAGGAAGCGCTGTTCCTCTCTCTCTGTTGTCACGTTTTCACTAAAAAGAGTTGTATTTGTAGCATTCAGTTACAAGACCTTTGAAGGCTGCATTTCACCTTCTCAAAGTGTAGCAGGGCTGTATAGCTTGTTGATATTTTCTGTCCAGAGAGAAAGCTCCACAGACACTTCAAATGTTGCATGCTACGCCTGCCTCTTAAACAGCAGGGAGAGGGAGGGGGTCAAATCTTACCATCTTTCTTATGACCTGTTGCTTAATATCACTGTATCCTAGCTCTGTGTTATTTTAATTATAGTTCAGTTTGTTGGCTAATTGGTGGAACTCCAAGATGAAATATTAAACAACTGTTTTAAAAAACAATCTGCCTTTTTTTCTCAAGAATGTTGAGGTAATGAATGGCAAGTTCGCTCTGGTCAAAATAATTACAAATACTATTTGTACATATCCATCATCCCTGGACTCGTACTTGCACTGTAAATATCAACAAGAGGTTTTTCAGGCATTTCACTGCACATTCTTGTTGTGTTGACTCCATATCTTGGAGTCCAGATCTAGACTTGTTTCTTCTTCATTAGTCATAAAGCAGTCTGGTGTCACATATTAACTTTCAGGAAAATCACATTAATAGTTTAACCAGTGGGTGAACATAAATATTAACCAGCATTCCTCTTTGTCTTTCCTTACCATGCAGTCATGATTTTGAAAACTACAGTTTAAGACTGTCAGATGTTAAACTTCTGTCACAAAATTCAGTTACTTGCGTGCATATTTCTTATGTATACACTATATAGGTGTTTTTATTACAAAACTTTGCCTAAAGGATGACATTGTGTTTCCTGTCAAATTCCTTTTTTTTTTTTTTAAATTTCTCAGTAACTGGAAGCTCTTGATCTGTAGCTTCCATGAGATAGAAATGCTATTATCTATTACAGAGGTCACTGTTGAAAGAAGCTTTCTGGAGAAAACAAGTGAATTTCAATGGTGATGCCTAATTAATTAGTTTTGTGCATCTAAATGTCTCTCCACCCTGTCCAGGCACAGACCACAATACCTCATCTGCCAAAGTTTCCTATTGATCTCTATTAGGTCAGATTTCCTTTCAAAGCACCGCCATTAGTGGTTCATGTTTAGTTACCAAGGCAGGGAGTTACTCCTGTCATGCACATCTTGGATTTGGAAAACTGCCACAATTACAGACACTTACTTGTATTCCAGTGCTTGACAGAATGCCAGAATTAGAACTGCTTTTAATTATAGGCTGCTGTAATTGCCTCATCCTTTGAATGGCATATCCATTGTAGCTTCTACTTTCAAGTATCATGGACTTTCTCCAAAGAGGAGGAGGTCTTACTCATCATTTATTTCCTAATTTATCCATGCAGAGTACCAGTCTGTCCTTACCTCTAAGCAAAGATTTAATGGAGAATGACTGACATGAAAGTTCCCATTTTTGCAAGATTTCCTGGGTCTTCCAAAATATGCTACAAACTTTCTTAGGAATTTAAAGCTGTGCTATATCTGTCCAGTGAGAACAGTATATTTTATGATGAATTTGCCCTGCTGCTTCATTATTTTTAGGACTGAATCCCCAAAAATGTAACTTGAGTAAGATTCTACTGAGATCCATTTTAGTGAAAAGTATAAATGGATTTATTTATGCAAGTTTGAAAGAAGTTGATAAATGAAAGTTACTTGAACATCTATTCTTAAATACTGCTTCAACCCACAGTCCTGTGAATAACACAGACTTACGAATCTGTGAGATTATATAAGAGGACAAATATTCATAAATACCTTGTTATTTCTTAAGTGTATATTCTCACACTTCTGAATTTCTTCCATTCCCTTGCTTCTTGCAGTTTCTTCTGATACTAAATTAAGAAAGTAACTTGTGGAGTAATCCATTCTGCACTTTCTTAAATCGTGATATTGGAAAGTATCTTCCCACTGATCAGATTATACTCAGAAAGGGAAGTATTCTAGGCTATGATGTGAGTTAGTTAAAAATGGATCCTTAGTGGCAATGAAAAACAGACAAACAAAAGTTCCTAGCCTAAATATACTCTAGAAATCTCTTGTGTAAAATTAAGTTTAAAACTTCACTATGATGAAAAATAACTACTGAATTGTTGCAAATTCTTACAGTGCAGTTAGTGTCAAGCTATATATTGAGGATTGGCATGACCATTTTCTGGATGTGGAGTTATCTGATGACACTCAATAAACCCTTACACATAAAAAGACATTAAGAAATGATTCATTGGTTCCCTTGAATGGTGGATGTTTTCCTCCTTTCAGAGTGTGAACTTCATTAATGTATTTGACTAACTTGTCTTGTGTCAGAAAACATAAATACTGAAAGAAAGAGAGGTGTGGACTAAAGAGGTGTAACAGATTCTAAAAAAACATGCAGATTTTTCCTAGCATTTCAGTCTTTTATTAAACATGATGAAATTTAATAATGATTGCTTTTGGTAGTGTCTGTGCCCAAAATGCCTATAAGTCTTGTCAGAATTAGATAAAACTCAATTTTATAAATGGAAACTCTTTCCTTAACAAGATTAAGAGTAAAACTGTGGAGGAAGAGTTCTGTGGGATTTAATGTGTTTACCAAGCTGGCTGCTACTAACCATTAGTTACAGAACTGTTTATTGCTTGCCCAGTTCTCAGTTGTCCTTTGCATGGCAAAAAAAAAAATCAACCGGGAGATTTTGGAGATTTCTGGATGCAAGGACTAAGTGTTTGCATCAAAAATACAGGAGCAAAATGATATCCCAAAGCTTTCAAGCAAGGACTTGACTCTTCAGAAGGAATTTGAGTCAAGGGTGTGGCTTTTTCTGTTCCTGTGAGAATCCCATTTTAAGCTTTTGAAAAAATCACGTCTCAGCAGAGACTTGTTAAGATCTCAAAGACTAACCTCTCGTAGATTCTGACTATACTAGAACATGACTGAGCAGTCCTGTTAGAGGTTAAGAACATCTTTACTACTGTTGTTCTGGATTGCTAAAAGTATTTTCCATCTAGACAACAGAAGAGAGTAGGACACAAGTGTGTTTTCCTATGCTCTTCATAGTCTGGTAATTTCCTGGCATCACAGGAAAGGAGTGAGAAAAAGGAAAGAGAGGTGAACCTGCAAAATGAGAAAAAACCATGGCAGAAAGTCTGTGTGAGAGAGCGAACAGAGACGGAAAGTTGGTTCAACAGAGCATAGGATGAATAAGAGCTGGAAAGCCACAATGCAGAGGAGACAAGGATTGAGGCTGGAAATGGCTGGGCAAAAGTCAAGGGGAGCAGGGTCTACTAAGAGAAAAAGGGCTTATAGAGCTGGGGCAGACAGCTAAGACAGGACTAGAAAGGGGAAGCTCGGAGATAACTAGTGCCACAAAGACTGACATATCTGTCATAAGAGGAGAGACTGAGAGAGCTGGCACTATTATTCTGGAGAAGAAAAGGTTTAGGGGGAAGT
This sequence comes from Orthonyx spaldingii, assembly GCA_013397795.1. Taxonomy (NCBI): domain Eukaryota; kingdom Metazoa; phylum Chordata; class Aves; order Passeriformes; family Orthonychidae; genus Orthonyx; species Orthonyx spaldingii. The sequence goes on along the minus strand of VZTJ01002596.1, from coordinate 1,177,593 downwards.
TAACCATGTGTACAAATACCTATTGAAAGCAGAAGAAGCAGTGGGCACAATTGAAATATGTGAAATACATAAGAAGAAACTACTGAGAAGGTGGTTGAACACTGGATAAGGTTGCCAAGGGGGACTCTGGAGTTACCCTCAATGGAAATATTCAGTACCTGACTGGACAGTGCCCTGAGCAGCCTTCTGTAGTTGATGACCCCACTTTAGCCAGAGAGGTTGGTCTAGACAATCTCCAGAGGTGCCTTCTGACCTCAGCTGTTGTGTGATTCTGTGAGTAGGGCAGACGGGAATGCAAACACTGTGATGAGAAGCCTGGAGACAAAACAAAAGAGTCTATATGTGAGAAGTAATACTGGCAAGGGGAGTCAAGTAAGGGGAAAAATACATGTGGGTCACGAACAGCCTACAGGATAGATAAGAAAGGATCAGATTTAGAGAAAACTGAGATGTGAGCCTGAAATATAGTCTGCATCTCACTATTTTTTAAATGCCAGCATAAAGCTGCAGAACTGACAACAAAGCCACCCCTGCAAAATGATGTTCCATGTCACTTGGTTGTCAATCCCTCCCTGTTGTCCCATTTCCTCAAAGCTGCAGTTGTCTCCACCGGGGACTTGAAAGCTCAAAAGCTATTGATGATTCTGGTAGATATCTGCATAATAGCACGAAATATTCTGTGAAGGGAAAGTTACATACAGGTGTCAAAGTCAAATCTTCGTTAGTTAGGAAATGCCAGATTTTGATTGCCAGTGTAGTCTCTTATTTGTTCTTCTTCAGGGTGCGTGCTGAGATAATGTGCAGTTGTCTCATTAGCAGTAATCTTTGGCTCGTTCAGTGAAGAGGATGATTGTGCTCTGGGGTGTCTCGTAAAGAATCAGTTATTTTATAAAGGGGTCTCTTGGCAGTAAGACCCTTACTGGATTTCCAGAAAGTTGAAACTCATTGTCAAACAAGGCAAAATACTTCAGGAAGGGAAAGAAACCCTTTTTGATGGAAGAAAATGAGCTCCACTCTCAAAAACTTGGATTCTCATGAAATTTTTGAGTGATTCTAGGTAGGTCTTATTAAACCAGTTCTTTCACAAATGGCTATTGATAGAATTTAATCTGGGGCCCTGCACTGGGGTTCGGGGGAACAGTCCATAGAACTGCTCAATTTTTTTAGCTACAGCTGGATTCAGTGGTAATTTCACCCTGCAAAATATTTAGGAATAGTACCACTGTTGTATTTGTGACAGCCAATAATATAAGAAGGTAGCTGTATGGGGCAAAATGATATAATTTATTAGACCCAGTGGTACACCTGAAAAATAAGCAAGCAAACTTTCAGGCATATGGGCTCGTGCTGAGAATGAATGACTCTGTTTGCTGAACAGAGAGAACCCTGGACTGTGTGTGCAGCTTGGCAGGCTGGGTAAGAGGCACAGCTCAGCCTGTGTGAGGGACAAGGGAGGCCTCTGCTAAGAAAAAGGCAGTTTTTGACTAAGAAAATTAATAATTTTTGCTCTAGTGTGTTTAATACACTATTAGTATGGTTAGTTATGTGCCTGTGTGACTGGCAAATGTGAAAATAATGCATAGTTATCTGCTTTGGCATATGGAAATAAATAATAGGCAATAAGAAGTTTTGCATCAAATTCAGCTATTAATTACCAAGATGTCTAAGGAGAGAATGCAGTTCAATTCTAAGTTTGATAACTTTGCCTGAATTAGTTTACAGCTTTATTGTCCTTAACAATATGAAAAAATCGTATGGTGATTGGTAATGAAAACTTGTCTGTTTTTACTTGATCAGCTTGTATGTACTGTAAGTGTATTTAAGTAGATTCTTTGACTCTACCCATGCCACACTGTTTTTTGCCAATTTCTTCCCTGAATCTACAGTTTTGAACTGGTTTTCTTTTTTTTCCTTTTGAATTGTAGTTCAGACCATTGCCTTTTTCTCAGCTGCCTCTGAGCATTCATAGTCCTTGGCAGAGTGCCCAGCAGTGCTTGTCCTCACCAAATACCATTCACATGCTTTTAAAGTGACATTTGATTGAGAAAAAGGGAAAACTAGTATCAAAATAAATGCCAAGGTCAATACAGGCATACCTAGAACATCAGATCTTGAGCCCATACCTCATTGTGATATATTTGTGATACCTGATGAAATCCACTTAATTTTTCTAATCCTTGCTGGGAGAAGTCACAGCGTGTGATTTCAATTTATTTCTTATTTCTCTAGAGAAAGTTTGATGTTCTAGCAAGTTGTCATTACGTAAGGAACCTCTGAGCAATGGGGAGAGACAACTATGGTCTAGGGCTTTGTTTTGCAATATTCCTTAAATATTTTTTTAAGTTATTTGCTGACTTCTTTATTGATTGCAACATTTGAGTTAACCATGAGTAATTCAAATAAAGCATACTTGATATTCTCATACTTTCTATAGAGACATCGTTTGCATATCTGCTGAAGTTTCTGAAGGTATCTGAGATCTGTATGGTGTATGGAGAAGGATAGAATTTGCATACTTTGGGATCCAAGCTGTGAGGCTCTGCCCAGCCCTCCCTAGGAGTTGCCTCCTGCTCCCAGCTCCCAGACAGTCCCCAAACCCCCTTACACCCCAACGGGATCACTGGTAGCTTTTTGTTGACTTTTTAAAAAGATAACATCCCCCATCCCTCCTTTTGTAGTCCTTTTCCTGAAGCAGGATTGCATACGTGTTTCAACTGACCCTTGGCTCCAGCTCCAGGTGCCCATTTCTGCCTGGAAAGCACAATGGTGAATTGCAGCTGCTTCCCAGGAGAAGTGAGGACAGCTTGATAAATGCAGGATCTTCACTAGAAATGAAAGAGGCACTGCATGATTTTGCCTTTCCATTTACAGTCCTGATCTAAGCAAAGTTCTGGGTTTTGTGGCACATTTTTGGGTAGTAGGGACAATAAAGTAACTCACTGTGGTTTCCTTTAGAGGATTCAATAGATATAATTCATCAACCAGCAGATAAGCAAAGTAGCTGCAAATTAGAGAGCGAATTTCTCTGAATTAATTTATTTGGATTTTGAATTGAATTGTTAGAAAAAACTACCTTTATGTTATATCTGAATTATTTCACTGTTTCCCTGTTAGGCAGAGTTGCTGTTTCATAGGGTAGAGATGACCACAAGTTGTACCTCTGTCGGCATTTTCCAGGTTTCTGTGGCCAACCAGGCTGTTTTCCCTGTGCCACCACCACCACCACATTAGGCTGGAAACATTGTTACAGCTATTTGAAGGTGGTCACCAGCAGGGTTCAACTGCGAGTTCTGGATTAACGTTCAAGCAGCAGCAGAAGTTTTTAGGCAGCTTTAGGAAAGGTCAGGAGGTTTGAGCAATGTGGAATATAACCAGCTGTGAAGATGGAGAGATAAGATGGGGCTTGCTTTATTGTACCAGGTTATAAACTGATTTCTGTGAGATGACAGCTATCCTCTCCTATGAATTTTTATGCATGCTTCTTACCTACTGTTAGTTTTAAAGTTATATTGATACAAGGGGGTTTTATTTCAAAAAGTTAAATTTTCTCTAATTAAAGTTCAGGGGTTTTTTCTCCACAATAGAAAGAAGTGAGAGTATGTCCAGATGCATGAAAATATTGGGTGTTAAAATAGCCATTTAAATATGCAAATAATAAGAACCTGCCTTAACTTTTGTTCATTTTTTTTTAATCTGGGGACATCTTTTCTTGCAATGTTGGGTTAGCAGCACTGCTTTGTTTTGCATTTTGATGGCTCTGTATTTGCAACAGAAACTGAGAGGTAATCTTGGAGATACTGAAATTTTCATCAAAAGTTTCAGAGTAGTTTAGGATGCTGATCTCCAAAATATGCACGCACAGCACCATTTTATCCCATCCCTGTTATTAAAGCAATTTCCAAGAAAATCATGCTACATGTTCCACTAAGTTGTTTTATTTTCCTTATTTCACTTTTCCTAGATTCACTGTAGCTAGGCAGAATTTGATAACAACCAGGTGGCTGTAGCTGCAGGCAGAGTGGGAAGCTGGGTAAAACATCTGCAAACCTAGGGTGGTAATGGATTTACTGTCTTAGTTCCCACCTCTGGTTCAGCTATCATCCAAGGCTGAGGGTTAATGAAGGGAAACTCTTGTCCTTTCTCCCTCCTACACTGAGGGACACAGGTCACGGTCTAATTTTCCTTTCTGCTACCCTGCTCATGCTTTTAGTACCATTGGGATTCAGAGGGAGGCAAGATGGAGCTAATTTGGGCTGGGGAACTCATGTGTCAGTAAGCTCTAGGAGGGCTAAGGGAACCAGCACTGAGGTGTGGGAGAAGTTATCATCAGAGATCACCTCCAAATGCCCCCTCCACCACTACAGCTAGACTAATGTAAGTTGTATGTCCTCCTATCCTTGGAGAACAGCAAAAATCAATTCTGCCTGCAGTTCCATGATGGTTTAAAGCAACTTTAGCTGAGTGTAGGTGTTTTAGGAAAGAGAACAAACTCAGTGCCAAAGTTGTGATATGGTAGCATGGATTCCTTATCTTTAGATGTTCAGAAATAGCATTCATTAATCTGAGAAACACTTGGGCAGCTTTCTTAGGAAATCAGGTTGTACTGTCACTCCCTCCGCATCCTGACCCATCATCTTCCTCCCCTCTCCCCTCGGTCTTCAATCCAGTCATTCTTGCTGCTGGCAAACAATGCCCCTGCCTCAAGCAGTAATATCCCCTGTTGGTTCCTGAGGCTATTAGCCAGCATGGACAGGCTGAGGAGATGCCTGGCACTAATTGCCTTCTCATCTTGTAGAGCTGCTGCAAAATCTGGTCTTTTGTATAACAGTGTCATTTCCTCGTGGGACACATAAACGGTGCCTTAGCTCTGCCTGAGAGCCAGGATAGCATTTGTGAAAGCTATTAAAAAGTTTGTAGATGTCAAGTAAATGTATATGATTAAATAAGTGATTCAACTAGTATAATTAACAGATGGCAGGAACAATTACATATTCATATTTCAGGCCAACAACATTTGGTAGATATAATTGCCTTACAGGTGTTAACTGCCCTTTATCGTGAAATGAGGTGTCTCTAAACACTGAAGGTACTCAGCAAAGTGACTTGTGGTTATGAACTTACAAAGAGGTTAATGGCTCTCCTTTTGCATGTGATGTTGAAAAGCTAAATTCAGCTCCTAAGTCTAATACCAAACCTAAGAAAGTGGAGGGAAAGAGATGAGCAGGTGTTACATAATCTGATTTCTGAGAAAAGTCACCAAGCAATACAGTGGGTTTAAATTCACCTTGATTTTTGAGAAATGCAAGGTCCAAATAGGTATTCAGGGAGGAAGAGATATCTGCTGGAAAACTCCTTGGTTTTTGTTTGGGGTTTTTTTTTTTTCCAAATTACTTTTTCTTCCCCTTATGTAGAAGAGTAAATTGCATGTCATTTGGATTAGATTCTGATACAGATTGTGATGACTTGTGGCCAGAAGAGCAAAAATGAATAAGTAGGTGGTAAGTTTATACTCATTTTGTAACTGGTTTTTTTTTTTTTGATAGAAACCAAAAGTGATTATTCACTGTAGGTCTTATGTGATGTTGCCAAAGGTGATAACTTGCATATATAAAACACAGACACAGTAAATTGTAATTTTTGAAGGGTCTTTGTTTTATGCCTTACATTTAGCACTTGATTTAAACAAAAAGAGCTAAAACAAGTGATGGAGAATTAAATAACTTTCATTGGAAGGTAAATAGGACATTAATAAAATTTTACTATTTCTGTAGATGTGGGGGATAAGGTATACAATCAGGAGCAAAGGCTGATCCTTAGTTTTCACCTTTCTTGATAATTGGTATCTAGAACTACAAAAACCTTAGACTTGTCTCAGTATTATTATTTCAGCATTGTATTATTTTGATTAAGGCAGTTCAGTAGGTAGCCTAGTTTATTCCTGTTTGGCATCAAAGATTGCTATTTATTAAACAATTTAGGCAGCTTAAACACTAGCTTCCAAGATCACACTTAATATGTCCATATTGAAAGTCATATTTATATACAGTGGTGGCTCCTGCATTGATGCTGGTCATGGTTTTTAGCTATGTTTGTCAGCAATTGTCCTCTTCAGACATATGTTAGAGGAGAGAGACCAGAAATGGTGTGGAAGAGCAGAAAGAAATGAGTCTAGAGACTTCTCTCAGATATAAACTTAAATAGAATGGAAAGCATTAATGTTTGTGAGCACTGCTGTCTGAATGCTGAAGCACAGGTTACACACCTTTGAGCTGTATCAAAGCCTGCTATGGTGCTTACAAGAGTTGAGCGGGCCTGGGTGGGGTGCAGCGCTCCAGCAACGGGCTCTGCTGCCTGTGCTGGGTGTGGAACAGGTCATGCCCATCTCCATAGGGGCTCAAATGTTGAGACATGAAGCATAAAGAAATATTCCTCAGCATTAAAGTGTTTATCTCTTTCATAAGTTTTCCTGTAGTAAAAATGTCACATGCATTATTCTTGTTATGCAAAATCACAGCAAATGGCAAAAGGTCAACGGTAGCTGTCAAGATTATCTGAGAGTAATTGTAGAAGTTTCATGGCATATCAAACGTGAAGGCTTTTATTTAATAATAGTTCAATGGAGTGGCTGGGAAGTAAATATCAAATGCAAAACAAATGTGATGTGAAAGGGGTGCAAGGGATTTGGGGGTTTTATTTCACTTTGTGGATTTCTTGCTCTTGCTCACTCAATCATTTTGAGTCTCTCTATTGCCACAGCAGATGTTTCATCTCCTCCAGCTCTGATTATGTATATCTGACAGTTTTGAAGTCTCTGCAAGTATGACTTGATTATATAATAATTTCTTTATTTTATAACCTTCAAAAAAATTTTTTTCAATTTTTATTCTGATGGAAGAGTATGGAAATGTACCATTTCAGCAAAAAGAAGTTGTAGACTGAGATGGTTTTATAATGTGACATACTTTGAAACTGAATGTCTGTCCTGAGAATAGAGAATTAGATATTCGTGGAGCAGTTTTGACAAATGCTGCTTGGTTTACCAGTTGTGCATTAGAGGCAAACACGATTTTTGAAATTTTGCTATTTTCTTGCAGAAGTGTCATATATGTGAAAATAGCACAATGCTGTGGTAGCAATCCCATATGTTTGAGGGAAAGAAAGAAACTGTGTGTTATGTGTAAAGCTTGAAAGTATAAGGCAATGTTAAATGCAAGGAAAGATTGTAGAAATTAATTTAAAACAAAATATATTAGGTGCATTCCAAAGTCCAGAAAAAAACCCCAACCTTTTTCCTCTTTTTTTTCTCTGTTTTCACTTAGCAGGGTATGCAATTAAATATTTGGACTTTTTTTTTTTAATTTATTCACTTATTATCACAAGTGATAATAAACTGAAAGGGCAGGTAGTTCAGTATGCAGTGGGTACATAATAGAGCTAACCACTTAAATCCTGGTTTAAACCACTTGGATTGTTATGTATTTCAGTGCTAAGTAACAGTTGTTTCCCCTAGTTTTAATATTGAGTCAGTTTGCTGAACCCATTTTAAGGATTAGGAAGCTAATTTTGAGTTCTATGTATCCTGAACTGGAGCATTTTTCACATGTGGACTGTAGTTTTCAATTATTTTTAAAAAAATATTTCAGGTAGGAATTCCTTGCAATTGAAAATAGCATTCACAGTTTTATTTGTTTGGGTTTATTGGGCTGGTATTAAAAGACAGAGTTGGCTAGCAAAACACAACCAATTTAGAAATACTATATCAGGGTTTTAACAGTGATGTATTAATTGTGACACTATTGCAAGGAAATAATTAATTTTCTGTAAAAATTATTTAATATGGATTGCTATGTCCAGGCTGTGCATGGTTGATTTTACAACGCTTCTAACATCACTTGCATTTTTGAAAAAATCTGTAATTGTTTTTACACTATTTTACAAAGTATTATTTTGTTCTGTGTGTTTGAGGAGGGGACAAAGTAGTTCTGATATTTTTCTTCTGCGTATAGCACAGCTGAGAAGGAAGAAAACTGTGTAATATTTGTACGCAAAACTGGGGGTGATGTTGCCAATAACGTAGAAAGTGTTGGAGGAGGCTTTCCAGGGCATTTGATAATTGTGACGAGAGACACATCTGTTAAATAGCTGAAAGATATGGATGGAAATACATACCTCAGCTAAATCTAAAGTATGATAATTAGTAAATATGACAGTAAGTGTTCAATATAATGATTATCTACACAAGAATTACAAAAGCTGCTTTAAAGGCTCCTTGTTTATCAGTATATCAGCTAATGAAGTTCTAAGTTTGGGGGGGCGAATAAAGTACAAGGAATAGAGTACAAGTTTAAAATACTTGTTTACTCTGTTATGAATAGCCATAACCATAACTTACAGGATTTTCCCTGAGGTGTTTGGAAAGTTTTTAGTGTGCTGTTATTACAGATGTTGTATTGATTTTCCTGGACTCCAGCTCCTAGAGTAAAGTAGAAGAGGGTGAAAATTCAGAATTTTTTGACTGTGTTACTTCAATTCAGACTGTGAAATTTCCTCTGCTAGAATTATGTTTTATTTAAAGCTTAGTTAATTCAGCATCTAATGTCTTGACCAAAAAAACAAAATCAATTTAACAGCTTGTTTATTGATTTATAGTATTCAACTGCCAGACTGAAGAAAAATGGATGAGGAGGTAATCCACTCCTTCACACAGCGTAGGCCCACGCCAATGTTCAGAAACATCTGAACCTAAGATGTTTCTTCTCTGTTAATGTGACTTGGTTTGATGTGGAAGAGAGGTGGGAGAGGGAAATGGGAGGCTGGCAGCCCAGCTGTAATTTTTGGTGGTGTTGCGTCCCATCTGTTTTTGTCCATACAAAACCTGAGCTTTTCAGAAATTCCCCATTTAGGTCAAAGCCCAGGAAAAATAGCAGGTAGCACAGGTCCTGGCACTAGAGAAAGTTAATCCTGATTTTTAAAATATCTTCTGATTTGAAGACTATAAACACATTTTGTGACACTTTTCTGTTCAGTGTGAATGCCCCAGTTTTGTGTCTCTTGTTTGCCAGTAATAAAAGGCAAAATACCTTAGGTTTTTGCCTGGGTACTGGAATCAAGTAGCTGATGTTGCTGTATCTGTATTTGGAGTTGCTGATGAAATTATTTGATCAAATAAAAAACAGGAAGATATTTTTCCAAGCTGTGTCAGGAGAATCCAACACACCTGAGCCTTTAAAATAGAATGGGTTTGGAGTTTAAAGGTCTAAGGGAGTTGTGTGGGATATGGGAAGAGGAGTGTCTGTAGAGAAAGAGAAGAGATGTCAGTTCATGAAGCCTGCTGGAGACCCTGGTGAGCTGTCAGATCTGTCAAGAGAGACCCTGAGGAGTTCTTGTTCTGTGACAGACAAAGACTCTGGTAAAATAGTTTCCTGAATGACTACTTTTTTTTATTTTATTTTATCCAGATGACATATAAATGCTTGTTTTGCTCTTATTTCTTACTACTTAAATTTTTCTTTAGAATTAATTTATGAACAACTTTGTCTGTTTTTTAAGGGGCACCAGTGTGCTATGCTTTCAGGCTCATCCTAAGTCTCAAAAGACACAAACCTCATTCTTGTACCTAAATCCATGTCTGTACAGGAGCATCTTGGAAGGGCAGTGGAAAAGCAATCAGCTTTCATATAAACTCACAGAAGTAACACTAAAATTTCTAATGCCTATTTATCTTTTAAACATCGTTATGCTTCTAATGCCAGAAGATAGTATTTTGGAAGGGGAGGAACAATCTGACATTGAGTGGCAAAAGGAGAAGGTTATCTGGTTTTATTTGAGTTGTGTTGATACTTGTTCAGATATTTGAGTGATTTGTTGAAAACACCAAAGAAAAACAAGTAAAACTGACAGTGCAGCCCTAGTAGTGTGTTTTTCTGACCAGAAGCTGCAGGAGCATTTTAAATGGGCAAGAGGATTAGGTTTCAGAGAGGTGTCTTTATGTTTGGCCTCTGACTCTAATTCAAGTTTTCCTTGGGGAAAGTCTCCTTCAGTGACTTTCAGCAAGGCACTGGTCTTTAAGAAAAAATTGTATCATTGTCTTTTGCAGTCAAGCATGACTGCATTTTTTGAGGTGTTTATACAGGGAGAAGGCATAAGCCTCTTTCTTCCTGCATTGCCATTCTTTTCTGGTTTTGTTTTCTTTTTCTCTGCAGCTGATAATATGAAATAATTGTCATATTTTAATATAGACTAATGTGTGTATATATAGTCTTTATTTTGAGTAATGAGCAAAGTGAATTAGTAAATATGTTTGCAGATAAAGTTTATTGCGCTTTAACCTGTTGTATTTACCCCTGGTTTTTTTCATCTTTTGATTACAAAATGCAATCAAAATTTTGAGCTGTGAAGTGAGAATCTGCAAAGTCAAGATATCCCACTGTATAAGTTTATGACATTATACTTGTTAGAATTTTGTACTTGCTTTGGGATTTAAATTAGAAGCTTCATTTTTACCTTTTTCCCTCCTCTGATAGTTTAAAGATAGAATAGATAGTATGGATTACTGTCTACACACTAATGTAAATAAATACATGCATTTGGAAAAAGTAGTACAGAAACACAAACAGAATTTTGGGGGATGTAGAGCAACAGTCACCAAAAGTTCTTTGTGTAGTAGTATGACAAAAAAGCAGGGTCAGCGTTAGGAGGAAAGATGTAGTTTGTGAGTATGACCAATATTGATAACTGGATACACATCTGGTGTCCATGCTTTCAACACACAGATGCAGATTTGGGAAGAATGGAGAAAAGTGCCACAAAGAGAGTCATGGCTTAAGATGTAGACTTAAAAAAGGTGACTCAAAGATCTCAATCATATATCTCTGTCAGAGAGAAGGAGGTAATTATACAATATTTGTATAGGGGAACAATACTACCAAGTACAAAACACCTCTTTCCTCTAGAGCAGGTAAAATGTAAGAACCTCAAATGGCTGCATGCTGAGGTCAGGCTCATTTAAATTAGAAGTAAGGCACAATTATTTGTCTTTAACAGTGGGGCTATTAATCATTGGAACAAATTACTGAGAAAAGTGGTGGGAACAGACAATTGCCATAAATTATAACTCCCTGAGGAATAACCACAGGTTTCAGTTATTGGTTTCACCAAAGAGGCATATTATGGAGCCGAAATACATTATCTGAAGGATATTGAACTCAAGCAGTAGCACAAGCCACATAAGGCTGGGATATTATCAGCTATAAAATACCAAGGCAAAGTCATAATTGTAATCATAGCTACAGCTCCATCATTTGTTTTTTCTTCATAACAGTATCATTAAAGTGATTTCTTATCCTCTTGTCTTTTTTCAAGGAATGTTAAGGAAATGAAAGTTGTTGAATTTTCATACTCAGACGGAAATGAGGATAACACAAATTTTACAGCTTCACTTACTTTTGCAAGGAGTCAGTATTATTTTGCTGTCAATATAATCTGGTATCTTTTGGCTTTATTAAATGTCCTTCTCAAATGCCAAATGCTGGTTGTTATAATGAGGCTTTTAAAACAGCAGGTTGCATAAAACTTTGTTTCCAACCAGTTCTACTAAAGACGAAGCTGGGTTTTTGTGGACTATGTAATTTAAATTAATTTCTTACGAATCTATAGCTGACTTCCTCTTCCAATATTTTATATTTAGGTAGGATCTATTAATCACATTAAAAAGAATTAAAAACAGCTCAGAGTATTTTGGATCCTTTCTATGACAGATAGCAGTTTTCCTAGCAAGCTGCTCAGTCATGGCCTGATCAAATTAGCTAAGCAAGAATGAGGGTTCAGAGCCAGCAACAACAAAGAAATCACAGGCATTTCAAATAAATTTCCTTGAGAATTTTTGTGTCTAGAAACAAAATATCTGAATTTAAATGGAGAGCAGCTTGAAGAAAAATCCACTTGCCAAACTCCCCAGCAACTGAAGGAAACTTCATTTTATACACACTGCTTAATTAGGCAGTAGTGTTTGTGTCCAAAAGGAGACAAGCAGTCTGTTGTCCTTTGGGTTGAATGCCTTACTGGAACCGTTTCTTAAGGGACACATTCCTCAGGAGCCAAGCTGCAAGTAAAGCATGGGTTGCATTCTTTGCTTGGAAATTTCTATGGCTGTGGTGATTTTTTTCTCAGAGCCATTCAGGAGTTATGCTTGAAATTCTCTCTTTTCAGAGTATATGGCCCCCTTTCCTGCAGACTATGTGTCATTTGGACAAGCCAGTCCTGCAGCTCTGGCAGAAATACCCAATGGTAGAGAGACCTCACTATTAAATAAACTAGTTCACCCTCTCAGTAAATGGCTTGATTTAAATGCTTAGCTGTGAAAATCATATGTTCTGTTGCTCTCTTCAGTCTCTGCATAAAGCCCTTGCTCAAAACCAATTAATACAGATTAGTCATTTTGTTGTAATGTTGAAAAAGCACTGCACTACCATGGTACTATAGCTGTGAGAAAAGACTGAAAGCATGAATCTCATTAATCATACTGGTGATAGCAATGTTAGCACAGCTTGTAAAATGATATTAGTCAGTTTCTTACATGACTCCCAACATACCTGGTTTTTTTCCAGATGTTAAAACGGGCTTCTATGCCATGTACATTCATATAACTGTTGGCCTTTTCTATCTTTCTTATAATTTCATTAAGAAGTAAAGGCAATGTACTTAGGTGCATCACTGCACATTTATGATGATTGACTTCTGTTCTTGGGGTTTATTATAATGTTCAGTAGAAGTAAAATCTGACCCAAACCCTCCAAACAAACAAAACAAAACACCCATTAACAAATTTCTAGTAGATGCATATGACAAATTAAGGATTATTAAAAAGGACAACCCCAACGCATTTTGTTTAGATGTCTGCCCCTTGCGAAATATTTTTAAATAGTGGTGTAAAATATGCAGATTAAAGTACAGTGAATTTCTCAGTTCCGTTCTCTAGTATAAAATCATAGAATCATTTAGGTTGAAAAAGACCTTTAAGGTCTTTGGGTCCAACCGTAAACCTAACACTGCCAAGTCTACCATTAAACCACAGCCCTAAGTGCCACATTCATGTGGTTTGCAAAGAGGAGACCTAAATTCTTCTGTTCAACTTTATTTTGCACATTTATCTTAAATACTGCAGTTAAAAATAATATTTTTAATAGGAAAAATGCTTCTGGTGTTCTGTGAACTGCAAAGTTGTATGTCAAACAAAGCTTGATGGAATTTGAGTGAAGAGCCTTGCCATCTAACAGAGGTCAGTGCCAGATACTGTGAAGCAAGATCAAAAAACAAAAATCTGATGCTTTCTTAGGGAATTGTGGAATTCTCTGCTTTTCACCAAATATTTGGAAATCAGCTCAAGCCTTGAAGTCACATTTATATGTCCTATGCATCTGCCATGACTACTGTCCTGAGAGAACGGAGAATTTACCTCATTGGGGATATCCAGAAATAGACTGGACAAGTTCCTGACCAATCTGATACAATTGCTTTGAGGAGGAGATGAGGTTATTTGACCTTCAGAGGTCCCCTCCAAGCTGAATTGTTCCATGGTGCTGTGATTTAATCTGCCTTCCAGATAGCCAAGTCAAAAGCAACAAGTGAAGGGCTGCTGGGAAAGGCAAACATGCTTGGGATTTTTGGTCATTGGTTTTTTTTTCTGACTGTTAGCACATGTCCTTGTTTCAGCTCAAGTTAGTAATAATATTGTAATTTTGCCTAACTATTAAAGTAGCAAGTGAATTTTGGAAGACAAGAGCTGCCATAGCTTCAAGGTTCAAATCAAGGAGAGGGGCAGAAGGTGGTTATGGAGAATATGGCCAGTGGGAGAATAAGGCTGGCATCACTAGTTGGTATTAATGGATATGGATATGAATAGAATTAGTTCAAAAAGCAATGCAGAAGCTGTCAAGGATCAGGTAGATTTGGAATGTAAATTTTAAAATTAAAACCTCCATTGCTAGTCATAAAAACCATTCGAACCAATTCTGAAGAATTTTATATTTTTAAGCATTCTACTATAAATGCTTAATTCTGCAAATTATCATTGTTTTTGATAAAGGTCATGAGCTAGTGGCTTGATTGGGGTGACAAGAGGGGATGGTAGTAGATTGCATGTGTGCTTGTTATGTTGATCACCGAAAGGTTAGCAGTAAGATGGGGTGCCAAAAAAAAAACCAAAGAGAAAAACTGGCAGACACCCAGGGAAATTTTCAAGTCTTTCACTAATAAGGTGGGAGATAGGTATTGTTCTTCTATTTATTTTTAAACATTTATTAGACTCAGCAATAAATTTGGTTTAAGTGACATTATGCTGGTGTCCAGCAATTATCCTGCACTTCCAAATTAATACTGTACTCGCCTGTGTGGCCTTGACTAATTGGCTGCCTTTCCTTCTTTGCATTCTGTTGTGAGGGTATGATGACAGTGATTCAGCATGTACAACACAGGCATAAAAAAATAATTTAATGCTCCACTTACTCAGCAGGCGTGATTGACACTCTCTTGGGTGACTGCTACAGCAGAGCTGGTCGGGGTAGGACTTTGGCACTTGCTTTGCTGTAACAGTGAAGCCAAGACAACTGTTCTAGTACAATATCTTTTTGAAAGTCAGAACATGGCAAAATTATTGAATATGATTGACAGCTTGAACTAGATAGCTCTCTAGATGGGTGTCTAGAACAAGAAAGCACATAGTAAAGGGTGATGACTCCTGCAAGAAAAGAGCTAATCCTTTATGTTTGCATGTGAGTGAAAAGTAGGTTTGTTTGGTTTGCATTTAACAGCATCATCAGTTCTTTATAAAGTCATTTGCTCATTAATTAATAACTTTCTATAAAAACTCCTCATTTTGAAAGAAGGATAAGTTATTTTCCACAGCATCTAGGATTGTTTTTTGTTTGCTTGGTTTGCCACCTTTTTCTGTTACCACTTATCCAGCTTTACTGTCAACAGAAAATACTCTAGGATCATTTTTCATGAACATTTTTGTGTCTTGGGATCACAGAATAAACCAGAAGTGTTCAGAGGAAGTTTGCAAAGAGAAAATTGTTTCTAAAATACATTACCTTCTTTTACTGTGGGTGAATTATTTTATGTTTTCCAAGTTTCTGCTTAGACAGGAAAGAATAGCTTGGCGGAACACTAGATGGCTGAAAGTGAAGCAGTAGGGCAATTTCTTGAGAGTGTTTTATGCAGCTAAATGGGAAAGTATTATTTGAATTTCATGGCCTATTTTAGAAAACACTTCCCCAGCTTGCTGGTGCCTCTGTCAGCAAGGCGTTTTTGTTGCTTTTGTCTTCTTTTTGCAAGGACCCTCTTTCACACTGGATAAGAGAAGCTTGTGAGCTCACTTCTGCAGAGCCCTGCTTATGTTGAGGCAGCTCCAAGGAACAAAGGTTTGCAGGATTGCATTTCCCAAAATAGCCTTGCAAACTTTTGCAGCCACATGGTATTAGGAAAGAGAGTTGATACCGTGTCAATTTTGCCCAGACAGAGCAACTCAATATGAAAAGAAAATATTCCTTATCATCCTTTCCCTTTCTGAAAAACAAAGTTTTGAAGAACTTTTCAGAAAAAAAAAAAAAGCTCCTGTCTGGAGATTTTCAACTTAGGGCTGTATCTTCTAATGAAAATATCCTGACTTTTCCATTAGCAAATCATAGACAGTGCTTTGCCTGCTGACACAAGAATGCAACTTTTTCTCATCAAGGAACAGTTGAATTGAAATTGGGAGGTTTAAAATGTACAGAAAGGTGTTTAAAATGTCTGTAAAGAAATACCAGATTAAGGTATTAAGAAGATTATTCATACAGGTATAAGTATTAGATTGTGAGTCACTTGGCAGTGGTGATTGACCAATAGATTGAGGAGTTTTCTTAGTCATGTTTAGTTAAACTTTGGCAGGTGACTGTGTGACTTAAGTAATAAAATTCCATTGAAATTCAAAAACGGTAAAATTTCATAGTAAACAAATATCCACCTTAGAAAAGAATTTTCCCCTTGGCTCCTCACCAGCATTTTTAGAATTCTACATACCATTGAAAATGGTTTCTGATCTTATTCAAGATTTTAATGTTAGAGAAATTCTTCTTTGCTTTTGTATTTTTTTCCCTGGAGAAAACAAGCTTGCTTATACTATCAACTTGTGTTCTTAAATTTGTATGAGCCAATGAAGAAAATGAAGACAATTTCTTAAATAAATTTCCAACTGCTTAGAGAAAATCTTTCTGTACAATAGAAGCTATAGGTTTGGTCATTCAGTGTTTAAAAATAAATTACCTGAATTGTTACACTGATGGGACAAAATATATGAAAAAAAGGCATTGTATGATACAGTGTCACTTCTGGTTTTAAACCACTTAACGAATCTGTGTTTCATCCAGGGTTTATCATATGCATTATATAAAGATATCTATCACTGTACGTTATCTACATTGTGTGATATGTAATTGCATATATTGATTTTGTGAAAGGGGCTAGAGTAAGGTGCAACATACAGCTTTTACTGGGGTTTGCCATACAAACACAACATTGGGTGTGTATGCTCATGGGCTGTGACCAAGACAGAAATTCAAGTCTTTGTGGGTTTCAGGCAGTGGGAATGGAGGGTGGGTAGTTTCAACCAAGGCTCCAAGGCAGCAGGAAGCAGATGGGGCAAAAGGGAAACAGGAGAAAATCAGATTGAGACCATTTCAGTAGGTGTGCAGAGACAGAAAGAATGAATTTTGATAGATATTTTATCTGCATGTGGGGAAGTGAACATATCTGCAAAAGTCTATCAGTGTACATGCACATGTGTATGTACAGGTTCTAAGTGGGTAGCATAAGTACTGCCTGCAATTTTCAGTTCTTAGTTATCAGAGGTGAATATGGCCTTTTTTCACAGTCTAAGTCTTTGCTCTGTGCTTACTCTTTATTTATTATAGACTGCACTACACATTTTTTCATTTATTTCATGTGATGATATTTATGCTTCCTAACTCAGAGGACTGAAATTTTTATATACAGGAGAAAGGAACTGAAGATTTAATGATATCCGTAGAAAATTCTTGTTTAGCTTATTCGTGCTACTCCAACTTAGTAATTTTGCTTAATACTCATTACATCCTAAGCTCCCAAATATACAGTTTGTAAACAAAACCATAAACACATGTTTATGAATGTGTATTGGAGAGAAATGAACACTATATCACCTAAGCAGTAATGGTGATTTATATCCAAATAAATGTTTGTAAATGCTTTTTTCATAACACTAAATGGCTAGGTTCACTGTTAAGGTGGGTAAAAAGTATATACATGTATGTGTAAATACACACTACATATTCTTTATAATATAATTATTATTGGTTTAGATGATATGTTCCATTCTGCTTTAACATAACCATGCCACTAATATTTAAAGCCAAAGGTTCACTTTTTCCCTATCACTGTTAGTTTTGTAAATGACTTTATAGAATTAAACTTCACAATTATAGTCCCAAACACATTTCCTAGGCATTTTGTAATGTCAGGCTTCCCCTGTTTTTACTCTTGCAATCTGATGCTTGTTGACATGCTGATTTGTGTTTTACACCACCAGATAGGTTTTGTTCATTTGGAGGAATTAAATTAAAGAGGTCATGACAGCTTTTCCTCTCTGTCCCTAGACCATATAGCTCCTTTTGAATTAAACTCCGATTTAAAAAGGAAAAAAAAAGTGGATTTTTGCAGCTAAGCTAAACTGGAGAAATCAATAGAATTTATTATCAAGGGATGTCTAATCTCTTAAGCTAATACAAGACTTTGCAGCTATTGATTACATGCTAAGGATGCATAAACTGTTAATCATGCATGGAGGCAACAGAATAAACGGACTATCAAAAGAAAATGGGCAAATAATTGTCAGTGGTGCAGTTATATTTATCTGTTTACTACACCTATGATGCAGGGACAGCTGTATTTTGCATCCAAAAAGATTCATCCTAAAATATATTGAATATCCCCTCATTGTTACTGAAACTAGTGTAGTAGAGCTGATTATCTATGTAATAATTCAGATGTTTTCTTCAGCTCCCTGAGGTATGCGGTCAATAAGAAATTTGTAAGCTGGCTTAATAAATCAGTCACTAGATGAAGTGAAAAGAGAAAAAACTCGTAGAATTTCATGCTATTGCATTATAACCTTTGTTTGCACCAAAATAAATCTGTAGTGCTAATACAGTGTAAATACCATAGTTTCATATTTCACATGACAAACAGATAGACATACTAATGCACACAAAGTTAATTCTTTTTGTGTTTACATCCATATTTGTTCTGTATTCTGTAGTGTCACACATTTGAGAAGGGAGATGCCCAGTAATCCCTATGATTTTTATTGTGGGACTATATACTTGTTGATTTTTTGTTTTTTGTCAGACTGCAGAAAAGACTTCAAATTGTACTACTTCCGTCAACTTTATTTAACTTCTCTTCCTTTGATGTTCACTATTTCTTAATGCTTCTAAGTTTAAAAAGATTGAAGGCCTGAGTTTTCAAATGTGGCTGCCTGAAATCAGGCCTCTTAACTGCTGACATGAAACAAGATTAAAAAAAACCCCAAAACAAACCAACACTAAAAACAAAAACCCCAAAACAAACAAACAAAACCAACCCAACCAAACAAAAAACCCTACCACCAAGTACCTCAGTTAGACTTTCCAACTTGCATTTACCCACATGACAAGTGTCCTGGTTTTTGTAGATTCTGAGAATAAGGGAGTGCAGGTACTCCAACAGTGGAATAGTATTTTACTCCAATAACATATGAGAAAGACATATTGATCCAGTTGGTAATATAATGTGGTGTGGTTTTGGCTTGGAATTCATATCAAGTGGGTAGAAGAGAGTCCCTGACTGAAGAGAAGTAGTTCATGAACTATCACTACATAGTTGTTAAAGAATTGGGGCCAATGCTGATAATTGATTTATGCCTTTACTTCAAAGCTGTCTTTAGCTCTACTTGGAAATGGTAAAAAATCTGCCAGTTACAGACAAGAAACTTGAATAGAATTGGCAAGAATTACTCTGTCATAAAGACAGATTGGTTTATGAAAATCAGACTGAAATGCATGGCATTTTTGGGATGTCTGAAGGATCTTCCTTTATTATAATCATATGGTTAAATAATGGAGTTATTGGGAGTTAATCTGAACTAAATTCTTTTGGATTTGCAGGTTAATAATCTTTGAAACACAGGGGCTTCATCATGGATATTCTAGTACAGCTCACCTTACCTAGGGATTTTTGTTAGCTTTGTTCATAACATAACTTAATTACAGTTTGCTCCTTTGACAGCAGCACGTCACCCCCAGAAGTGCAGAAGTGATCACAGTTGATGTGCATAGTTCTTGCTTAGACTGTGGTTGTCTCTTGAAATGTTTAACTCTAGTTTGGTCCTTTTTAATGAGTCATGCACTTCTATATTCAGCAGTGTTAACCAAGTTTATGATGTGAGGAACTTTGTATAAAAAACCTTTCTGCCTGATACATCATTCACTAATAGCAAAAGTAATAATTGAGAGTAATGCAGCTGAAATGAGCAAGTGAAAAATCTTTTTTTGTTTTCTTACTGCACTTCTGACAGCTATTCCTATTTGGGTTGTGCTTCCTTCAGCTGTTTTCACTCTTATCTTTCTTCCAGGTTCTTACTGGACTCTTTCAGAAGAATTCTTTACAGCAACAGGATTGTAACTTTTTTTTTTTTTTTTTTTTTTT
>VZTJ01002596.1:1131913-1157827 GCA_013397795.1 Orthonyx spaldingii | reverse complement strand
TTTTAGAAAAAAGTGTTTTTTTTTTTTTTTTTTTTTTTTTTTTTTTAGTTTTTCTTTTGAGTTTGGGGAACATTTTGTTTTTGTAGGACCTTGCATGAACCAAGAAAGCAGCAACAACCACAGTGACATCTTAGAATAATCCTCTTTTATTTCCTACATGTCAAGGAAAGCATTACCCTGGAAAGGTCAGGAGAAGCCACAGGACAAGGAGGCGCATGTTCTTGTAGAAGAGAAGTCTGGGAAATTCCAGTGGCTGTTCAGACTGAGAATATTAGCAGAAATATAAGGATTTCCTTTTTTCTATGTAGTTTTTGCTTTAAAAGGCAAGATAATTAAAGGGGCCTCTTTGAGAAACACTGTGCTTTAAATTAAGGAGTTATTACCTGTACTTTCAAAATAATGATCATACACTTACTTTTCTATGTAAGAGTTTTTATTTAACATAAGCCCCAGATTTATCTGCAGTTCCCTCAAATGCACAAATTTGTGCATTATCCCACCTTCCAAGTCCAGTTTGTTTTCTCCTCCAGTGTCACCAGTGAAGGCTACCTGGGTCACTCTTGATATGAATTTCAGTCAATGTGAAGTTGGAAGTCAGCTCCTCAGAGTAATGACAGACTAGAAAGAGTTCAAGGGGGAGGAAAGATTCAAAAGCCAACCTCAATTAAAGAATTGAATACTCAGACAATATATAGAGAGGATATGGTGGTTTTTGAGAAGCACCACCTTTATTTGAAATGTTTATGCTTTAAAATTTGTCTGATTTTCCATTTCATGTGAACAAATGTGCATTCTGGTTGCTTGTCAGAAGGTCTAATTCCCCCACCTCTGTCAGATACATGGAAATTAAACTGTCTTGCAGTCAATATTTAGGAGTTCTGAGGAAAGGCAGCAAAAGCACAGCACATGTCACACTTTGCTAGCCTCATTGTATGGGATTTTTTTTGCAGCTTTTGGGACATCTGATTGTCTCTGATTGACAGTAGGCTAATACATATTACCATTAAAAAGAGGTTCTGAGGAAGTGCATGCTTTCACCTTGCTGCTTCTGCACCTGTGAAGGCTTTTGTTTTCACTCCCATCTCTGTGTAAGTGAAGATAATCTCTACAAAGAGGCTTGATATTGACCTGTCATATCATGTGTTGCTTATCAAGCACTAAAGAAATTGAATTTCATTTTATCTGTTATCTGGAGCATCCTATTAAATCATCCTGCAGTTGAGAGGTTGTATGGGGTCAACAGGTTCTGTCTCTTTTGCCATCTATCCCTCGGTTGTTAACCTTTGGAGAATTACTAAAATGTTCTTTATTTTATCCCATAAGGTTGGGTTAAATCTTCTTGATCCAGAAATTGTTGTGATTGAGTGCCATGTGCATGTAATTCTTTTACATGGTTTCTGGATAAGAACTGAGGGCTTAGTAATCTGTGCAAATGCAGAGATCTCTTATCATTCTGGTTTTTCTGTCCTTTTGATATTCTCCCAATGCCTCTGTTTTTAGTTGGTTCGATGAGACTAAAACCACTCAGATTGGATAATGGATATGAGTCAGCAAGCACTTGGTAGTATTTGTGTGCTAAGACACAACGCAGGGTGAGGAGGAGGTGGATAACAGAGATGGGTATTGCCTGGTATTAAAATCAAAGGGCAGAGAGGGAAGCTGGCCATAAGTAGAGGTGGAAATGGAGTGGAGGTCATCGCAGCAGCCCATGGGCAGGCAGGGTCTGGCAGGAGGGAGCCTGTCATCATTTAGAGGTGTTCATGAGAATCTAAAGGTCAACCCTGCCACCACCACCACTACCAAATCCTCCATATGCCTTGTTGCTGGGTTTCTGTTCGAAGATCTAACTCTGCCAGTCAGGATGTTCATGTCTAAAAGCTTGATGCAGTCACAGGATATTGAATTTCCTGCAACAACAGAAGACCCGCATATTTTCTGCTGTCACCACAAAGGACTCCCTCCAGCCTTTTATCTGATGGAGAAAAAGGCTTGAAAAAATAAATGATGAATATCTTCTTCCCAAAATTTAAATTTTAAATGCAAGATTTAATGCAAAACAAAAAAAAATAAAAAAAAGTTGTTTCATTCAAATTCAGAGCTCTCAATCAAGAAATCTTTCTAAAAGAATAAGCCAAATTATTGGGTTTTTTCAAATAACATGTCCTTATGCTCAGATATTCAATTAGTGTCTGGGCACTGTTATGCTTTTTCAAACTTCTTCTAAGAAAACCTTAAAAAAATACCCCACCAAACCTCTTCTTAAAAAAGGACTAAAGTGTAGGACTGGAGTTAGAATTTGGGTGGAAGCACTGGCACATACATGGTAAATGAGCTCTCTGAATTGCTGCAACTAGGTGTCTGATGGCCACCAGTGACCTGGGAGCTAGGTACCATTCAGATTTCTTGTGGCCCTGGCAGTAATTCACTTGGTAGCTTTGAACAAGCTGCTAACCTTTTTTGTGCCTCTTTCTCTTCACAGAAAAGTTTCAACACTACTTACATGTTTCACGGGGGTGATTGGTAAATTAATGTTTGAAAAATATTAAGTGCCTTCTGCCATCATTATTGAAAATCCAGCAGACAGGTTAAGGACTGAGCAGGTGTTTTGAGAGTATCTAATTTCTTCCGTCTTTGTCATAGGGTGCCAGTTTGACAAGGGGTAATTCAACAAAGAATTGAGAACTCATGTGCTTGAAAGTCCATGTATTTTGGATAAAAGTTCTTCATGACACGAAAGATGGGAAAACAACTGGGAAGACAAGATGTGAATTGAATGATGGGGATTAGCAGTATTCAAAGACTATCGAGATCAGAAGAGAATGCATAAATTGAAATTAAATCCCAGTAGGATTAAAGAAATGTTTCAGTGAAACACAAACCCTAAATTGTAATGGGGAAATGAAAAAAAGAGGAGATGAACACTTTTTGCTCCCATCAAGATCAAAGTTATTCTTAATGAGATGGTTGAGATCTTTGGGAAGCCTAGTCAAAAATTCAATAGCGTTTTATCTGAGAAAAGTAATTATTCGAAGATTGCTTTCTGCTGAGGTGTTACAGATGGAGACTTTGCGGTGTGATAGTTTAAAACAATTGGTCTTTACCTCTCGAGATTCCCAAGATGAACATTGCCCAGAAGAAACAGTAAAATTGTGTTTTTAAAGCATCATTTTAGGAGCAGTGGGACAGTTGGCAGAGTTTACTAAAGCTGTTGAGAGACTCTGCAGACTTTAATTACCATCTCAATATTGCAGAAGTTGTTTAATTTCTGCCAAGGAAGGGAATAGTTGTGAGAAAGCGAGATCACACTCTGTCTTTCATTCTTTCCTTTTTGACAGGTGAATAAAGGATGCTTTTGAGTATCTCCTCTGATGCTGTGACACATTTGTAAAATTTGCATAAAATAATTTTTCTTTAAGATGAACGGAGTTTTTTTTTTTTCTTCTCTCTTGAAAGTACTGTGCAGCATAGTGTAAATGCAGTTTAAGTCTTGTCATGAGAGATGCAAGATGAAAATGGTGTGCTTTTTCTGTTACTGATTAGTCGGCTTCAGACGTTAATAGTTTCAGACTTCATGGTCAGACACCAGGTGTTATGTTGTGTTAATTCCATTAAATTATGAATTCAGGTTTGAATTCCATCTCTAGTGGGAGTCGTTGGAGGCACAAACTGGATTAGGAGAACAAAGAGGAAATTATTAAAATGAGAAAAATCATTCAATTTCAGAAAGAAACCAGCCTATAACACATTTCCTTTGTGAAGGATATATTTACTCTTTTAGGGCTCAAACTCTTAAGTCAGAGTATATATAACTAAGTTTTGCACTACCATTTATATGAGAAAAAGGCTGATTATATATATATATATATATATATATATATATATGTATATATGTATGTATTTGTCTTACCAGTTCTCATCCTCCATGGCACTTGAGTGTGTTCAGTATTTTCCCAAGTGCTTGCAGTAGCCAAGTGAATACTGATTCTTTGAAGACCTTTGCCAGCTCCTTCCGTAGATCTACTACATTGCTACATTTTTTTTTTTTCCCATGACCGCCTGACACCTCTCTGTACTTGCTAAAGCACCAGCCATTGTTTTCTCCATAAAACCCTGTTTTTTCTCCTTCTCTTCAAGTCTCTTATCTCTCAAGGACCTTTTCAATGCTATCTTTCAGTTTCAAGTCTCTATTGTTACAGTACACAGTGTGTTCGGAGAGCTACTGCCCAGGAAGTCTACTTATTCATTTGTATTCTTCACTGTATATATGATAAATCAGTACTTAAGGGCAAAGGTAATATACATCCTTGTTCAAAATGAAGAAAAGAAAGGATAGATCATGGGAACAAATAGGTGTAATTTTTAATCCTTAACACTCATCATGTTACTAGGAATACCTTTATGTTATATTTAGAATTCAGTTGTTTTGATGTTTGAAACTAAATGTTTGCAGTTTGTCTGGCAAACTGCATGCTGAATAGATTACACTGATTTACATTTCCTTATTTCAATATACCATCTGTGCTTTTGGCTGGTTTTTGCCTCATTGGAACTCATGAATGCAAGTTACAAAGAACGGTTATGCTCAGAAAGAGAAATCCTATATTTCACTTCCTTGAATAATCTTGACTGTTTTGACCTTAGACCAGTAAGGACACAAGACTGAAGCTGTATCAACAACAGGCTTTATTTTCTCTGGTGAGGAAGCATGTATTAGCAGGGTATATTTTCAGTGAAGCTCTAGTATATACAGTCATGGTCATGATTTTCATTGTGTAATCATTTTAATTAAGTTCAATGATAAAAGTTAGTCTTGCATGAGGAATGAATGCACTGGAGAGACAGTAAAAGATTGATGACCGCTTGGGGAGCATCACGTACTCTGCTGGTGGAAATGCAAGTGTGGAGAGCAGCTGAGTTTGGGGAGCAGGTCAGAGATTACCTGCTCAGAGGAATGTCCAATCATGGTTTTGGGGATTTGAAGGAATCGGGATACAATGGGAATATCCAAAAGCACTTTTTGTGCTATTTCTGAGGGGTTTTGCTTGAATGAATAGCTTCATTACTAAAATAATAAACACTAATTAATATCTGCATCATTTTTGTAAATGCTAGTTTAGTAAGGTAATTAGTATAATTAGTATACAGCGTTGCTTGGTGGCATGATAAATCATAATGTAGTAAATGTTCACTCTTTACCATTATGATGTATTATCTAATTTACACAGGTTAAAAAAAAAGGGTAAGGAGGAAATCATGAAGGGAAGTCAGCAGTGACTGTTGAGTGGCCTTTTGGTCACTCTTCTTGCATCTGTTGCCTGTATTCTCAATTGCTTTGGATTGCTCCACTGATAATTAACAATTCTTTTTCTCGCTGTTGCTAAGTTTCCATCACTGATTAAAGCCTGCAAAGAGAGGATAGAGAGGAATGAAGTAAAAAAATCTGAAGACTGGCAGCTTTTTTCCCTCCAGGGTAGCTGTGCAAAGGATGATACTTGCCTGTTTGTTGGGTGCTTCCTTTACTTTCACATTTCTGGAGGCACCACCTACCAGCTACAGTTCAGTGCAAGGATGAAGAATGTTAACAGTGTTTTCTTCATTATACTCTGTTTTCTAGAACCTATGAGGACACCAAAAACACTGAAGATTGCTGAGATCCAGGCCAGGCACATCGCCGTGGATTGGGAATCTCTGGGTTACAACATCACTCGCTGCCATACTTTCAATGTCACTATATGCTACCACTACTTCTGCGGACACAACGAGAGCAAAGCAGACTGCTTGGACATGGACCCCAAAGCACCTCAGCACGTGGTGGATCATTTGCCTCCCTACACAAATGTCAGCCTCAAAATGATCTTAACCAACCCAGAAGGGAGGAAGGAAAGCGAGGAGACCATTATTCAGACAGATGAAGATGGTATGTTAAATGCTCTTACGGAAATTACATCCAAGTCCAGTCTAGGCAGGTGGAAGGAAATGACTTTGTGTGTTACAATATGTATCCTGAAGGGTGGAAGTTCTCTTCTATTAATGTAACTAATTAGCCCCAAAATGGCAGCTATGAAGATATTATGGCTGTCACCCTGCATATGTAGCTAAAACTGTCCTTGCAACACAAGTCAAACTGCATCTCTCTCTCTTTCCCTCCATCTCTCTCTCTCTTTATCCCTCTCTCTCTCTCTTTCTCCCTCTCTCTCTCTCTCTCTCTCGCTCTCTTCAGAAAAAGGAGGGTGGCTTCTCAGTCATTCAAAAAATGCGTTCATGCAGGTGATGAGAAACACATGGTGGTGTTAGACTTATTCACAATATTAGGTGTAGTATTTGAAAACTAATTCTGTAAATCATATTTAAATATTGAGTTCAATGCTTAAAGACTATTCAAGATTTAAAACCTCTAAAGCAAATATATTTGAGCAATAATTTAAGTTGCGGGTCACAGAATATAATATCTGTTAACTATCTGAAAGCCCCCTATCAAATTAAAGTATTATTTTGACAACTTGGGAATTAGACTCAATGATCCCTATGGATCCCTTCCAACTCGAGATATTCTTTGATTCTTCTTTAAAATGCTTTCAACAAAGTTTCATTGACAAGGCAGTTGAATTTGCCTCAGTTGTGAAAAAATAAATAGATGTAGACATGTCAATGGTGACACATTGAGAGGTTAGGCTATGAATCTTGGTATCAAAGATATGAAAATAAAAATTGATATTTTTCCCTAATAATATTTAAAATGTGGGAGCAAAAAGCAGCTTTAGTTTATTTTTCTTATGTTTAGATTTTGTGAAAGTACTGACAAACAGCAAAATGAAAATAGATATTTCCACAGGTAACAAAAATAGAATACTTGAACTAATGTAAGACTGTAGATAAATAAAAAGGTAAAATTGAAAAAGGTAGTGTGTTTACTTGCCTACAAAATAAATGAATGGGAAATACTGTTTTATATAGCAGTCAGTGTTAGTGTCTAGTAGTGCTGTTTTTCCATATATTTTCAATTTTATGAGAAATAGAAGAGGAATATATTTGCTGTTGCAATAAAGAGAGAACAATTTATTAAATAGGTAGAATAAAAGGAGCTGTGGAAAACTATAGACACATAGATGCATCATATGAAGATTTATTGACAAGTATAGAATTGCAATATTTCATGGAATTCAAATTAATTTTTAAGTTAATTTTAAACATAATTCTTAATGAATTATTTCTGTGTTTGTGTTTACGTTGTAGATATGTATGGTTGCTATTTTCCTTGAGGTTAAAAAGAGTAGTAGTGATATGGTTAAGTCCATGGAAAATGGATTTCTTTTCCTTTTTAACAGGATTTTCAAGAAAGGTTATGCTTTCCAATGGCCTTTATCTTGTTTAATGTGTGGAGATGGCAGATGGTCACTGTGTCAGTACTTGTCAGGAGCAGACTCAAGTGCATTTTATATACTTTGTCTCCTGGTTTTGTTGTGGATTGTTCTTGGAAGATGGTGCACACAAGGCAGGTTTTAGTCTCAGGCTAAGACACCAGTGTGCTGTCCGTGAACTCAAGTTGAACCAGCTTTGGTATCACAAGTAGTGTAGTGTAGAAGAAGCCTCACCCAGCGAACAGAAGTTGCCAAGGTAAAGTCTTTGAAGCAGATGTTGTTTTCACCGAGGGACTAATACATTTTAAAAGGCACATATATTTAGATGTGCTGGTGGTAATAATGCTTGTGACCTGAAAATAGCCTCCTGTAAGCTTTATTCTGTGAAACTGTTGGGATTAGAATGCAGATTTTAATTTTGTGTTACTGATTGATTGAAAGTCTATGTCCATTTTGCCATGACTTAAAGTATGGGGCTTGCAATGTACAATACTGAGAGGTTCACACCTGAGTCTTGCCTTGAGCTCTCGTAACAATAGTAACCTAAATCCTGTAGCTGACTGCTTATGTGTACAATGCTAATTTAGTTCCAGTCTGAGTGATCAAGTATCTGAAACTATTTCCAAACACAGTTTGCAGTCTAAAGCAGGATTTGGACTAAGAAGTTGAGAGGTCCAATTATATATGTGATTCTGTATCCTACATGTCACATGTGGTGAGATGAAGCTGCATTGTTTTCATGGTTTTTGCAGGTATTATAGAGTAACCATGATTTTAATTATATCTTGAAGGCATTATCAGTGATTCATTTTGGAGAAGGAAATAGAGTGTTGTCCTACGTTTTTGCAAATAACTTTAGTTAGAAATAGCCCCTGATTACATGATTATCTGAAACTGTGCACCTATGTTGTATACTTTTCATAAATAGAAACTTTGAAAACTCCAGATGACAACGGATAATTACATTTTTGTTAGGTTTTCTGTAGTGTGGGATTCTTTCCAATGCTGCTTTTTTTTCACAAAGTACTGTTAAACAAGCAAAAATTTCATATACTGTTGGAGTTAGAGATGCCTACCCCATGTTTTCCTGTCTCACTACCTCTTTACCACTTTGCCCACATTTCCTGTTTTTCATCCTACTTCCCCATAATTCCAAGCTGTCCCTTTTGTCTCTTCAGTTGTTGTTGTTTTGTTTTAACCTTTCCCTTCAGCTCACCACATCTTTCATGTCAATTCCTCCCTGCTGCCAGGAGCTTTACACTTTTCTGAACTTTTAGAATTTCCTAAAAGCAGAGGACTTTGGACTTTTATGAGGCTCAGCTGTGAGACAGGGAGGATCTCTGGTTGTCTTTCACAAAGGTTCACATTTATATAAGGCTGTGCAGCTGGGCTGGGTGTCTTTCAGAAATGGTCAGACTGCTGAGTGGTAATGCAGTTGCATATGATACCAGGAGCAGAATTAACTCAGAAAATGTTTAGTAGAAGAATGATGTAAGATTCAGAAGCTGTGCTTCAGATCTTTGAAGCCATGGCTGACAAATGAGGAAGGTTTTAATAGGTTGTAATTCAATATCTGCAAGATAGCAAAGCTCAGGAATATCAAGACAGTCTGAAAACCGTCTTTCTTTTGACCAGAGCTAGATCTGAATACTTGGTAGTTTCAGTATTTCTGTTTAACATGGGATGATGGAATTAATCTTTAAAGTATGTTTTAGTACTTCCAGAAAGTTGTATTCCATGTCAAAATAAAACCCCTGAATGAGACACTGTTAAAGAAGTTTTGCAAAAAGATGATGAAAACAGGGAAATTTGTGGGTGTGTTAAAAGTGAAACAACATCTTTGGGGAAAAAACACACAGCTACTAAGGTCTGGAAGAAAGCTCTTCTGAGTACACAGGCACTTGGCACTATCTTTGCTATGAGAGGGACTCACTGCTTTTCCTGACTTGTACAGAAGATGTACAGTGTTTGAAGAATTTGATAAAGGAAGTAGAGGAAGGCTCATGCAACCTGGGGCTGCATACATGCTGGGCAAAGACAGTGTTTGGCATTTTGAAACAAAGTACAAGAACTAGCAGTGAATTTATCACTTAGCATGAATCATCAGCATGCACATGTTCTTGGAGCTGCCTGTTGACCAAAGCTCTGCTGACTCAGAGGGACCCCTTCTAAAAGCAGTGGATGAATGGGGTTAAAGCAGATAAATGCTTCCTTAATTTTTAATTGGAAACAGATGCAAAAGGCAGTGGATTAACAGGAGTAGTGATATTAGCACCGAGAGAGCAGCTACAGAGAAAGCAAATTGTGAAGCTCAAAGTGTTCGATGGCGATTTCATAACCAGTAAGGGAGTGTGTCCTCTAACAGTAGGCAAACAAGTAATTGAAAAGGATCACTTGGAATAGGAGAGGTATCCATTTTGGAGTTTAAAGTATACCAGAGCTTTGGTCTGGGCCAAAGCACATGCTCGTTGGACACAATTGAGGTCCCCTGATCTTTCAGAGGCTGTGGCTCATTCTGCTCCATGCAGAGATACGGCAAGGTATGATGCAGGGTTAAGACACCAACTGTCCAATCATTACTCATGCTCCTGGAAAAACTCCAACAGACTTGCCACTCTGGGGAACAGCAGAGGAAGAGGAAATGTTATAATTAGAGGACAGAAAAAATAGAAAGACTGACATACTTTGTATGCTGTCTAAATGTGTGTCCTGACTTCAGCTGGGATAGAGTTAATTTTCTTCCTAGTAGCTGGTATGGCACTGAGGTTTGGATTTAGGATGAGAATGATGTTGATAGCACACTGATATTTTAGTTGTTCCTAAGCAGTGTTTATACTAAGTCGAGGACTTTTCAGCTTCTCAAGTTCTGCCAGCAAGAAGGCTGGAATGGCACAAGAGACTGGGAGGGGATGCAGCCAGCACACTGACCTAAACAGGCCGAAGGTACAGTTCACACCATGGAAAATCATGCTCAGTTTACAAACTGGGGAGAAACCTGGCCAGGATTCACACCTGGGAAAACAGCTGGGCATTAGTCTGTGAGTGGTGAGCAATTGCAATGAACATAATTTGTTACATATATTCCAATTATTTTATCATTGCTGTTCTTATTTTCTTCATTTTTTCTGCCCCATCCAGCTGCTGAGGGAGGAGTGAGCAACTGGCTGAGTGCAGCTTAGTTGCTGGCTGAGGTTAAACTATGACACTGTGTGAAGAGCAAATATCTTTCACCAGCTTTAAGTGAGAGGATTTTATGGCAATAGTTGGCATTTGGTATTTTTCTATGATTGATAGTAGAAAGTTTTGTAAGTTGCATTTACAAAAAACCTAACCAACCAAACAAAAAAACCTCATTTGCTACAAGAAGCATCTTTTTTCTTCCTGCTTTCCCAGTTGTTCTGTCACCCTAGGAAAATGATGAAGGAAAGAAGAGGTAGAAAACATGCTTTGATCAAAGCAAACAAACAAAAAATGCTTCAAGGAGCTTTGGAAAAAACATAGACATAAAACTTTACTTGTAGCACTTTAAAAGTTGCAAAAATAGCCCACCTGAGAGAAAGGTTAATTAACTATGTCCATTACAGCAAAGCAGGGCTGCAAAGATTGTTTGAAATGGAAAACTGTCTCAAAAAATGTGTAACTCACATAGTTGAGTGACACATGCATAGATATCAAGAGAATCAGATATGCTAATCCTAATGGGGGAAAAATGGGCAAATAGCTGCTGTTAGCACAGAGAACCCCATGATTAAGAGATAAAAATGTCAATGTGAAGTTGTCCATAAATGTCACTGCTAAAGGTATTGACCCGAGTCCTTGATATAAATAAGAGACCTACATGACATAAGCATTGACAAAAATTAGTGTCAAGATAGTCAAATATAGGAGGCAGTTTAGCAATAGTGAACTGAAACAGGGTATAGCCAAACTACTACCATTGATAAAAGGAGCCTGAAATAACTTCTATGTCCTACATCTAGTGACAATAACCTCCATTCTTTTTTTCAGATGGTAAGCAAGTTTTGCTACTGGCACACCATTGAAAGAGAAAAAGTGCATGTGGGACATGTGAGCACTTTTTGTGAAAGGCATCAGAGAAGTTGATTTATGAGAAAGCAAAGAAAAATATTTAAAATATTAGCACAGATTTATTTTAAGCTTATGCTGAACAAAAAACAAATGAAGTAAGCTATTGTAAGGTATTGCAAGGACTAGAAATACAAGCTAGGTTTTTTATTAATTGCTAAGGAAAAATTGGCCCTGAAATGCAGAATTATTTACCCTTGCTTAAACATCTTCCTACTTTCATTTCCATTAGGTACCTATATTAGAAACATTATAGCTAAAAAAATGATATTGCATGTGAAGTTATTTTGTTGTAATGCTGTGTGCAACATAATGTTTCTTGCATGTAGGCCAGAATGAGAGGCTCTTTCAGCAGTTTTTGCAGTGGAATGAGTGTGTACAGCTGGCCCCACAAGTTTCTGTGTTCCTAAGCTATGTGCTAGATAAAAGCACTCTCCAAATATTGAATTGCATACTTTCAGAAAGTTGTAAGGTATTTGAGTATGTGAGGTTATTTCACCCTGAAACTGAGAAACATTTCCAAATCCCAGGAACGAGGTGTACTGAAGTCAGTACTTGATGTAAAAAGGCTTTAAACAAAATTCCGCATTAGGCGCCCAAGCACCCAAATTCAGCACAACCAGAACTCGTGGATTTGGATATTGGCACAAGCTGGCCACATAAGCAGTGGAATCACCATCCCTGTAAGCACCTCAGTGCCAAGCTTCCATTACAATTAGGGTTAGGATTCAGGGTGCCAGAAAGCCTTCTGCCCCAGGGGCACTGTGTCTGGAAAAGTAATGCCCAAGGGATCATGGCAGGGCATCAACATTGCTGCCTCTACATCCATTGGAGTCTGGGCCTCCCATGGTGATGGGGACTTCAGCCTCAGCACCAAGCTTGCATTAGGGTGAGGCTGGAGTTCAGAGAGCCAGGAAGCCTACATCTCCAGGGGCACTGGGCCTGGAAAAGGAATGCCGAGTGGAGCATGTGCACCAGAGGAGACGCAATATAAAACTTTTTTTTTTTCCTCAATAACATTAAATAGTATTTTGTTCTTTGCTGTAAATAGTCCAACTTGAGTGATTTCCAAAGAAGTAATTTTTGTCAACACCTTTGGTGTAAATTCTATTATGGAAAAGACCAGTAATAACAGTTCTGCTTTTGTTTTTCCCTTTTAATATATAAAATTTGCTTCTCTTTAAAACTTAGTCTCCAGTTGTAGTAAAGTGTAAAGTAAAAATGGCAAATCCCTCAGAAAAAGCCAATGGAAAGGTGGACCATTTTAGTTTCTAGTAACATTTAAACAGTAGGAGAGATTAAGTGTCACCATCTCCTGAAAATGAACATCTACTTTGAGAGAAAGGCTGTAAGTTTACTGATACAATGTCCTTTTTGATTACAACAAAGGAATTTTTCCCAATATAATCCTGCATATTTCTGCACATAACTTTTACCACAGAGCATAGTAATACTGTGCAAGGCTTTCATGAAGTATAATAATAATAAAAATACTCTGTTTACATGCACTTTCATTATTTTGTAGCAGGAAAACTGAAGCAATATAAATTCTTTTTTATAGTGGTTGGTGTCAGTTAATACATTGTTTTTTCAAAAGTAATGTATTGTAATATAAATTTCCTGTTAAGTCAGTGTAGAACAACATT
Organism: Orthonyx spaldingii; assembly: GCA_013397795.1. NCBI lineage: Eukaryota > Metazoa > Chordata > Aves > Passeriformes > Orthonychidae > Orthonyx > Orthonyx spaldingii. The sequence goes on along the minus strand of VZTJ01002596.1, from coordinate 1,144,737 downwards.
TAAGTGACACTATTTGTGAATAGCAATTTATTTGTGACTGTGAGATAATTTAATGCAAATACATTGGTCTAAAATGAATTGGTGTGATGTCAGATTGATGGTTTATACTTTCATTATACATAGGATTTATAAAGTCCACCATCCCACATGCATATAGAAGAAAAGATTATCAGCTATTGACTATATGAATATATAGCTTTATTAAAAGAACTCTGGAGATGCAAGTAAATCGTGAAAAAAGAGCTTGGGTTGTTCGCACTATAATACCTTGCTGAGATTCCCTTTGAATTTGTTTTATCTTATATAACTTTTATATATATGTGCATTTTATGATTGCATACTTTTTATTGTTTGGGGTTTTTTTTGCTTAAGTTGAAAATATCTTCTGATATCTGTATAGTTAATCCCACCTAAATTATTTCACTTCTTCAGATAAGTGTAAATCCCGACTTGCTGGAAGTTTAGCATAGAATAATGCATGGGAAAGAAAGTGTGTTTACTGTTGTTGTCACTGAGAGATGGTGGGGTCACACTTCAACAAGGTCAGCAGATGAAAAGAAAATCAATGAGATCAGAACCTTTCTCAAAAGTGGGTGCAGAGGACAAAAGGTCTGAGTTCAACTGCTCTAGCAGCTACTTATACATTTTGAATTATTCAGATGACTATGTTAAGTAACATACTTCACCTTAATACACTTGTAATACTCTTGAGTGTTTTGATTTAAGTGTAAACTGTCTGCAAGTCCAAGGGAAAGAGTGAGAGTTCGTGTAGGAAAAGAATGGGAGCTGAGAAGTCAGCATAAATGTCCTGTGGTGAGTGATGAAGCTTCTGGAGGTGTTCATACAAGCCCAAAGAAAGCCTTTCTTGCTGTTTGTGAAGAGTTTTCCGAAAGCCATTATCAACACAAGGATGACATTTACCTGGCTAGTTTTCACCCAAGTCCTTGCTAAATATCATACAAAGGTGTATTGGGTCTGGCTGAGCTGGAGCTGGTTTTCCCCTAGCAGCCCTCACAGTGCTGTGCTTTGCATTGATACCCAGAAAGGTGCTGATAACACCACAGTGTTCTGGCTACCATTGGGCAGGCCTGGCACAGCATCAGCACTGTCTCTCAACATTCCCGCCCAGCAAGAGGCTGGAAGTGGGCAAGATTCTGGGAAGGGACACAACCAGGCCAGCTGACCCAAATTAACTGAAGGGATGTTCCATACCATATGACATCAGCTCAGTTGTAAGAGCTAAAGGAGGAAGAAGGAATGGGAGGGAATCCTTTATTTTACAATTTTTGCCTTCCGGAGCAATTACTGCATGTGCTGAAGCCCTGCTCCCTGGGAAGTGGCTGACATTGCTCACTGATAGGAAGTAGAGACTAAATTTTCCCCTTTGCTTATGCATGTGCAAACTTTTGCCTTTTGGGGTTTTTTTTCCCCTCTTTAGTAATCTGCCTTATCTCAGCCCACTAATTGTTTTCCATCTTATTTTCTCTCCTCTGTCCTGCTGGGGAGAGGAGTGATAGAGTGGCTTGATAGGCACCTGGCATCCAGCCAAGGTCAACCTACTACAAAAAGGAAGGCTCTTAACACTGTTTTTAAAAAGGTGAAGTTTAAGGTATTTCTGAAGTCCTCAGAGTCTTGCTGGGAGTTGCAGGGAATAGAAAGCAATGGCTGTCTACATGGAGAAATGCAGTTTGAGTCTTTAAGGTAGTGTTACCAACATGTTTCCTTGCTGTTGTTCTTTTGTTGGTAGGTTTTTTTTGTTTGTTTAGGGATTTTTTACTAATTTTGGCCTTTTTAAAATTTCTGTTTGTAACAAATACTAACACCTAAAAACAAAGACATAAAAGAACAATTGAAGATGTTAAGGCATTATTTTGACTAGCCTGAAGATATTCTGTTCTTTAAGCAAATTCTCTTGCTCCTGCTTTTCTCTTTCCTCACTCCCTTTACCCTTTTGGTAAAGCAGTGTGATGAAAAGACCTTTTATTGTGGCTGAACTGGAAAATGGAACGGAAAAAATAACTTCAGACCATCGAAATGTGTCCTTCAAACTAATATTAATTTATATTCCTTTTTCTGGGCATTTGAACTTTTATTTGTTTCTTTGTTTTAATTCCAGTTGAGTTCTCAAATTATTTAAGTTAATCCCAGCATTCTATTTTATTGATTTGTGGGTGTGGATGAGGTTTGTGGGAATTACTGTTCTCTTTCTCTAGATGCTTGCTTTGTTTTTCTTTCTAACCTTTTCAAACTGGGATTCCAAGCAGTCTGCTCATTGCTGTGCTAGCTTCTGTTCTTGTACCCTTCCCATGTCAGGGGGAAGAGAAGCATGAAACTAACTGGGATCACATAATTCCAGTCACTTTAACATTGCTACTGCTGCCTTAAGCATCAAATTTTGTATTGCAGGAGAAGAAAACAGTCATGGAATGAGATGAGCCTAGAGGCTTCTCCCACCTTGGTGTTTAAACCAAAGGTGTAGGAGGATTTATGCAACCTTCAAATGTAGAGCCCTGCACCCAGTTTCAACTGAATATGAAACATTTCTTTTTAAAAGCACCATACAAAAAGTATTTTGCATGTTTTTGAGCAATCATGTCTGTTTTCTTTTTGCCTCACATACTTTGATATGGTTTAACGTCAAATTCTATATGCTTTGTACATGCCCTGGTGCGTACCTGTGTTCTTTCCCAAACACAGATGGACATGCACACACACAAATATGTGCATGCATCTTCCAAGGAAAGTGTCATGTGCAGCAGGGTATATTCATACCTCTTTTGAGATGTAAGGAAATACTGTAGGGCATTTCCATGAAAAATGAAGCGTTGCCTACAGGAAGTCTCTCAATGACAAACAGCACAGAGGGGCTGTCATTGCATGTCAGCCTTCATCCACTGCCTGGTCTGTCCTGGGACACTGAAGAAAAGCACCAGCCTGTGATTTTAGTTAACTTCATAAGCTTCATATGACAGTGAGATGAACGGGTCTGTGAAGCTCTCACCTATTTACTTCTGGATTTTTTTTACTTCATGGATTTGTTATTAATGTGCCAAATCAGGTTGTTTGTACCAAGGGTCAGATCATCATTTATAGTTTGCATGTAGACTACAATAAATTCCACTCATGGGTCAGACCACTCACTCCTTCCTGCTGCTAACACAGTGCCTGGCACTTCCTTTGATCCACTGGATTTTAATTTATTTTTGCTCTTTGTAAAACTTCAGTCTGCTTTGATAATGAATATCCAAGGAGTGTCATGCATGAGGCTCACTGAAAGTTCATTGAAGAAAATAGGCTTATTAGTAGGAGACAGAAATATATGTCAATATATTAAACAAAAATAATATTTTAGATTGAAAGGCTGCAAATTTGAACAACTTTTTCTCTTTGAGGGGAGAAGGTGTTTCTTTGGGTTCAGAGTTTCTCCAGGTAGTCACTTGTCACCCCCTTCTTTCAACATGTGTGTTCAAAACTAGGTGAACTGCTCTGATAAAAAGGAATAGTATGTGTAGGCGAAAATATCTTGTAAGCTGTAATGGGCGATAACTAAGTGCTTCTGCCTAGTGTTGATGGGATTACCAGGTGCTGTGAATCGCTTGGGCAAAGAGGCCTCAGGTGACATTTCAGACTTGTTCTTACATCAGGGATATTGGTTCCATTTTAAATAACAAAGTAGGGTTATCTTAGTGTGGTTCAGTTCAAAGCTTTGAAAAAAATCTCTTATTGGGAAGATTTGAAGCGAGCAGTCTGGATCCTTCTGCACATCAGGATGTCAAAGGCTGAAAGAAGTGTCAGCCAAGCTAATGTGTTTCCCTGTGTTCAGCCTTCTCTTTTAAATGAGGATTTCTTTTAAAACAACAAATCATAAGAAGATGTGATTGAGAACTATTCTGTAAGAATTTCTTCCTTTGGAAGAACCTGTATAACACAGGCTCTTCCTAGCCTTTGATTTTTCCTTTTAAAAGAATTTTAGAACCATGTAGTCCTTGTCCTAAGATACGCTTATTACAGAGTTCAGTGATGTTCCCTGAAGTTGTAATCTAGCTTGAACTGTTTCCCCTGGCTATACTACGAGACAATTTGACTTTGCATGGAGTTTTGAAAACCGTATGTGGGGATAATGTTAACGTTTCAACTTCATGCTCTCTCTGCACTGCAAATGACAAAATACACTTTGAAGTGCTTTTTCACACACTCTACCATTGCCTTTTGCATGCAAATGAATATTAATAAAAATAGACCCATGCTCACTTTTGGTTTTGATAGGATGTTCTGTCATCTTTTTAGTTTTTCTGTGTCTTCAATTTCCTATTTTTAAAAATTTCATTTTTTTTGTAGTGCCAGGCCCTATACCTGCCAAATCAGTGAAAGGAACTCCTTTTGAAGATAAGATCTTCCTCAACTGGAAGGAACCTGTGGATCCAAATGGCATCATTACTCAGTATGAGGTAATCATTAAACACCTAACAAGCATGGGATGGGGCTGGGGAAGTGCATCAAGAGAGGTGGCTGACAGTGGGTGTTTATGCTCTGTAGGCAGCTATTCAGTCATATACTTATTTCATTTACTGAATACATGACTTTCTGTAGTGATCAGATATTCAAAATTTGTAATTATGGTGTATATGACTGTCCATCCCTGTCAAGTGGCTTTGTCACATGAGTGTAAGTGCCTTAAAAATCTTGTATTGTTACTATACACTGTTCCAAAGCCATGACAGCCATGATTTGCAAAATTTTCTTCATTGGAAGAGAAAGTTATGTGAAAAGTAAGATGGTTATTAAATTTGGAGCAATGTTTTTTTAGCTTTGTTAGATCTTTAGATATCTTTCCCTTTAAGGAAACCTCCATATAAATTCTCTTTAAATTTTATTTAATACATGAACCTTTTGGGGACCTCCACAGGAGTTTAGCAGGTAACACAAGCTGATTTGAGCAATAAACACCCCCCTTTTCCGCACTCCTCTTTTAAAGGAACAGAAAACATCACTTTGTGTATTACTGAATTATAGGAAGGCAAACCAACAAACCAAACAAAACCTCTTAAGGAATTATTTATTTATTTATTTATTTAATGCTAACAAAATTCACTAGATAGTGTGGGTTAAACCAGGTGGGCAGCTCAACCCCACTCAGTCATTCTCTCACTTCCCCTCAGTGGAATGTAATAGAGAAATTTTCCATACATGAACTAATATGTAGAAGCAGTGGATGAATGGGATTAAAGTAGATAAATGCTTCCATAATTTTTAATTGGAAACAGATGCAAAAGGCAGTGGATTAACAGGAGTAGTGACTTTAGCTCAGAGAGAGCAGCCATGAAGAAAGCAAATTGTGAACCTCAAAGTGTTCGATGGTGATTTTATAACCAGGGAGTGTGTCATCTAACAGTAATGATGAAGAGTGCCTGCACAGCCTTTCAAGTAAAGCAGGCTCTTCAACAGTGTGCATCAAGCCTTCATTGGTTTAGTGGTGGACTTGGCATTGTTGGGTTAATTGTTGGAATTGATGATCTTAAGGATCTTTTCCAACCTAAATGATTCCATGATTTTGTGGTTATCCCCAAGATAGATGGGTGGCTGGACAAGCATGTGTCTTTTGCTTCCAGCCAAGCTAACCTAAATCCTTTGTGCCAAAACCTTTAAGAGTTTTTGCAAAAATAATTTTTTTCTCAGGTCAGCTACAGCAGTATACAGTCATTTGATCCTGCAGTTCCAGTTGCAGGACCTCCACAAACAGTGTCGAAGCTGTGGAACAGCACACACCACATCTTCTCTCACCTGCACCCTGGTACTACTTACCAGTTCTTCATACGTGCAAGCACCGTCAAAGGGTTTGGACCAGCAACTACCATCAATGTAACAACCAACATCTCAGGTAAGAACAAACAGCATAAAGGAAAAGCAGGGAAGGGGAGGCAAGAAATGTGTTTAGAATATTTTTGTAAGACTTGGGAAATTGTGAATTGCTAAAGAAAACCCCCACAGAAATCCTACCATGTTACGAAATTACGTTACTAAAAAGATTTTTGTGTGTATTTGCCAAAGCAGAGCACAAGTTCAGGGATAAATCCTTGCATGAGGTGGAAATTGCACAGCTGTAGTTGTTAACTTTTTTTCTGTGTAATCTAGCACTTTCATCCAAAGATTTTGAAGTGCTGTATAAACCTTAACTAATTAAGCCTTTCAGCACTAGGTAGGTCACTAAGAACTGCACCTGTTTTGCATGTTAGTAAAGTCAGGTGTAGAAAATTACTTACTGAAGGTGACACCACTTAGCACACAGCTATAACAGAGGGCAGTTGCGACAATGTGTGAATTTCTTTTGCCAGATTCATGTAGAACTGCTTCCTTGTGCGTTTATTCATTTACTGCAGTGCACCAACCTCAACATTATTTGTCTTAATAATACACTCTAGAAGGCAGTAATGTCAAATGGAATGCTTTAGTATTTTTATATTTTCTTAAATTTCAATGTTATTCTCAAAAAATAAGATAGTGTTTTATGCAGTTGATAGTGGAAGATAAGTCAATGCTCTATTTAGAGAAACTTGATTTTGCGACATGGTGACTTCAGAGCTTGGCAGAGATCAAAGAAGTCAGTCATTTAGAAATTTAAACAACACAAAGCAGACTATTTTCCTTATTATGTGTCATAATGAAGCTCAGATTGCCCTGTAAAGAGATGTTAATAATGTAGCGGAATGCACTGATGATTTTTGTGGGAAACTATTCACGTAGTCTCCTCATAGTACATGAAAGCATACACATAAACCAAAATGTGAGAAATTCAAGGCAGAGCTCCTTGAATTATGTTGCAAGTGAAATGCTATAGTTGTCATAGCTAACTGGAACAGTGTGTTGAATTCCACCCCAGCACATAAGCACTAGCACTCCTCATACCCCAGTCCCTTCAACACAATCCAACCAATGCACCAAAAAATACTAAATTACGTGTTCTATTCTGTTTATGTAGCTGTTAGATTCTTTTGAAGTCTAATATTTTACTCAGGTTGTTTTAAGGTAGATTCTTTTGAAGTCTAATATTTTACTCAGGTTGTTTTAAGGTCCTTGTGTTTCTTCACAACAAATTGTAGTTCATAAATTTTCAGATAGGATGGTAATGTAGTACTTGCATACTTGTCTTCTAACCCCTTTGTAGAAGGGAAAGAAAAGAGGTATATATCTTGCTAGCATGTCTGATATTTCAGTATTTTGAGAAAAAAGTGCCTCAACATGTTTGGATTATTTAGGATTACAGTGGGTTCAGACTGCTTCAGATATGCCCTCTTTTTCCACACAGAAATTTTGGGAATTTTGTCCAGAGTCCAGTATACCACAACTTTCTAGACAGAGTATGGATCTGTTAGTTGGCAAGACATGGATAATGCTAGGAAAGCTCAAAGTCAGCCTATGACACCCCTTGTATCTGAACTTCAGCCTATTCTACTTTCTATCTTGCTTTATACTGGGCTGTTGTCTAGTTTCACTCTGCATGACTGATACTTTATATGAAGCAATGCGTGTTCCAGAAAATGCTAACTTTAATGAGGGGTGAAATTATTCCTTTTAACTAAGCTTACAAGTGGTTACTGTGATTCTAGCGAACATGGTATAAGCAGTAATTTTTAAATTAACGTTAAATGAACATTAATTCTATAAAATAATACTCCCTGAAATAAGAGCAGGTTTTGTGTTCATCTGGGATCTAGGACTAATGAAGCAAGGTTTTTAATCTTTCAGAGCTCTTCTATCTATTGATATAGTATTGTAAAATTATTATGACTTAAATGATTGACATTCTGCTAGGAAACATCTTCTTGTGAAAGTTCGTTTTGAAATATACAGACTTCATTAATGATTTTATAGTGATACAGCCACATATTTTAAAAAAACCCCAAACATGCAGATAGTTTTCAAACTTGTGAAAAACTAGTAATTGTTAGAAATCTATTATTTTCTGATTCACAGAAAATCCCGTTTCTTTCATTCCACCAGGGCTGAAGTCAGCGGTAGTATTACCAGTGAGGACTGTAACAGGCAGCAGATTAAAGCTGGATGCTTGAAGTAATTGCCAACATCCCACCCAGAACAAATATTGCTCCCATGAAGGCGTGACAGTCTGACAGTCCATTAGTGAATCAGTTCCTGAACTACTTCTGGTTTTGACTTTGATTTTGTTTTTTTCGTAGTGGTTTTGCAGCTGATTAATGAGCTGCTTGGCCATCCATTGATAGAAATGGGCATGGGAATAGATTCCCTGATCCAGTTCTAGTCCACAGATGCATGTCTGTATAAGTCCAATTTTCCTGCACACGCGTTGGTATTAGCATTGTTTCCCATGACGTTCAAGGGGAAATGTGAAAGGTTCTTAAATTGTTGGAGGAGGATGGTAGAAGCTGGGTCTTTGACATGGTGACTGTAGTTATTTACAGGGTAGAAAAATTGAGGCCAAAATGCGGTTTTTTTGTAGTTTAGGGTTTCTTGTCAGTTACCTCCTCACTCAATTTCTGTCCTTCTTGAATAAACCTGTTTTAAGTTGAGAGGTATCATGATTTGATGGGAAGCGGTTAGGGACAGAGTTATCAATTGTTGATGAGGTCCCATTCATGCTGGAGTAAAAGATTGTGCCTGACTGGAAAAGCTGTTTAAAAAATACTCACATGGCTGATAAAGACTGTGGCTTTGTACTTTATTCCTAACAGCCACAACCTCGTAAAAATTCAAAATATTTTCACTGATTTGTTTCTTGTTCTTTTCCTTCCCTCTCAACATTAATCAGCTCCCACTTTACCAGACTATGAAGGAGTTGATGCATCCCTCAATGAAACTGCTACTACAATAACTGTACTCTTGAGACCTGCACAGGCCAAAGGTGCACCTATCAGGTAAATATATATATATATGTATATGTATATTAAAAAAAAAATTATGAAGAGTTGATTTTTTTAGTTGAATATTTGTTGTGTCACAGTACATAGTGCTGTTCGTTTCTGAGTGATATTCATTTAACATCACTATTTTTTTTCTTACCTATGCCTAGCTTGCCAATAGATGTATAATTAAAAAAATTCTGGTTTTGGCAGGGTTTTGTTTTTAAAGATAGGCATGACCTGAATCATTCAACTGCCTGACCTGTTTGATACAGGGTGCCGAGAACCACCTTCCAACCATTACAATTTCATTTTACTTTCTTATAGTGCCTCTGGAACATGAGGTTGAAAGGTGTTTGTCAGAAAGTAGATTTGAAAGTAACACTTCCTCTCTGGTGCTTCAAGTCAGCTACCCTATAGAATACATGTATGTTTGGAAAATTGGAAGCTATGGGGAAATAGGAGAATAATAGTGATGAATACAAACTATTTGACCTTTTTCTTCTGAGAGCGCTTCTTACTAGGAATCATGTAGCAAGCTTTTAAATTTTATTTGGCGTGTCCTCTAATCATATTAAAATGTTTCATTTATGTTAACTTTGAGGGGTCTTTCCCTTTCTGCTCTCTGTTGAGAGATAATTTAATTTTGTTTGCAAAGATTAGTCCACATCCTGCTCTTTACTTCTACTTGTTAGTGTAAAAATTTTATGATATTATTTGATTCCATTTGTGCTTTACTGATGTGGCTACATCAGCAATATTCAGGGGCAGGGTTGACTAATTGGGGGTTAATTAGCTGCTGAGCATCAGAAGGTTTTCATGCTATTACCCTTGTGACATTTTAGAGAAACATGGGCTAATGCATTTCATTCTGTGTTACATTAAGTCAGCTCTCAAGGCTCAGCTGATGTCGAGTCATGTGCTCAAGCCCTGCAAGCAGAGGAAAATTAACTGTTTCTTAAGTCTATTTCCATTAAAAGGAATGTATGTTTCACATGAATGTTGTGGGGATGAGTCACGTATCTATATGCATTTTTATGTGCTTATCATATAGTCACTCTAATGGTTGATATTATCAAGTTATTTATTTATATTCTGTCATAGAAGATAATCCAGATTCATATCCTTTATAGGAGATCTTGATGTGTTATATTTAAAATTGTAATCCCACCTATCATTCGTTTCTGGGAAATTGCCCTGGGGCAAACCTAGGATTTTTGGGGAACAGGACTGCTTTCAGTACAGCTTGGATTCTTGAAATACGGATTTTTTAAAATTAATACCAAGGAAACCAGACTTGTGGTCTGAAAATGCTCCCAAATTTGCAGGTGTTTAAACTCACTATATGCCTTTGTAGGTGGTTTTAAAGACTTCCAAGTGTCCTGCTGCTGACCCTAATGAAAGCTGTCCTTATTTGGAAAATGTGATATCTCTCTCTCATGTAATCCATGCCACTTCCTTTCTGTCTTGTGTCTGGCCACCTGAGGGAGCTGAGGCGAATTCTTGCCCAGAGCATGCCTGCTGGGCACCACTGGGATCTACTGATGGTGGTGGTGCACATCTTTACAGCAGCTGCTCCAGGGCACTCCTGTGCTGACAGCAGCAGGCTTCCACCTTCAATCCCACCATACACCTTCAGGGGCTCAGTCTTGGGTCCTGGGTTTCTCTCCTGGGGGGTTCTTTTGTGAACTGGTAGCATGATGAGATTTGGCTAGATGATTATTCATGTGGCCAGAAAATTACTCTACCTAGCTCAAGAAGTTCTGGTTTCTCTGCTCTATACTTGCAGTTGAGTAACTTTCTGCAGAGTAAACCTGCAGCATGCAAACTCACATTTATTCGGTCAGTTTTCCTCACAGCATCCTCAGTTCAATGGCACGAATTTGTCACTGTGGCCTATGAAGACAGCAGAAAGGATCTATGTACTAAATTTTAATAGACAGTTTGATAGTGATGGTTTCATAGAATATTAATAATTGTTGATTGATTGTGTTCTTAAAAAAACATACCTCTTCCTTTCTATTGTCTTCCCTCTCCACTTGAGTTAATTTCTAAAATGTAAGATATAACATCAAGATTCTAACATCAAGAGGCCAAGGAAATAAGTCTTTTACCATAACTGGAGACTTGGACTTTATTCTTAAAATCAACCAGGTGTTTTGTTCCTTACTTGGAATGAGAAGCATTCTCCAGGGGAATGCAGAAGACATGGTGTTATTCCCTTTTCTGAAGTTATGCATATTGCAGTCAGGTACTTTTTAGCAGCTTCTTACCAGGGAGATAAATGTAGCACTCTGAAATTCTGAATTGATTCAATACATTTTGCTAAACTTTATGATATATTTTAGTGAAACTTCAATTCATCCACATTGCAGTTTTGTTTCCTCTAGAAGCTGGCTTACTGCCATAATGAGTGTTACTAGGTAGGTGCAGAAAAAATGGATCACCGTGCCTGCAGCTGTGATAGTGTAGAAGGGACTCAGATGTTGTTCTTTAGCCTGACCCTGAAGAATACAGCTGAATTTTTAAAAAGTTTTGTTTCTACCCAGTCCTGTGATCTCTGGAGCTGTAGATGGTCATTTAATTGAATATCAGTAGGTTCATGTTTAAAAAATTTAAAAAAATAAAAATAGGAAATGCAAAAGAAAATAGGAAAAGGAAAAAAAGTTAAGTCTGATAGTCCTTTGCTTTTACAAATGGAATTATGCTATGATCAGATTTCCATCATAGAGCCTCTCCATCAGCACAGCCCCTCAGAAAACAGATGCTCCTTAAATATAATTTATGTGCAGTATTTCTTTAAGACACTGCCTAGCTGCCCTAGTCATCACAGTTTAAACATGATTCTAATCATATCTTCCCTGTCAAGTTTTATTGCGCAATCCCTAGCATTCTTTATGGCCTCCTGAAGTTTTAAAACAAAATTACAAACTAGAAATGCAAAGGGAGACAAAACTGGATGGCTCAGGCTCACTTTGAAGCGCATATTGTTTCACCATCAATCTTGTGGATGAGATTCCAGTCAGTAGAATCAATGGTGCTTCAGTGATTCATTTGAAGATGTGATTTGTTGCTGTAGTTTTTCTGAAGATTCCTGTGTACCAGGAAAACAATTTTCTTGTTTTCAAATCCCACTGCATATGAGGATTACAAAGAGTGTACATCAGAATCAGAGTAATTTTTTAATTATTAAATTTACTTTATTTGATTGTTAAAGTGTTTTTCTTGTACTTCCTTATGAAGAATTAAGTTGTTTTAATTTTGCAGCAAGATTAATAAAGTGCACCATGGCAGGGAGCAACTAAAACAGTCATTGTCAATTAGAATTCCCAGAGCTGGGGCTGAAACTTGGGCTTATCAGTGTGTCTGGTGCTTGTCAAAGGAGAGGACGCTGTATTTAAAGACTAGTCAGAATAGGGCTAAAGTATGAACAACATTCATCACTGCAATATCTCCCTGGGGGCCTAAATTTTTAAGGAGGGATGAAAAGGAAGATCTGTTGTCAGAGACCTCCCTCACCTGTTTGCAATTGTCTGGGTCCATAGGGAGGTACTGCACAGGTTTTCTTAAGTTAATAAAAAAAAAAAAAAAGGTTTTTGTCATGAGAAATAGTTTCTTCATGGAAAATTTCAGCTGAGGAGCTCTTCAGCTGCTGTATCTTCAAAATTTCTCTGCTTACCTGGCTGTGCCAGACAACTGTTTGGCCTTTATGATCCTGATGACTTATGTAGCAAGTTCTGAAGTTTTTATTACTCTTCAGAATAGCCCAGAATTTATTTTAGTTGTCAAGAAGAAGGAGTATTGTCATCTAAGCTTTCCACTCCTCTTTATTTTCCTTTTTTAATCCTTCTTTGCTGTATGGAAAGACTAGGAAAAAAACGCTACTGTAGGAATTTCCTCAGCTCCTGTCACAGGAAAACTCTCAATAACTGAATTCTCACCAGCACAAAA
>VZTJ01002596.1:960759-1131833 GCA_013397795.1 Orthonyx spaldingii | reverse complement strand
TATATATATATATATATAGAAAACCTAAGATAATTGAAGCTAGGAGTAGTTATATGTAAAGACATAAGGTTAAGCAGAGTACATAGCCAAATTTTCACTAATACCTGATATCAAAACACATTTGCAGCCAGTGAACACCCCACTTTTCAAGTTACAAATTTAACTTTGACTTGCTTCATCACATGTTACAGCAGGGTGTCCTTTCTGAACATTATTATGTGCACATAGAGTGGAGCTACTGCAGTGTTTAGTAAATGGGTTTAAACAGATGGTATCACAAAGGGCCCAGAGGTAAATGACTGTATTCCTCCATGTCTTGTTAGCCTATAAAATTGCATGAAAAATACTGTCAGATCCCCTTTCTAAGGAGGATAGGCAAATCTTTTATTCAAATGTACTTTGTGAAAATACATTTAAAAAAATTAAGATAAAGCTTTGTTCTAGACTTAAAACAGTTTCTGTCATTTGCTATTTTATCTATTGTGTAAGTGTAGATGACTTCAATATGTATATTTATGTCCTATTTTCCACATATTGTAGCTTTTCATATGTAGGGGTCCAAAAAGCATTTTTGGAATATATTTTATATAAATTAATTTATTTGAAAGTTTTTCAGAACCTTCACATTTTATTGTGGTCTTGTGCTTAAAATTTTGTTATACCTTTTATATCCCATTCAAAAATTACAGTGTTCTTTTAAATAATGATATAAAAAGAGATTTTTAAACAATTTGATTCTCATGTCCTTCATCTTTGATTTTTGGTTTTGATCTCCGAAGAGACTTGACCCTTAAAAAGGAGATGTGCCTTAAAATGAAGATACCCCATTTATCCCTTATTCTAAAAAATGCAGGGGGAAAGAGGGGTTGATTTGGTGACTGTGGTGCATCTCCTCTTCAGAGCTGTGTGACAAACCAGGCTGTTCCAGGGGCCCGTTGCCTCCGTCGCATGCAGGTGTTGCACTGTCGTTCCTCTGTCCCCACTGGCTTTCTCCTTTGAAGCTCCCAGGGTGTCACAGACAAGCTTCCTGCTCTCCTGTCACTTCTGAGAGCAGAATTTGTGTCTGTCCCAGCCCACTGGCAGCTGATGAGAGAAGACTGAAGAATTCAGGCAGCAGAGACGTGGTGTCTGTGTCCCAGTGCTCTCCAGTTGGTTGTCTGCCCAATTCTGAAAGAGCGTTTTTACCCTGCCTGGGTCCAGGGCCAGGCCAGGGAGGGAATGAATGGCACTACTAGTTTCTTACCTGGGGACATTATAAATAAAAATTTTAAAATTCTTTTTCATCCTGCCAAGTCTTTAAAATATCAATGCTTTTAGGCATTTTTGCTGGTACATTTATTTTGAAGCACAAAGAAATATTCTGGATATACAGGGGTTTTGTGCAAGTGATTTTTTGGTACAGTCCCTATTAACTGAAGATGGTTAATACATAGAGTTTACCACAGAAGGTGATGTATAACTAAGCTCAGTTCATGGACATTTTATGAGGAATAGATATCCCCATATCTAACTTTTTTTTCTGTTTTGCGTTCTTTCTACCTGGAGTTTCAAAACTGACATGACTTTGTATGTTCTTCTTGAACACATTGAAATGGAAGAAAGAGGCATTCCTGCTTAATTTTTAGGTGCTAGGAAAAGGGGATGCTTACATTTTCTTTCAGCTCAAGAAAGACATGAAACTAATTTCCCATTTTATTTCTTCTCCTCTTTCTTCCATTCTCCAGTACCATACTTTATCTCTGACAGTACAGTTATTGGGTTTTCTGGGCAGTAGTAGCAGAGAAAATTGACAAAATAATTTAATGCTGCCCCATAAGTTCTGAAAGGAGGGGGACTATTTTTGGCTTTCAGAGTCCTTGCAGCAATGCAGTGACACTTTGAGAACTTGGTTCAATTTTACCTTTTCTGTTTAGAAAGCTTTATAACAAATCCAAGACAGACAAATCTGCCAGTTTAATTGAAAAGCTTCAACTTTCTTGTCTGCATGCCTTAAAACCTCCAAATCTCTTTTTTTCTTATAAAATGAATGATTGCCTTCTGCTTTCAGTACATAAATTCTGTACTTCTGAAAAGCAGAGGAAGCTGGTCATGAGTTGGTAACATCCTGCAGTTGGGTAGTTCCCCTAAAGGAGAAAGAAGAATTATAATTATCTGTTCTATTTTGAGCAGGTGATTTTGAAAAGTGACCAAGCCATGATCCATTTCAAGAGTGGTATTGGGAGGTTGGGATGGTGTTTTGATGGGCTGAATGGTCTCTGCTTCAGGAATTCGTACCATTTTATCATTGACAACTGTAGAGGAATGAGGCAGTCTATTTCAGTGGAATGGACAGATTTCTGTCCATCTGTGCTTGTATTACAACATGTCACTTGTACTTTAGATCTGCATAGCTCTGAGCCAAGATAGAAGCCACAGCAAGGTCAAGAGGTGGAGAAGCCTGTCAGCACATTCTGTCTCTAATGATATGACAACTGCAAATTGGTGCTTCGAGCACAGCCTGGAGGCAGCCATTATGCTGGGTCTTGAAGCTCAGCTTTCTCTAATACTGTTTCAAAGTAAAATGCTAACTTCAGATTGCTTCTGATCAGCTAAGAGTTTGATCTGTTGTAGTTTAACACAGTTGTTCCTGTGTTTCTTCAAAAGAAAAAAGGTTTAAAAGAAAGTAATAATAAGAGCTCATGTATGGATTTGTATTGTTGTTTTTCATGAAAAAAAATTGATGCCGCTTCTTTCCAACAGCTGAAATAAATAGCTCTGCTATATTTCCAGCCTCTGTTTCTTCTCTACACCCATAGTCTGTCTTGTCCTTTTTTACTGTCTCACCAGTGCCTACCAGATTGTTGTTGAAGAGCTGCACCCGCACCGAACAAAGCGAGAAACTGGTGCCATGGAGTGCTACCAAATCCCTGTCACCTATCAAACTGCTCTTAGTGGTGGGTCACCATATTATTTTGCTGCTCAGCTGCCCCCAGGAAACCTTCCAGAGCCAGCCCCCTTTACTGTGGGTGACAACAGGACTTATCAAGGTTTCTGGAACCCGCCACTGGCTCCTCGGAAAGGCTACAACATCTATTTCCAGGCCATGAGCAGCGTGGAAAAGGCAAGTGCCAACAACACCTTTCTCTTGGAAGGAGTCAAAGACATGCCTGTGGTGACAGTTAGGACAGTTGGAGTTGGACGTGGGAGGTGTTGGCAGTGGCATGGCTGAAATCCCCTCGGTGCTGTGACAGCATGGCAGTGCGCCATTCACATTTCACGTCGGCCTCATGTCATAGTAACAGCTACTAGATGAGAGTTTAATACATCTCATAGTAATTGTCTGGGGGGAGTAATTTCAGGGCTGTGACTCTGTCTTCCTTGGTAAACAAGTCCTTTCCCCAGTTCTCAGTATCTGCACTCTTCAGAAGATTAAATTACTGCAGGATAAACAGAATGTGGGCTGCTCAGTGAGCTAGCAAAACATTGCAAAGTTTTTAAGACTCTCACACTGGACATCAAATAAAAAATAAAAATTTTCTTGAGCAAACGTAACCCCGGGCCCACCATGTGTTTGAGAGAGTCTTTCTGAGAAGGTGTACGTCAGGCTTGCACCACTGCTGTGCAATAGAATTATGGCTATCACTCACCTTCATTACCCTCTAGGTGTTTCTTTTTAACTCTGCTGCTGAGAACTGCTACTGGCTCTGTATGCATGTAGAAGGAGGAAAAGTGTCAGGGAGAGAGGTTCCAGGTGGGAAGAGCTGTGGCTCTGCAAGCCCCAGGCTGTTGTCCTGAATGGTTTTACCTCTTGTAAAAGAAAAATGAGGGAGAGGAAAGGTATTGGTGAGAAGGGAAAATGTGGTAGACAGAGAAGCTTTCGATATTTACAATTTAATATTTTGATATATAGTTTAGAAAACTGAAGTGTCCAGGCAGTTCAGACAGGAGCTAGAAAGGACAGCTAGACTGATAGTCACTGATATCCACTAGAACCACTGGAAAGGAGCAGAAGCAGTGTTTACCCGTCCTTACACTTGAGTCTCTCTGGTGACTAAACAAATCCTTGCTAAGAGGCAGCCTTGCCTCAGAGTCTTTCGAAGAAAATCTCACCTTTTACCTATGATTATGAAAATTAAATATGCATCAAGTCAGAATGGGAACAAAGCTGTTCGAAAACTGGATTTTTTTTCCTGATTCAATAGACAATTCCCTCTTTTTAGTTCTTATTTAAAGACCTGTATGAAGTAAACAAAGCAAAATAAAATGTGACTGCTAACCATATTTACCTCACCTGCTAAAAATAATTCTGTTTGTTTTTGTAGGCTTCCAGTAGACTGCATTGTAAGGAAATCTGTTTGATTCCCCTATGGAAAAAAAAGGGTGGGAAATTAAAATAGAAGTACTAAATAAAAACATAGATATTTATTTTAGCTTTTACATTTGAACAGATAAGTAGAAAATGAGAGAAGAACATAGTATTTTTACTTAAACTTGATTTCAGTTTGTGAGAGATTTTAATCCTAAAATGGATTTCTTTGTTATGTTTGAAACTTTGGATCAAATTTCTGTTCCTGTAGGGACTTAGGGGGAGGTTTTGAGGGGAACTGCACTGCCTTCTGCTGGGACAGAGATCTAGTGGTTGTAAGATAACCTCTGAGCTGCAGAATATTTAAACAGATGCTTTGCTGTTAACCAGTGGGATCACCAAAATAGGCAGAGGGAAATAAGCTAGACTCTGAAGTACATGGTAGGATTGAGAGGAGGTTACTCTGTGATCCTTGCAGACATATTGAACAGAAACAGACAAGTAAAGCCAGTAACTAAGGAGAATAGGTAAGATTATATTCGTAAACTTTGCGAGCCTTTAATTTAGATTGAAAAATTGTCCTTATTGAACACTTGCATTGCCTAAATGTACACTTTTTCTAGCTCTTTACAAGCTGTGTTTGCAAACCAGCATCAATGTATTTTACCTGTTGCTTTTGAATCTTCAAGAGGAGATAGATCCCATGGAATGTGTTCAGGGATGGACTGCTGGGGGGTGGAGGACTAGAGTGAGCATATTTTATAGAGTGAAACTGTCATTACTATATTTTCAAATTATATGCTAATATTGTTTAGAGTGATCTAATACAACAACAGCTGCATCCTCTCACACAACCTTATGCTACTTCAATATGTTTGCCTTTAAAATGACTGCACATTGTACAGTAAGGTCAGAAAACCCATTTATGATTGACCCTCATCTGTTCAAGTTGTCCAAACTGTGCATAACCAAGTCATTTCTCTGTTCATTTGTTTTAATTGCTGACCAAACTTCTGAGGGGAAAGGGGAGAGTGGTACATTACACGCACATTGTCTTTGCATGTGCAATATCTTCTGAAGCACATTGCTGTCAAATCACTGTCTCCTGGGCAGATTGTACAGGTTGTAGATTAACTGTGTCATGTGGAGGGATACCTGGGCTGCATCTGTGCTAATTCCACACCCAGAAGCATAAGAGAGAGTGCTGCTTATGTGCTTCAGGTGACACTTTAAGAGTGCCAAGATGTAGCAAGGCATAATTTTGGAGACAGTGCTGAGCGACTGTATCTTCTTTGCTGCACAGTGCTGTTGGAGGTCAACACTGGTTCAGGATTTTTGTGCTGTGACATAAATAGGAGCACCACTCCTCCCCTTTTCTCCTGCTGTACCCTCTCTTATGGCATGATTTCCATTTGATTTGAATAACCTGAAATTTTGCTATATTTGGGCTGTCCTGCACATTTTCTCCCCATTGTTATCCTGGACAGTACAGTCCAATCAAGGCAAAATTCCCCAGCCTCCTCCCCTGCTGAGCCCTGAGCCACCTCTTTGGGTTGTACCTGCTGATCAGTAGATCTAAGATGAATTTGTGGAGTGGGGAGGGCAAGAAAAAGCCCTTGATCTGACTACTTTCTTTACTTTTCTTTCCTTAACAGGAAACCAAAACTCAGTGTGTTCGAATAGCTACAAAAGGTAAGAGGTTCGTCCCCACACACATAGTAGCTCTTTTAATGAAATACGATGCTGCTATTAAAGCTTCAAAGCAAAGCCAGTACTATCCCTCTGTTTTGAACCAGACGATTGTGTTAAATGTAATGGTCTTTTTATTCTTTGGTATTGAGCCAAGGGAGTACTGTTCTAGCAATATGCAGAATTAAGACAAAATAAGGACACCACTTTTTCGCCCTCTCTGTCTGTGGTTTTCAGGATCTACTTTTAGAGTGCTGAAGCATTGCAGGCAGCACATAGATTGACAGGGGAGTAGAAAATGCACATGGGTAAACTGTCTGTTAGGCTAGCAATTATTTCCAAGCAGGGGTGGAAATAATTTAAATGAAGGACATGACAGTTAATTTTCCTAAGTAAGAGCTCCAAGTGTTAGTGAGACATAGGGGAGGGTTGATTTGAGAAAGGTTTGTCTCTCTGATAGCAAGTGAGTTCCAGGGCTAAGGCTGACTGCATAGCTGTTAGACTAAATCATGTTGACCCCATATACAGCAGGTTAATCACATACTGCTCACTCAAAAACGCTGCTTCATCTTCAAATGAGGACTTAGTTGTTCTGCTTATTGTTATCTCTTGCTTTGACTGTATTTATAGCCATTCGTTTTGGTGGCTTGATTGTGCTGACATGAGAGTTGTTTGATAGACTCTGGCAGCATAAACAAGAATGAAGCTTACAAATGCCCAAAGAGTCCTCTGCAGAGGCCCAGCACTTATGTTGTCTCTTTCTAATTGCATATTGATACTCAGCATAAAAACAACTTTAAATACAAGCAACCAGGTATTAAAGTACTGCAGAGGCACATCAGCCCCATTTTTTCAATAACTGCCTTCAATTTAAATCTTGTTCCAATGAAAAGCTGATGCCTCTAATGAGATGGTAGCAATCAAATGTTTTCTTGAGAAACTAGAAAAAAAAAAGTCCTTCCCAAGATGTCTTCACATTTTCATCAAGTGAGGTAAGCTAATAAAAACAGGAAATTAAAACCATGAGCTAAGTCTCCTGTAAAAAGTATATCAGCATTATTTTTCTTATGTTTACCGGGCAAGATGAAGTGTTTGAATTAAAATATATTTGCATAAACAAATATTTATGTACCACAAGCATGTATTGCTAGGATTTGAGTCTAGGGAGGGTTTTGAAAGGCTCAGAAATAACTGAAAATATTGCAGGACTGTGGAAGGGGAAAGCAATGGTCTCTCTTATCATAAATTTTCTGGATAGTAATAATAAAACAGGAAGGGAATTCACCTGTCATATGAGGAAATTATTTTTTGCTAAACCACACACAGTCCCTCAATCTCAAAGCAATGTTCGTGGTACCAATAGACCTCTTGGTGGTTGCTTGTACACCTTCCTCTGCGGCAACAGTCACATTCCCCCTGATGGCTGCAGTCTGAAAGAAAGGGAAAATAAGTATGAGGTTTCTTACTATTGTGCCTTATATATTGCCTTTCCCACTCTGATTCAAGACAAGTTTTCCTGAAGTAACTGCATTGCCTGATATATCAGTGCTAAACTCCTTGAAAGTGGACCTAAAACCTAAAGTGTTTTCTCTGAGTTATTTTAATTGGTAGATGTGAATCGCAGGGAGAGGCAACATTAGGAGCAAATACTTTCTCTTCCTCTGCAGGAATGCATTTAATAGGGACTCATGTCATGCACGTCATGTACATGCCATGTACAAAGTCATGTACATTCATATTTCTCAAATGAGTTATACTGGTATTCTAAAGTATTTTTTGAAAGCTCATACTGATTTTTTTCCCATGTTTTCATCATAATAGTAATACCATATGTTGTACTCAAAGAAAAGTATACTTAATGTACTGATTTATGTATATGCTTGCCTGGTTACCCTGATCTGTTTGTTGATTTTTTTGTTTGGTTTTTTGTAGTATGTAAGATCACTTTGAATCATCAGCATAGGAGATGTCTGGCTACATTTGTAATATTTTCATAGGGAAAAGAGGACTGTCTCACCTTACCTAGTGCACTCCAGTAAAGCTAGCATATCTGTTTAAAATCCAGGAAATTGTCTAAACTATGTATTCCATTATGAACATAGTGTGTAGCTCTGTGTCATCTCCTGTGACTTGAAGCAGCCTACAACTGACCAAACTGAATTTTGCCTTGAATGTGTTGAGAAAGCATTAAAATTTTTTAAAGGTGGAAGGGAGCAGGGAGGAACACCATAGGAGATTCATGTTAAGACAAAATCTCCCTGATAATGAAGTACAGTATTACCAGCAAAGTTACTTTCTTATTTCTAACTTTTTCAAGGATTTGGTGTTATCTACTGTGTATATTCACACCAGATGGAAAGATGGGAAAAATATGACAGTAATGCAGTAATGTCATATTTTGGTGCTGGAGAAGTTCATCCCTAACTAATTCTTTTTTTTTTTTTTTGGGACAATTCCCTAGCGGTGTACTTTACAGTACTTTACATGTATTTTAATGCATTATGAGTTTCACACATATCATTCCCAGTGCTGCCTTCTACCTTTGGGAATTGATAGAATATTTGTTTATTGGTGTCAAACTAATGAAAGCCAGCAAATTTAAATTGAAGCATTTGTACTTTTTTAGTCTGTGTATTCCAGGTGCAGTGCTCTCATATGCTTCTGATAACACAATGCACTGAATTGTCAAGTCGTTCTAAAAGATGGTGCCAAATCATGACTAAAGTATGTCACTGCTCTTTCTTGGTGTGTCTTGAAAAAATGCTTTTGAGTAAACAGAGATACATACTAGTGTCTGGGGTATTGAAATACACAGAGTTAATTTTTCATGGTAGAAAATACTGGAGCAGCACCTGTTTAAAAAGTAGCCTCCTGAGCAGTTCCTGTGTACTTGCAGTTGAAGGATGAATGCCAGTGATTCTTTAACGGCCCTTAATTAGGCTAATAGTAGGATTTCTCTTTTTTTTAGACAGCTACTTCCATGGCAGTTGTAAGAGCTTAATGACTAATTTTTGCCCTTCTGCAGAATGGAGTGAATTGGCCAGACCAAGTTATTAGATGTGATGAGAGAGTATGAAAAGTTACAGACATATATGCAGTCTGTTCACACAAGCTTTCGTTCTTGAGGAAATCAAGTTGAAACAATATTAAAAATAACTCCTTGTATCACAGATGTGACACAACATACCTAAAGCAGCATTTCCAATTACAGTTATAGCCCAGAATATATATTAACCGTGAACAATTTTAATTCCTTGGACACTTTTAGCTAATGCTGCCTTCCTCTGTTAAGCTGAATTCCCTTCTCATCCAGAAATTCTTAGTAACCAATGATCAGTGTAATTTTTTTCTAACAGCATTTAATTGATCTTTACCTTGTTATTTTTTGAATCTAGATAGTAGGATTACCCAGGCACTAAAAATCTGGTTTCCCACACATAGTAACTGAAGGAGAAAAAAAAAAATTGTTTTCTGAAGAGCAGAGAAGAGTGCAGAGACTGAGATAACAGATCAGCTATTCATTAGGAATGGAAAGGTGGAGTTCTGCTAGGAAATATGTTTTATTTGATAAAAAAATTTTGTTATATTTAATTTCCTAAAGAAAGTTTTTGAACTTTCTAATACTAGCTTAGTAAGGCAGATTTCAACTATGGAATCATAGAATTGTTAAGGTTGGAAAAGATCCCTAAGATGACCAAGTCCAACTGTCAACCTATCCACCATGTTCACCACCAAACCACGTCCACAGGTGCCATATCCACATGGGTTTTGAATGTTTCCAGGGATGCTGACTCCACCACTTCCCTGGGCAGTCTGTTTCAATGCCTTACAACCCTTTCCATAAAGAAATATTTCCTAATATCTAATTTAGACCTCCTGTCAAAACTTGAGACCATTGAGTTGTTCATAACACACACATATCAGAATGAACACATGATAACCAAACCTGCCTAACCAAAGTATTGATAAACTGAAGTAAATAGAAGGTGTGTGCACTTCAGAATAATAGATGATGGTGGTGAGTGATCTGTCACATCCTGGAGTTGAGTTTGACTGTGTAAAACTTTGAACGGGTTTCCACTCGCACACGACGCCAGCATTTCATTTTACAGTCTAAAATGTTACTGACTGCTAAGGGAATGAAACTAGATTAACATGGTCAGAGAAGAGTGATGCTTCAAATTATTTAGCATGTAAATAGACATTTAAAAGGACAGAAGGAACAGCAGAGCTGTTATTAAGCAGAGTATATGAAGTTGACATTTGTGACAGTTTTCAGGCTGCCAAGTTTGAGGCTAACACTGATTTATGTGTATTCTTTTTTTTTTTTTTGCTTAGTGGGCTAGAGAAAAATATTGAAAATTTAATTAGAAGAAATCTACTGTGGCAGTAAATAAAGAAGTGGTGGGCCTGGCAGCTCTATCACAAAGTAGTTAGAGGAAATAAATGAAGTCCAGGGTTTCTCATTCCATGTTTAAAACAAGAACTTCATCAATTCCAACATTATTTTCCCTTGTGGTTTTCATTTGTGTTATTAGTTCAGGCACCATAGAACCTCTCTATCTCTATGCGTGTTTGGTTCATACAGATGGATGAAAATGCTATTTGAGATGATGCGCATCTGGAAGTAATTGTGAAATGGCAGAAAATGACTTTTTAATCTGATTTGAGGAATAAAGAGGTCTGGGTGGTAACATTTCAACTGCAAGTGTGCATTTAGTCCACCATCATTACTGCTCTGAATTCATTCCCACAGCAGTTGGGGATTGATCCAAAGGCCTTTGATGTCAATGGGAGTCCTTCCACTGACATTAATGTGCTTTGGATTAGGTCTTTAGAAGTTATAAATCTGTCTAGACCATAATTATTTCCTTGAAATTGTTCCTGATGATGTTTCTGCTCTTAGGGAAATTTGTGAAAGTCAAATCACCTCCTGTTGCAGGATGCTTAAAAATGTCTGTTACCAATTAATGCACAAATGAAGGGAATATGTCAGATGCTAAATGCATCTGAAAGGAATTTTCTCTCACTGTTGTTTTTATGTTTGGAGCAATGCTCCTACAATGCCTTTGAGCTGTACCATCGCAATAGGATCTGGAGACCCAAGTACGAATATAAATATAGAGAAGAATGCAGGTGTTTCCTAAGTCAGATCTTTTTCATTTTTTTCACTCATTCATAGGAAAAGCATTTAATGTGTTTAAACTTCAGTGGTCTTTTGCATAATGTCTTTTATCACAAAAAGAGGAGAATTTAGTTGACTTGCTGAGTTTTCCAAAGACAGAAATAGAACATTAACATGGCATATTTTTCTCTTTTGTATATGAAATTGCAGTAGCTCACCAAGCAACCACATCTGCTAGTTCTGATAAGTATACCTTTGGTTGTAAATAAAAAATTGCATGATCCCTTGATGGAATATTTGATGATGGTTATTAAAAAAGCAGTGAAGTGAGGCACACCTCCAGATATCCAGACACAAAACCTATAATATGAGTATTTTCATGTATGCACAAAGATCGATATCTTAGCAACCTTGAAGATTTCCTAAAGAATAAGAATTTTAGAAGAATTCAGCTACAGTGTTCTAGTTTATATTTAAATATTAGAGGAGGAATGTTGATACATTACAAGGATCAGCATTGTAGCATATATGCTCTTTTAGTAGATGTCTGGTATATTAGGTCTCTTCAGCTTTTATGAATATTATGTCATGAATCAGACTGTGGACATGGAGTGTTTTGCATCCACTGATAGAGAGTATGTAGACATAAAGGTAGAAATCCAGAGTTTTTACAAAACTCATTAGATTTTTAACTGCAATTGAAAATCTTTCATTCCCCTTATAATAGATGTGCATTTAAAATTACCCTTTGCTAATACTGCTGGGTGCAGGGGTGTATTTCAGCTCCCCTTTTCTTATTATTCTTTCACCATTTCTCATTTGTCTTTCCTATGTCTTTACCTTCTTTGTGTCATTGCAAAATTACAAGTGTTTAGAGAAGGTAAATTCTATCATCCCCTGATAGGACTGGTCTTATTAGCCCTTTTACACACAGGCAGCCTGCGTACACTTTCATTTTCTATTGTGATTAACTGTACCATTGGCTAGAATGGCCTCTTGCAATGCCTGGGGTTGAAGAGTGTATGAGGTAGATCAGACAGAGATCGCTGCCTCTAGCAGCCTGTCACAGGCATCTCATGTGCATGTTCAGCCTCGGAGCTACAAGAATTTGGCTCATGTGTGCTGCAGTGAAATTTTAGAGCAGCCCTGTGAAGGGACAGTGCTGTTTTCAAGAAAGAAGGAGAAAGGGGTCTCTACGAATTATAAATTGTA
Source organism: Orthonyx spaldingii (assembly GCA_013397795.1). Lineage (NCBI taxonomy): Eukaryota > Metazoa > Chordata > Aves > Passeriformes > Orthonychidae > Orthonyx > Orthonyx spaldingii. Next base: position 1,119,522 of record VZTJ01002596.1, on the reverse strand, counting down.
TTTATATGCAGCCAGTACTCTTCAGCCAGAATGACACTTTCTCTGCATTGGCAAACAGTGTCAGCACAGTCAGCCCAGAGTAGGTTTTGCCATACACATAATTTACACTTAAGTTGAATATCGTACCAAATAAAGCAATGAATTGCTAATGCTAGAAATATCCCTACATTCAGGTATCTTACCACCCTTGTTAGCTCTAGTAGACAAGCTACAGTTCAAACTGATGAGGTCAAAATCAGTGATACTTGAGACCAGTTCTGTTGAATGGTTCATTAGATTGAGAGATTTTAATATACACATATTTATTGAATTTGGAAATTTATAAGAAAGTCCCAGATCGTTTTGGAATTGGTAATGAAAACTTGAATGACACTCCAGTAGTGATGATATGCTGAGAGCCCTAACTAGTCATTACTGTCCCTAGTTCTGATGTGCTGTTATTGCAGAAGATGTCAGGAATGCATCCGATGGTGGAGTAGTAATAGCTTCCTTCCTACACTACAAAAATCATGTATGTGGCAGATAGATGCTATGATCATTAATAATGAGGAGTCAATGTTGGCAGATCACATATAAGCCAACACAGATAGAAAACCAGAATTTTAAGGTGTATGTATGGCTGGTGGTGACAGAGCTGGTGAAAAATAGTACTTGTCTAGTTCTTTGCTATCCCTGTTACAAGTGACTGACCTCACTCAGATTTGCCAAAATAAATGAACTTAAGTCAAAATAACTTTAAATGTTTTCTGGATTAGAACAATTACATAAGCAGTTCGGAAAGCAGAGTAGAAATGACAGTACATGCTGAAGTGGTGGTGAAAGGCAAGGGGGAGGTAGTCTTCACCATATTCAGATGCAGCCAAAAAGGTCTTGAGGTCATGTTTAAAACTGCTAGAAGAAATCAAACCTCAAGTTCAAACCTGCTTGAGTCCAAATAAACCCCCCCCCAACCATAAAATGTTGCATCAGTAGGCAACATTTTATCACAGAGGAAGTAATTTCTGCAATTATCCATTCTTGTATTAACAGCTGCCTAACGCCATGAATTCTATTTTGAATAGAAGACAAAATATATTTCAGCAGTAAGGCTGCTCACTGTGCACCTGGACAAGGACACAAGGGCTTTATATCAGAAAAGAATGGTGCCCAGAGAACGCAGAAGAAATTCAGCAACACCTAAATCAGAAATGTGCTTATTTATTTTTATGAAAACAGTTTAAGACCCTGAAATCAGTGTTACCGTGTTTCTCTGTATCTAATTGAATACTTTTAACTAAATGACAAGAAGTCCCACCTTATTGTCATGAACTTTACAAGGATTTATTAAACTATTTTCATGTCATCTCTATCAGAGCTCTAAGTGAAGTTCTACAGATAGTCATCTAGAAGCAAGAAGCAGCATTGCCAAGTGTAGTAGCACTTCCTAAACACTCCAATGTGTTGCAGAGTAAGTCAGTATGGTTGATTGTCACTGCTGCCAAATTGCTCGAACACAGAGACTGATGCTTTGTCAGCTGCATAAGGGGATGATGGCTCTGAAGTTCAGGAGCTCGTGCTTCTTTCTGCTCTAGTGGGAAGTTATGTACTAACTAGGCTATTTTTGGAAAGATGCCAGCTGCAGAGGCTTGCAGATGGACCTTGTAGGAGGGATGATCTTTCTAGAAATAATGTGGTTATCACACAGCTGTCTGTCACAGCAGTAGGTAGTTACAGGCACTGCTAAAACAATTTTTGTGGCCAGGTGAATTCAAAGCATAGGGAACAGAATTACAGTCCTGTCATTGAAAAATGCTGTCAACTTAGGAAGCGTCTGGAGACTTCTGCGTGAATTCAGCAGTTTGGAAAAGATTGGGAATATACTCTGTGCTGTGATGAATGTTCTTGATCAGGATGGGCTTCCAGAATCCGTTAGTGTCAAAGAGGTCATGAAATATATTGCATTCTTTGACACTTTAACATCTACTTTGTTGAGTCAACAGGAAAGGTGACAACATTCAGTACCATAGAGATGCCAGAATATTTAACCTGAACATTAAATCAGAGGTCCTATATCTGCTGACTTGTGTTACTTGCTCTTTGCTACAACTGAGTACTGGTTATTCAAACATATGTAAGCAGACTACATATTATTGACTGTTTCAGCCCCTCTGCCAAGAGGTTTGGTCAGGCCATTAGTATAGGGGGAAAAGAGGTCCTGCTCTAACCTTGCTGTGGTGGAAAATATCCTGAGGCAGTAGTCTGTGCTGATGCTACACTACTGAAATTTGTGAGAACAGCAATGCTACTTCATCAGCATACTTTTTTCAAAACACCAGAGTTAATAGCAAAGGCATGCAGGGAATTGCAAAACCCAATATAGTATTTAGGATGTTAAAGCAGCATGTCTGAAATAAGAGGCATCTGGCTTCAAATAAAAGTAAATATCTATTATACATTAGTTGTTCTCACTCTGTAAATGGCTACAAAACTTGGATATTTTATCATCTCCACATCTATCATCCAAATCATTTCTGATGCACTGCTTTCATGCCCTTGCTGCCATAAAACTGCAGGATATTGCCCTGAACGGTGCATTCCTAAATTGCTGTCACATTGTCAGCACTGAAGCAAGATTACAGGACATCCAGTTATGCCAGACCTGCTTCTCATGTTGGACAACAGATTGCCCAAAACTGTTTTCTATGGGCAGTTGAAATGCAGAGTAAAGCTCAGAGACAGCATAATGAGGTGGTTAATGGATACATTTAGGGCAAATCCTCACTTATGTGTCATCAGTTTTACAGTGTGGGAAATCTGAGGATTTCCTGCTTTGGTGAGGAATGGGTATTTATGCCATCATAACATTCAAATAAAATTCAAATGGCACTGTATGGTAAAAGTGAATACGGTCGTGAAAAGGTTATATTTGCATACTTCACAAAATGACAATGTGAGTCTTCCTGGAACAATGAAACCAAGTCCTTATGTACTGATGGAAAACAGGCATCACAATCACTCTTTCCATCCCTCGTACTACTGTGTTGCAGAATTTGCCATATCTCCAGGCTCAAGAGCAATATATCCTAATGACCAAGAAATCTGCCAAAGGCAGCAAGAGACCTGCATGGATGAATAAAGAACTCCTGTCATTACTCAAACATGAGCAGGAAATACATGGAAGATGGAAAAAGGGTCAGGCCCCTTGGAATGAATATAGAGAAGTTGTCAGAGTAAGTTGAAATGAAACAAGGAAGGCCAAGGCAAAGGAATTAAATCTGGCCAAGAGTGTTAAGGACAACAAGCAGGGCTAGGCCACTCATGATCATCTTTGAAAGGTTGTGGAGATCAGGAGAGGTATCTGAGGACTGGAGGAAACTAAATGCCATCCCAGTCTTCAAAAAGGGCAAGGAGGAGAACTCAGGGAACTACCGTGTAGTCAGCTTCACCACAATCTCTGGAAAGGTGATGGAATATCACATTCTGGAGGCCACCTCTATCCACATGAATGGCAAGAAGATGAATGATCAGGAGCAGTAAACATGGATTCACTAAAGGTAAATCATGCTTGACCAACCTGATTGCCTTCTACAATGAAGCAACTACCTTGATAGTTAAGGGGAGAGCAGCAGATACTGTCTACCTTGACACTGTCTCACAATATCCTCACAGGCAAACTCAGGAAGTGTGGACTGGATGAGTGGACAGTGATGTGGATTGAGAACTGGCTGAATAGCAGATCCCAGAGGATTGTAATCAGTGGCACAGGATCTAGTTGGAGGCCCCCAAGGTTCAGTAGTGGGCCCAGATTGCACTAGATGACAATGTCCCTTCCAACCCAAACTACTCTGTGATATAAAGATGTGTGTTCTGGTTGTGCATCTTATTCTAGGGACCATTAGGTAATGATAGACAAATCAAATTGTTGACTATTTGCCAGGACCGTTAAAAGAGGTTTTACTACCGTATCCATGTATTCAACAACAGATGACCCTTTTTCCATATCAGAGAGAGAATGCATAGGATTCTAAAATTACTCTAATTGGCATTCAAATTGACTCAATATATGGAAGGCCTTGATTTACACAAGTACAGGCATTTTTTAATGTGAATCTTAAATTTTGCGTTCACTAACACCATCCAGATTGTGTGAATTTGCTTGTTTTGTTGACCCATTACAATAGAAAACATGTAGCCAAGCAAATCTCAAATTAACCTTTGATCTGTTACACAGAATTTCACAGACTTTGCTGAATTGAGTCTGTCATTTCTTTTTTGAAACAATGCTGCTGCGTCCCCTAGAATTTTGTAATAAATCTTATAAGGACTGGTAATTTAACATGCTGTAATTATTTTCTGCAAATGTGAACAGGTTTTCTCACAGTTCTTTATGTTTCTTATTTCTGGTAGTTCATAAAGATTTAATCTGGAAGGGCCTGTTATCTGATAATATTCCAAAATTTAGAAATTTTGTAAGTTAGTTCCCATTCTTCTTGAAATCATTGAACTGTAATATTTGTATAGGGATTTGCATCCATGTGTTCATCTCTTATAGCACTTGCTTTTGAACACCTCTAATAAAAAGAGTTATCATTCCTTGTCTTGGTATAAAGGCTTTTAAGATACTGCACTGTGAAACCTGGGTACTGGGTGCTTCATCTACTCAGTGAGACATCTAGAAGGAGCCTCTGTCCTCTGTATCTCAAATGGGATCAAAGATGAAAACTACTGTATGTAATAATGTATTTCCTTTCCTACTCACACATTTACAGAAAATTCTTCTATACATATCAGGTAAGAAGGTTGATTTTTCAGATTACTCTGTCTTTTGAGGAATATGTGTCCTAAGTTGCCAGGAACAGCAGTCAGATATTAACCATCATGGGTAGATAGGATTTTTGATCAGTAACTTGAATGGTGGAGCGTACCCTGGCTGTCACCGACTGTTTGCGTGTTTAAACCTAGATCATGCTGTACACTGAGATGGGAAAGGCTGGTGATTATTTGCAGCAGTCACTACATATTTGTAAATCTACCAAGTTCTTATTTTGCTTTTGAACTTAATTTAGAAACCCTCCTTCTACGATAAGTCATTGGCAATTTGGCGACTGAGAGATCATAGAATCATGTTAAGGTTGCAAAAGACATCTAAGATCTTAACCCACTGAACTGTGTCCCCAAGTGCCATATCTGCAGATTTTTTGAACACTTTCAGGGATGGTGATGCCACCATTTCTCCCTGGGCACCCTGTTCCAATGCCTGACCACCTTTTCAGTGAATAAATTTTTCCTAATGCCCAATCTAAACATCCGCTGGCACAAATCAAGGCTGTTTTCTGTCATTTTGCCACTTGTTACCAGGGACAAGAGACTACCTCACCTCACTACAACCTCCTTTTAGGTAGTTGTAGAGAGTGATGGGGTCCCCCTGAGCCTTCTTTTCTGCAGTCTAAAGAATCACAGCTCACTCAACTGCTGCTCATGGAAAACTGAATTTCTTTATATGCTTGTCCAAATATGAAAGCTGGTAATTTGGTTTGCTTTGTATTAAAAGCATATTGCTTACTCAGCATAAGCTCTGAGACATCATCTTACTTAGCCAAATCAAATAGCTTCACTAATATAGATTGAATTCAAACAGAACTCTAGAATTTTCTCAGACTCAGAAAGTGAAATCAATTTATGCATGCAGAGCATTGAGCAACAGAAATCACAACTTCCTAGATGTCCCTTTAGTAGTGGTGAAATTTAGACAGTGAAATTTTATACCCATGAAACTGAACCATCTGGAAGTATTTTTCCAAATTGTTTCGGGAAGTATAAATCTTTTACGCTTTATTTTTGAGTAACACATTCAAGGAACTATTTAGATGAATGCAAACACATACTTAGGTGGAACTTAGGTACCTAGGTAGAATTTTTTTTTGCTGGCGGAGGCGTCTGTGGTGCTTGCATAGATCAAAACATAATGTGGTAGATGGTAAGCACACGGTGCTGTTGTGTTGGACCTGAACCAGACAGACTTTTGCATGAACTAATGCCTATAGCTTGGAGGAGAAGAGAAACAGCTGTGCAGGTACTGCTGCTGCCTGAGCTTAGAGCAAGAGTGTAGCGCCTTGCCTGCCACCAGCCAGCCCAGAGAGGTGATGAACTTGGTAAGTAGCACACTGTGCGTGGCTGGGCCCACACAGTGACCCTGTCAGGACCTGACTGCAGCATGCAGCCCATGTCACTGCTGAGGCGGGGTCATACTGCCAGAACAAGACAGCCCCAATTGCTACAATAATTCACTCTGAGATTTGGGGAAATGAGGATGTGTCACCATCTTATGCTAAATAAGACGACTCATTTTTCGAAACTATAAGATCAAGTGATGGCTGCTTTTTATCTAATGGCAAAATTTCTTAAAATACAACTCTTTCCACATTTGAGCTGCTTTCTCAACTTCTTGTCAAAGCAAAATACATCATCTGTACTGCATACTCCATTCAGCCATGTATGGAGCCTTCTTGAATCCTACCCAATGCTGAAGTATTTCATCAAGCCAAATTTTGTTATTGCCATAGCTGGAGATGACATAAGAAGAAATGTAGGATTTGCAACAAATTGTCTTAACATTTTTTATGCTAAAGGGAAAATACATTCATGCAGTATAAGCTAAGTCTTTCATCTTTTTCTCTTCCTTCTCAAGATGTAGCTACTTAAGGTAGTTAGAACCAATTTATACTGCAGTATAAATGTTTGAGACAGAAGCATAAATAAAACACCCCTAAACTGGAAGCTAAGTACAGATAAAATATACATTTCTTTTGTCAGCTTTGAAACTGGCTACTGTGTTTTAAATTCATTTTTGATGAGAACAAATACCCTCAGTTGTTTTCGTATTCTGCTGGTGTTTGTGTCGCATTAGTTTTGCGAACTATGTAATTTTTGACTCCTGATTAAGTGTTTAACCAGGTGTTTTACAGCAAAGAGAAAAAAGTTATCACCTTAATGAAAAATATCCAATCCTCCATCTGTAAGCATGATGACTGCCTTGTGATATTATAGTCGCACAACATATTTTTATCATGGTTAAGCAACTTGGAGGACTTGTTTCTAGTTTGGAGTAGGGCATATGCAGTAATGCATGGTTTCACATTTCTGCTGAGGTATTTCCACTCTCTATTCCATTTTATTATTATTAGTGTCCAATTTAATGTAAGGTATTTCAACCTTTCTGGTGGGAGTTCTCTATGGAAGAGAAAGGTCTTGTTTCCATTTGGATTTACAGCATTGTCTAACCATGCCTCTGCTCTCTGCACAGTGTATCAGAGCTGCTTTTCTGCAAACAGAGTAATTAATTTCTTAAACAGCATACGCAAATAAAAATTAGTATTGTAACTTCATTTTCAGCAAATAAACCATGGTGAATCAAAAAGTGTCAGGAGGCAAAAGAGAATGTGTGTTCTTTTACCTGAACAATTTGCTGTATTTTTTGAGATATCGATTCAAGGCTGGATGCTGGATCTTGCCCCATCTTTCTGTGTAGCTGTAGATCTCTCTCTTGGAACTGGAGGTCTCCTGAGGATCAGAGCATAAGATCTTGGTTGGTAGATTGCTCTCCTCTGATTTTTACTATGGAATAAAGAGAAAGAATACAGATACTTTGCCTGTGGAGAGTGAACATAGTTATTGCAGTCGTGTATATGTTGAACGAAAATTTGCACAGTAACAGTAACTAACAATTTTTTCTATGCTCTGAGTACTTTTTTTTCATTTTAAAGTTTGGCTTTTATTTCATGTACTCAATTTCTCCACTCACATCTAACAATGTAATTATTAGTAAATTCCCGTGAGTAGTATTGAAGAAAGATGCTGTCTTAGGGATATTTTAAGTTTTTCAAGAGAAAAAGGGCTTGGTATCAGAATTATTATTGATTTCCAGTCACTGTAAAGTACACACACATCACAATAAAGGTTAACTGCCTAGAAGAATGTAAAAGAGCAGCGACTTTGAGTAAAATGAATTTCCAGATTAAAAAGAAATCAAACTAAAGTAAGTGCTGTGAACTGCTTTCTTTGTGTCTGGAATGTTTTCTTCATATGACTACTGTAAAAACAATGTTTTCTTTTGTTCTTTTTAATGCAGATAGGAACACATCAATATTTAATTTGGCCATGAGTAATATATGTATTCCATTTAACTCCAAATATATTTCAGACTTCATATGTTTTTATAATGATGATGTGAATTTATAAATCCTTAATGCCCTTAATGCTGCCCATATGTTGTGTTGAAATCCTTAGGAATTTGTAAAAATAAAAGTCAAGAAGATAGTTATGGGCTCCAAAAGCTGAAAACCAACCTAAGCCAGTCTAACAGCTAAAGATTTGTCAGCTGGATCCTAATGCTCCTAAACCTTTAGCAAAACAAATATTGTCCTTGAGAACTTCTCTCATTATAACTGGCAATCTTAAATCACTCTACATAAATAATACAAAATAAAATAAAATGCTGTACTTCTAAATAGAAGGCATGATCCTGGCATCTGTGCTTCTGCCCCAAGTGCCGTCCTTCTGTGCCACAATCAGCATGAGCTTTTCTTAGATTTGTGCTTGTGGGCATGTGGACAACTGGAAGTCATTTGGAGATGCCAGTTGTCCTCATTATTTTTTTCTTTTATCCTTACCCACTGTCAGTTGCTAAGGATAGTATTAGTTTTACTTTGAAGCCATATGCAGCCAAGATTACTTCATGTACATTTCTGAATTTTAGAAGCAAAGGACAAGAGAAGCCATTATAAGGACTAGCATGAATCTATTTTCCACCAACAGAAGATGATGGTGATGCTTCAGCATGTGGAAAAGCTCTGCCTCAGATTTTAACACACACTTGCCCAGTACCTGCTAAAGATTAGTCAGAGTGAAGTAATCAGGTGTTCTTATCAATTCACAAACTTTTCATACCTATTTGAAACACAAGACTTCTAAAAGCTAAAAGTCATTAGTAATTTGGAGGTTACCCTGCCCATGGGACTTAGAATTTCTGCTTGTCATCCTAGCTTTTGTTGGTAGCCTTTTGTTAGCTGACAATTGCTTTCTTCCTTTCATACCAGCTATTCATTTTGCTATATTTTTTCCCATCCACTCATAGTAAACTGATGAAGCAGCACAGCATTATAATGAATTCCTATTTGGTTAGGCAAAAGTTGGATTGTCGTGAGTAATCGAATTACTCCTCTGGAGACAGGATTTCTCAGTAAAGTGATGAGGTGAGGCGATTACAGCTGTAACCCTTACAAGCATAAAAAGATGTGTTATGTTAATCCTTTGTGAATGGCTTGAATTGAAAGTGAGTGAAATAAAAAAGAATGCACTTGAAAGAAGAAAGGGGGTATGAAAGGACATTTATTCCCTTTTCATTCATCCTCTCTTGCTACAGAGAAAAAAAAGTAGTGGTAAACTGGAGTACTTTACCTTTCAAGTCTGACATTCAAATCATTTAATCTTAAACTGCCTTAGATACTATGTAAAAAAATGAGGAGGTGGGAGGATAGGTATAGCAAAAAAAAAAAAAAAAAAAGTGTGAAAAAGTGCCAGTTAGTATAGGCTGGTTTTTTGTTAAGGCTGCTAAATGTGGTATGACCTTATCTTACCTTGTTGTAAAAGCAGCAGAATGAGAAAGGGGAAAAGAGACACTGTGGAAAGTAAGAGTTATGCCAAACATTACCTTTATCTGAAAACACTTATAGCTCAAGTGCAAGATCCTTGTTACCCCCAGGCTTGTTTATTTTCTGTTTCCACTCTTTCAGCTGTTAAATAAGAGTGCTCTGTCTCAAGTTAATACCTGAAAGGACTTTTAAAGGTTCAACTAGAAGGCAAGATGGCTTGCAAATTACAGTGTAGTAGCTAACTGAACAGAGCATTATAAATATGTCTTGTTAATTGGATAAGAAGAAACAGCTTATTTGTTTTTAGACAACCAACCTGAATATAAATCGCCAATGGTATAAGTAGCTTTTGAGTTTCTTTTGTGCGTCGGTTTTTTTTTAAGATATTGAACAATTTTCATTGTTGCTCTTTTTTTTCCTCTTTCTGTGTACTTTTTGGAGGGTGGGAAAGTTGACCCCAACCAGCAATTAAGCATCCACTCAGTTGTTCTGTTCACCAGCAGAATGGGGAAGAGAATCAGAAGTGGGAAAGTAGAAATCCTGTGAGCTAAGAACGGTTTAATAAGTGAAGAAAGAATTATTTTTTTTTTTAAAGAAGGGATACAAAGGCAGTCACTCACTACCTCCCACAGCCAGTCCCATGCCAAGACAGTCTCCATGCTTTGGAAAAATAGAGTTCCCCCTTTTTCTTTGAGCATGACATATGACATGGGATACCCCTTGGGGCCAGCTGTCCTGATCATGCTCCTTCCCAACACACTGCCCATCCCCAGCCACTTGGTGATGGGGTAGCGTGAGAAATGAGGAAGCCTCGAAGCTGTGCAATCACTGCCCAAGAATAGCTAAAACAATGTTATCAACACTTTTGGTCACAAATTGAAAAAACAGCACCCTAATAACTGTAGTGAGGAAGGTTTGCTCCACCTCAGTCAGACCTATCCTTACTCCACCCTCAGCCAGACAGATTCCTTAACAATGCTTAGACTTTATGGCCATACTTTTCAGCATACTATATTTCCAGTGAGAATGGAAGGAGTTTTGGTAAAATTTCTTCCCCTACGTAGGTTTACAGTGATGATTCAAGTTTGATGTTCTGAAGTTTCATATTAATGAAATTCTCCATTAGCTCTAAATTTGAAAAAATGATACCAGTGGACACAGGAGAATGAACTGCTTGTTTTTCCCTGTCACATATCTGAAACTAAATGGAATTTAAGAACAAGGCCTTTGAAGGAAAAGGAGAAAAATTATAATTCCCAAAGTGTACTACTTCACACTTACATTTCCCCCAAATACCTTGAGTTCAGCTTCCCTGAAAAGTCTCTGTTTACTACTCTCTTACTGTTTTCTCCACATCCCTCTTGAAATTTTTAATGTTTTATCTAAAGTGAAAAGACTTCTTTTAATCTTAGAAATTATTCTGAAATATTTCTGTTCATTTCATTGTGGCTGGAACAGACCCTTGTGCACAAGGAGCCGCTTTTGAAGGGGAAGGGGTAACCCAGCTCTGAACCTAACTCAGCTTAATCTCAGCTGTAATCTTCCCTGATCCAAGGGTGAAGACAGGACTGAAATCCAAGATGGCATATTCTGTTACTAGAGCATTTGACGGGCCAAGCATGTGAGAAAGGCCTCTAGAAAACCTTAAACAGGAGTTCCTCAGAGTTGTTGCCCACCTGCAGCAGCGCAGGCATAGTGAAAGTGCTATGGGAGAAGGATATTTGGAGTTAATGGAGAAATATATTTAAGTATAGAAAGCTATTTCTTCTGGAGTTATGGGATAAGGATTATTTGCCTTTTTCAAAAAAAAATTTTTTTGAATTTGGCTGTTGCTGTCACTGGGTTTCCAATCAGTATTTGTAATTAAAAGTTCTTGAATATTAATGGTACTTTTTATCCTTGCCAAAAGTCAAAATTAGTGTAAGATGGTTCAATGTAATGAAACATGTTTTGAATTCACATTCACTAAGTGAACATTGTTAAGTCAATGAGCTAAGTGAGAATGAAATTTAGTGTATTGTGACTCAGTAAAAGATTTCATGTTTCTTGAAAGAGGCTTTGCAAGTGTTCAATAAACAGGGTGAAAATTGATATTATATAAAAAATCTTCTGGTGATAAAACTGATTTAATAAATACCTGCAAAGTCTATGAATGTTTAATAAGGCAATTTTTTGTTAGTGGGCATAAATACATTTTGCTGTAAATGTCTGAAAATAAGATTTTTTTTGCATATGATTCTGCTGCAAACTTAGAGCAAATACATTTAACTAATTGTTGAAAAATGTTTCAGTAAGCCTTGCTTTTATGCAAACTGATAGTCCTTAAATTGGCATCTTTGTTCACTACATTTCATGAAGCAAAAGACAGAATCTTGAAATAAGGTTTTTCTTTTAGCAGTTTAACCCCCTTGATTTCAGTAGAAGTCCTGCTCTCAAATGCATACGGAGATGTTCGATTTGCCAGGTCTTAAGAGAGTAACTGAATGTAAAGAATATTTAAAATATTTTAAGTAACCTGGAACATTTTTTATTTTAAAAACCTGTTCACACTAGTTAGCAATACTAATAAAAATTTTTTGAACATAAATAGACACTGAAATTTAGTCATTCCTTTGCTTATCTTTTAATCTGATTTGGATTCATTCATTTGTTCAGTAGAGGTTACTTTTATAAATAATTTCTTTATGCTTAGGAAAAAAGTGTGCAGTCTTAAAAACCTGAAAACAAACATCAAGGGTAAAAGCAGTACCATACTTTGAGACAGGAATTGCTTGATTGTGGAGCAGGGGCAATGGTAAGGGAAGGTTAAATTACAGGATCTTCACTGATATTTTCTGTTAAGTAGAAGGTAACACCACTTCCCCCATTTCAGTAATATTGGTTGGTTGTTTCTTTCTGCATAGTAAGAAATAGGAAGGGGTGCATTTGCTGCAGCTAAAGCTGAAGCCTCAGTAGCAGTGACCCAAGGTATACATCACAAGGAGGTTGATCTGAAAATTACTCCAAGCAGATTTGCTAGTGTTTTTCAGTCATGACTCCTGGCACTATTTGTGTTCCTGTTCTGCCCATCTCACAACAAGGCAGACAATTTATGCAGAGTTAATGGTAGTTTTCTGTGGTGGCAGCACGTATAGTTGTATCTGGAGTTCCCATTGCTAACCAGCACAGGGACAGGCCTTTCTCAACTGTGCTAAGTAATGTCTATAACAGGTCTGGATTGTGCCTTTTGAAAGAGGGATAGAAATAGGCCACCCCTTTCACTCACAGAGATCCACATTTGGATTTGCTTCTCTTTTCATTGGCATATATCTCTCAGATTCATGTAGCTAGGGATACAATTCCAGTCCAATTTAAACTGACATTTTACAATCACAAATCACTGATTTTATTTGCATTTCTTACTTTTCTTTTTCAGCATTTTGTCCTGCTGAAGTGTTCTAGTGATAAAAAAGGCTTTTACAGTTTTCTTATGAAGTTTAATGTACTCCAAATTTGTTTAATATTTGCTTCAGAAATACATTATTATTCTCCACTTTCTGTTTCTTGAATGCTTGAAGTACACAAAATAAAAGTTTTGTATTTAATTTTACTTTTTGAGTATTTGGTAAATAGTAGGCACGATCATATCAGATTGCACTATGTTTTCATGTAGTACTTACCAGTCTTATCATTACATCAGAATCAGGCAAGAGAAGGCCTTACCAGATATTATCATTCCATTCATTGGCTAATATATTTCCCAGGTGTACATTTCTTTTCACATATTAGTTAAAATATGACAATGCATCTGATTTATGAGAGCTGTTCAAGCAATCTGAAAGTCGTCTCCTTTGTTGGTGTTGTCTGAATATACAAGGGTGAATCTATCAGCCCAAGCTTGAAAATTTTGGCCATCTGTCTCTAAGAAAGCTGATAGATAACATTGCTTGGGTTTTAAAGAATAAGAAGATGAAGTGAATCATTCATTAAAGTTGTATCAAGTTAGTCACTGAATAAAGCCATTTTTCCCTTCCATGAAAAGATGAAAGGCCATTTTTTCTGTGAGTGGCCAGGAATACCTGCTCTTAAATGGGAACTCACAGTGTGAAGTGGCCTGTATGTTTCAAATTGCAATTCACATTTGCCAAAGGCACAATGAAAGTAAGGTATGTACATGTGTGCCTTAGCTTGTGTCTCTGAACACTAGAGCACATTGTTTTAATGTCAGTCCTTGTTTAATACAATCTTTGTTCTCATTTCAAGATGCAAATTTGGTTTTGGTACTTGTTAGACATAGCTCAGGGCCTCAGTATAGATATTTTTGCCACCTCATCTGCAAGAGTTCTTGGCACTCCATCAGTTTAAGGTGATTTTCTCCTCCAAATCAGTCGCATTTTAATCAGATCACAACTGACTGAAAACCCTAAAACCAGATTTAAAGCATAAATACTAGAACAGTAATCTTCTTTGCTGACAATCCATTACATAAATCATAATACAATATTTGCATGTTATAGTTGGCTTCATTTATTTTGACTTGTATGTGAATTTGAAGCTTTTGTTAAATATATGGTTGGGTTTTTTTCCTTTGAGACAGTTGTATTTTCCTGGAGAAACTAGCTGAGAAAGCAGCAACCCAAGGCATATCCAGTACAGAGCAGGTCATTTCATCCTCTGAATAAAAACAACCAAACACTCTACTACCTGTGCAAAACAAGCAGCTGAGGCAGCACCAAAGTAATTTTCAAACTGATACCTTTTAGTTCTGCGTACTCTACAGTCCATTACTACCTTTCCTACAGGCATGTTGTCTTCTGCCAGAGTCTATGCTTTGTGAAATTTAAAACTGGTTCATCTTTAATTTTCATGAACCAGTATGATAACAGACATAAAAAGTTCATCTAACTTTAATCATGAAAGTTCTCTATTACACCTGGTTCCCCATCACAGTCTTGTATGAATATTTCCTCAAGTAATGGAAATAACAAAAAAGCTCTTTATTTTTTTCAGATGAGGGAGATTAATTAGTTTAAGATTTGAAGGTAACATAACTTATTAAAAGAAAAAAATGTGCAAAAAGAAGAGCCAAAGGTTCAGAAAGTGGCAATACACTTTAACGGTCTTTTTTCCTGCAGGCATGTTTTGTCCTGTAGTCTGCAGGACTGCCATCTCTTCTTTGTGCTTGGAAGTTTCTTTGACATATTAATAATGTAGGAATAAATAGAAAGAGAGGCAGTGACACTGTATGAAAGGCTTTTAATATCATTACAGGTCCTGATCTGAACTCAATATTCAATGGCAATCAACCCAGAGCTGTGATTATTGATGTGTTTTTCATACCGTTGTCATTGCATTAGCTGCATGTTGTTGCAGTGTCAGTATGGCTGTGTTTCTAGATGTCAGATATAATAAACAAGCCTATAGACAGGCTCATTATTTCTTATGTGGGTTTTAAGGCTTAGGTAACATTTGGGTTGGAAATGGTGGTGTAGCAGAAGATGACAAAGCTTTTAGCCAGCTAAGTCTGTTGCCCTCACATCACAGCTGGTAGTCTAGCACGGATAAGCACCACAGCTTTGATGTTTCAGTCCAGAATCAGGTGGCCAAGCTTAAAGTGCTGACATAAGACCTTTCAGATGTATTTGGATAAGCAGATTTGGGAGCAACTGCATAATTAGGGTAATGGCTGAGATAGTACTTGCAGCCTGCTGTGATGTGCAGCTGCGTGATACTCCCCACTGGTTTGGAAGAGGATATTTGCCTTTCCCTCATGGTCACAGACATCCAGCTGCTTAATACACCTATTAGTGCTAAAAAGTTCAGGAGAACCTCAAGAGTTTTGACCCATGAAACTTTCTGGAAGTGGATACTCTTCAGATGGAAAGGCTTTAAAAGGAAAAAAAAAGGGTTCTCTGCCACAGCTATTGCAGTCCAGGTCAGTTGTTTTCCAGCCAGCCCAGTGGACTCCTACAAACACTGCACCATGTCATTAAGGTATTATAGAACTGAAGAAGTTGCAAAAAAATTCTCTAAATGGAAGACTATAATTCTTGTGAAAGAAAGCATCTTTTCTTCTTTCAGAGAATATATATTTACTCTTTCCCTCTATTTGAGAAAGTACCAAATTTTACAAGAAACAAAATACCAAAGGCTTTCAGTCATGACAATAATAATCTGAGATACTAATAACAGATGGGAGCTATTAAAGATTTTATATAAACTATATATAAATGCTATGTATAAAATTTAATCTATGCATGTTTGGAAAAATTAGGATCTACCTACAAAGGAAGAATTAATCACTTGTTTTCTTGGAGGGGTTCTATGCATTTTCTCACCTTTCACCATTCTGAATGGCAAATAACAACTGATGACTGCTATCAAAGGCTAGATTTAGCACTATATAAACTTTAATTTGTGTGGGTTTGGTTTTTTGGAAAGGATAAAGGAAAAACTATTTCTGTTCTTCCTCATTGCCTCTGTCTTTTGATTCCATCCGCGATGTTATTAGCACTGCATTTGATACAAGAAAATTTTTCATCTTGGGAATTTCTGCATTTTAAGCTATCGTTCGGGATGAGCATTTGCACTTTTCTGGTGGAGGAGAGTTAAGTTGTCCGTACTTCTTTCAGTGTAATTACACAGGTCTGCATTAACTGCAGCTCCTACACTACTAGTAAATTCTCACTTGTGATTTTATAGCTGCTTAAATTAGCAGAAGTTATTCACAGAATGTTATTTTCAATAAATATAGCAAAATGAAACTTCAGACATTTGAGAGTAATTTTTTTCCCCATAAACCATGTGATGTGCCTATATAAGTGGTAATGATCATTATAATGTACTTTCTCTGCTAAACTTCTTGAGTTCTATCTATTGGAAAGGCACAAAACAATGAGGCATTTTGTATATTTGTTACCAAACATTGCTTTTTTAGTCATTTTCTTTTAAGAATTAATTCTGAGCTAACAAGCCATGTAGGACTCATTGTCAACACCAGGTAACTTCTCAGTGCAGTGTCTTGCACAGTTGAAATTTTATATCAAGAGAGATTTTATCTTTTAAAACACATGATTTTGAAGGCAGTTTGTTTAGAGTAAAACTTGAAAGTTGATTGATTTGTAATGTGACCAAACACTAACTTAACAAATTATCTCATTAGCAAGTGGCTGACTACTTTAATATGTTCCCAGGAAAAATTGCTGCAACAAGTCCAACAACGGATCCATTGTGCTTATAAGGAAAGTAATCACAGTGACCTTAAGAGATGGTAACAGTCCATCCAACCAGCCGTTTTTAAATGGCTTGTTGATTAGGTAGATCAGAGGATCATTCTTAGACAACGCCCTTTTCCAGAAAATCAGAGAGAAATAGCGGTTTATATTTCATTGTTTCAGTCCGATACTCTACAGCATGCATGTTACGTATTTCTACATCCATTTTTTTACGTACCTTTTTCAAGGTCTGTCAGTACATGTGTCATGAAAAAATTTGATTTGAATTTTTCAATACTTCCATATTGGCTACTGAAAGAAACACATCAAGTGGCTTAAGAAAGTATTATTTTGAAAAATTAATTTTTTTCGATATGCAGATAATTAATCAGATTTCAAAAAAATAAAATCACATTAGGTATTTCTCTGAATTTTTCCAACATTTCAAACATGCAGCTTTTACAGGATGACATCTCATATTTTAAAACAAGCACTTAATATTGTCTACAGTTAATATTTTATAAGATCCTGTAAGTTTCTAAAACCTGAGTTCTCACACAGATCAGGATTTTTTCGGGGTAAATCTCCAGCCTTTGCATTGTTAGTTACAATTTTGAAATGATGACCTGAAAGGGAACTTCAGAGACTGAAAGAAATACAGGACCAGATTCCTGAAATACAGTATCCTGATTCCTTTCAAATATTTGTTGTCCTTTGTTTTAAAAGTAAGGCAGTCCAGAATGGGAGGGGAGAAAAAAGGTTGTGTCATGGATTTTCTGGTGTCAAATAGACTAACAAATAGACTTGAATTTACCCACATGTAAAACTCAACAACATGATTTGTTCTGAATATTTTGGATTTGAAGGTTCCAAAGGCAACTCAGCTACCTGGACTCTGGACTTCATCATGGGCTGTGACCAGGAGGAGCCTCCCCTCTCTTAGGCAGTGATGCTGCAAGATGGGGACAGGCCGTGTTCCTCTGACCTTGGTGTTTGCTCTTTGCTTTGAGAGGTGCCATTTCAGAAGCCTTAACCCGCATTTCATCTCATGTCCTGTCCCATTTAAGACAACTGAACTAGAAGTTGAGTGTAACTTCAGCTTACACCCCTGTGTAAAATGCCTTGTCACAGTTGCCATCTGTATTTGCCCAGAGCTTTTTGTGTCCTGGGGGCACGGTTGCATCACTGAGCCAGCTCCCTTAAAGCTAACTTAGTTATCTCTGCATTAACAGATGCTTTCTTGCATGCAGATAGCAGCTTGCAATTCAAAAGCTGTAAAACCTGTGGATTATAACATTCACTGAACATTCTAATTCCTTATAACCAAATCCTATCCTTGCCATAGTTTTAAAGATAGTAAAGTAGCAGCAAAGTACATGCTCCAGAAGTATGTCTTAGTGGCACATGTAGTAGAAACGCATTGATGGCACTAATTTTCTCTTTCAATGTGACCCATGGACAGCAGGACAGAGTGTTGCAGGAACATTGTCTCCTCAGCATTGTTCCTGCTCTATCTCTCTTCATCTGCTCATGTCCAAGGTTTCTCAGCTAGTGAGGCAAACAGATTCAGCACTTTCTTCACTTGATACTTCTGAATCTATTAAGGTAAACTCTTTGCTAATTGGTCATAAATTCATGGGCATTACTGATTTCAGAGACCTCATAAATTTTCATTTCAGACCCTTATAGCAGCAGAGACTTGGTTCACATGATTCTGTTTTCCCTGCCAAAGTAGTACGTCAATGAAGTGATCTGAAAGTCCTGGAGAGTTGTAGAGATGTGTTTGATTTTTTTTTTTACTTGTATATGACTTATCAAAGCAACATTTATCAATGTTTGAGAGATCTTAAGAACACTTATCAGGAACTGGTCTTTTATACGTAAATGTATATATTATACTGGAATTCCAAGTAGCATTATCATTATTGTACAGCAAGATATGCTGTGCTAGATTGATTAATTAAAATGTATATTAATATTTATAAGCTACGTGTTCATTATTTGGAAAGCATCCAGTAGCATAAACTCAGGCTATTTTTCTGCATTATCTGAAAGCAGGATGTGTAAGCAGATGGTCACCTGTTTACTTGATACTATATTTGTATGCACAGCCAACCGTGGGACTCCTTGTGCTTAACTTCTACAGCTCCTTACACCATCCCAAGTCTGACTGACTAGAGGTTAGCCTGAAACTGTATTTATTTCATTTTTGCATGTAAACTGTCAGAAGGGGCCCATAAACAGTGTCTGTATCCATTTCTGCAGCAATGACCTTTTATGTAGAGAACATAGTCATATATAATTTTGTCCATATGAAGGCTTACTTATAATATCACAAAGTTTTGGGGCCTTGAGGGCTCCTTCTGTTAGGCTCAACTGGCATCATCTGGAGGTGGTGACACCTCCCACTTTCCCCCAGTGAGGGATACTGATGAGCATAAATTGGGCACAATATGTTTCAACACACATGTGAGATGGCAGATTTTATTTAAGCATCAACTCACTACCCTCCTCTTTTAGGACAAGTTCACAGAAGAGGCTGGTGGTGCTTGGGATCCCCCTTTTCACTGGCAGAGCCTGTCAAAATCTCTTCTTTGGGACAGTCATGAACTGGTTACCATGATGACAGGGATGAACCTGACACTTCAGAGCACAGCTCAGGGAATCACGCTTTCTGTTCACAGTCACAGACAATTTTTCTTTCCAATAATGCTACCCTAAAAATCTGTAATTTAGAATCCTGGAAGCAACAGCTTAGATGAATCTAAACCCCAGTGAATTTCTGGCATGCCTTCATCTCCCAGAAACTTTATACCGAGAGAGAAATTCCTTAGGAGGTGTAGGAAGGGAGAATTGTGGAGGTTCCTTTCCCACTAAATATATCTGCAGCTTTCAACTTGAGAAAGAAAAATCAGTAGTGGTGTACCAAAGTGCCCCATGTGAGGATATCAGTAAGACCTCATGAATCATGTGCATAGTTTGCTAGAAATAGTGCACATCCTGTCTCCTGATCCCTGCAAATAATACATTAAAATGTTTTCAGCAAATAGAATCAGCTCAGGCTTTTTTTAAAACTTAATAAAGCTAAAAGGGATCATGGATCTTCTCTCACTGAACTTGAATTTATTAATTAAATTTCAGACTTCTAAAAATTTACTTAATTGCAAAATGATTATCACTGTAGCAAAGCAGTAAGAATACTGATGCAGGTGAAACAGTCTTTCTGGGCAGATGATTGAAACACAGGACAGATCAGTCCAAAAGAAAATATTTGCCAGAGAATCTCAGTTTCTCAACAAGCCCTTTCCCAGGTGGTAGACTGACATCTCCAGAGCTACCTTCAATTTCATTTGATGTTATCATGATGTTACCTTGTTGAACTCATTCAGATGTCATTCCTGGATTTAATTAAAAGTTTTTGAATGCCACATAACAAAAGTTCAGAACATATTATCTTGAGAAGAGCTATTTTGAATATCAAGCTATGCAGCAATAACACCAGTTTGTGAGAATTCAAAGATCTGCCATAAACAGAAATTAACATTCAAAGAAAATGCAGTGTAATAAAATAGCAGCTTTAATCATGCATAAAACTGAGTTTCTTCCCTTGCTCACACAAAGGAAACCCAGCATAAAATGCTGTGAATGTTAAGAGAGTCAAATCATATGGTGAGAAGGTTACGTATAAAAATGTTATTCAAAACCTCTGATTTAAAAGCTGTCTTTTAGAAGGCTGGCTGTTCTCTTAGTGGTACCATGCAAACAGCCCTGCAAAATCCTACCAGAATTTTCTGCTTGAATAATTGTGTTTGGATGAGTGAGTAGAATATCATTATCTTGATTCCTACACCATCTTCTTGGGAAGGTATAGGTGAATAGATTTTGTGCTGAGTATCATAAATTCTCTGACAATTTTGCAAGGCTGTGTGTAAATTTTGAACCACAGAAGGAAGGAGAAGACAGGAAAGAAATATGTGTCGTGACTGGATTCCTTATGCCACAGTATACTTCAAAAATTTAGTGTAAATACTATGCATATGCTCAGTTTTAGAAGTGGGTGTAGAATTTTTTGGTGTGTTTGATTAAAAATGTGGCTAAAAAATTTAGAGTAATTAAGTACACCAGGAAATTGTGGAAAGATCAACTCTACCTCACCAACTGCTTAGAATTTTACTGTCCCTGAGAGAGTTAGCCATGCTAGTCTAATTTAGTGCTGTTCACAGTTGAACTTCATGCTATTGATCATGGAAGTTGACTGATTGAATAATCTCCTTTAGTATCTATGAAAACAAGGAGAACGACTTCTTATGTGGTGGCTATTACTGGCTATGGGCAGAGTCAGAATCACTGGATAGAGTTATTTTATGAACTTTGTGAATGAGACTGTGGAATATGATTGTTGTTACTCCTCATTAGTTCAGAAGAAAGGCAAGTAGATAAATTGCTAGAATCCAGTCTTCTCCTCCCAGTCTAGCTCATAAATCTTCAGTGTAGGCAGCTATTTTTGTACAGGGGGAAAATGTAGTTAATGCTCTGTTTCAGATCAGAAACTCTTCTTGCAAATTTT
This sequence comes from Orthonyx spaldingii, assembly GCA_013397795.1. Classification (NCBI taxonomy): domain Eukaryota; kingdom Metazoa; phylum Chordata; class Aves; order Passeriformes; family Orthonychidae; genus Orthonyx; species Orthonyx spaldingii. The sequence goes on along the minus strand of VZTJ01002596.1, from coordinate 1,098,133 downwards.
GTGGAAGATGAGTTTGCATGGGTTGAAAACTGTAGGGTTATCTCTTCTCAGATTTACAGGATTAAAATGCAAAAAACCTAGTAATGTGCAAGGCAAAGACATCATAAAAATTAACACTTAATTCATGGTCTATTAGAGTAAGGCCAGCCAAAGGAATTAGTAGTCAATATAGAGTCCACTTTTGTATGATCATCATTCTGTTACCACGCAAGATTCTTTCTCAGATCAATAAATTACTTTTTAATAGAGTCTGATGTTCAAGATATACGAGAGGATTGCAGGACTACATTACTAAAAATGAACATCAAAAATTAGTAAAGCAGGAGTTTTTATAACTTAAATAATTTTAGAGCATTTTTGCCCTTTTTAGAAATATACAGTAGTTAACTCCAATTATCAAAATAATTGTATCTCTCCAATTTAGAGATGTTGTGTTAGGATGTTGTAGTGGACCATGTCAAAGGCTTACAGAACTTCAAATAGATGACAACTATAACTCTTCCCTTGTCCACTGATGTAGTCACTCCATCATAGAAGACCACTCGGTTGGTTAGGCAAGATTTGTCCTTGGTGAAGCCTTGGTTACTTGAGTTGCTTTGTTTGACAAAATCAGCAGGGAACTTCAAAGAACTTCAGAGAACGAAAAAATCCTGATTGTCTTATAGAGGGTAGAGAAAGGAAGTTCTCAAAGCAGAAGCTGTAGTCCTTGTGCAATCAGCAGCCAGGAGACACTCACTTATATGTGTAGGTTTAACATATAGGCACAAGGTTTCCCTGTTTTTCTGTTTGGTTATTTACAGGTAAGTTCACAAATAGTTATTACAATACACTTTGAGCTATGAAACTTAGAACATACGTAATATGAAATGTTTTCAAATTCAAAAGTTTCATTAAATTATTCTATGCTGCTTTCAATTGCTTCCTCAAAATAATCTTTGCATGCAATGCACATAGATTACAGTGTGATTTATATCTATGATTGCTTTCACATAGTCCCCAAATGTAGCATTTAGTCTAGAGAATGCATATATTATCTCTTGCTGGAAATATACATATAATCATCCCAGTTTCATTTAAGTCCAAAGCATTTTTTCTGTTGATGTTGGTGAGACAGATATTGTTTTGCCAGTAGATTTTAGCATTTTGGGTATAGGAGATTCATACACTGATTATACACTTGGTTAGTGTATTACTATTCAATGACATTTTTCTCAGCTAATATAGGACTCTGTGGTACATTTATACCAACTTTATCCCATAAGTAGCCTTAAAGATCATGGAATGAGTTACTGTCCCTTACTTCAAAACCCTTAATGTAAGGAAACAAGAACAAATGGTCAAGCAGTTGATATTCTCCTGGCTTTCCACTGTTGTTTGGAAAACTTGACAGAGAGCTTCATTTTGAAGTTACTGATGATCCAAACCAATCATTTCTGACAGAGTATAAAATAAAACGCCTGTGCCTCAGTTAGCCAAATAAGTAAACACCATTGGAAATCTTTCCTTCAGATTTTCAGAGGTGTGGATACTTGTTTGTCTAAAGTAATTTTTCTGAATAAAACAATTGTGTGTGTGGCCATGCAATAATTTTAAACATGACTCTGAGAAGCACATATATTGCAGCTTGCTCTGTCAAGTTATAAGGGTCCTATCTTTCTCCAGGGAAATGTGAAACAGCTCTGTCACTCTTTACCCTTCACTCTCTCATCACTAATACTCCTTTGAAAATACCACTGTCCTGATCAAAGCTCAAAGCCTGTACTGTTGGATGTATTTTTGAGCCTTCAAGTTTTGAAGTGCATCTTCAGGTCACGTCCAATCCCTGTGATTCGTATTTTGAAATCTCTCAGAGACCTGGCATTAAATCTCCATCCACACAGCTAAATCTCTTGCTCCAGCCTTACATATTTTGCAGATTGAGTAGTTCTTACCTTTGCTAGGTCAGAGCTGCCCAGCTGCGCTCACATTGTACAATTCCAGACACAGCAAATATCCCATTCCTGCACACTCCCTCTTTACCCTTCCTATGTCCTTGCTGTTTCTCAGTACTCCATATAGCAGACATGAATTTTTTTCCCCCATTGCCATATAAAGCCATTTATATTTAGCTTAGATTTGTCTTTTGACTCTACTGATTGGCCTTTTGGCTCTACTGCTTATTAAATGTTCATTCACATTTGTCACATCCAGCCCAGCTAAAACTGGACTGGGAGTTGTTTCATTTTAAGCACTGTGAATGTTGAATACCTTCACCTTCCAGTTCTGCCTCAAAAGCCATGGCCCTAATTTCCTCTGTTAGACAGCATCATATGTGTATCCAACATTAATTCTAGCTTGTGTGTGCTGTACTTGCACACACCACTTGCCTGATCCCCACTTTTACCCTTTGTCACCTCAACAACACACATAATACAAACAGAATATATAGTATTCAGTCCTCACAGGTTATGTATGCAAGAGTGCATGCAGGCATGTATTTACATAGAGAAGGAAGCATTTAGTATTTCTCAGCAGATAGAGTTCAAGCTGTAGGTGAGAGAGATGATTATAATGATGAATTCTTATGATGATGATTAAGTTTTACGATTAAAGCACTGCCAGATCTCTCACTGTCTGTCTAGCTTGTGTGGGTGTCTGGAAGAGAGCATGTTTCTAACTCAGAAGGTTTTTCTGAGGGTAAAAGTCAGTATGTGGTTCAGATACTGCTGGGATGAAGGTTACAGAAACAAATAATAAAGAGTCATTTTGAACAACAGCATTATCCTTCCCTCGAAAGGTAATATGGGTTCCTGCACATAGAATCTGAATAGAAATGATCTGTGTAACATGGTTAAACCCAGAAAGTATTAGATACCAATTATCTCTGATAATGACTGTACTGGCTTTCTGAAAGGAGTAGATTTTCAGGGGAGAAGTAGCCTTTCTCTCATATGATTTCACCTTGGTTTTCGTTCTGCTGCTTTTGGTGATCTATTGAGAAGCATCCTAGTTTCAGACTAAAGGACACTTGCTGTGTAATGACATAGGCATGATGATACCACCAGTTTGTAACTATTCCACATGAAGCTGCTGTGAGGGGAGAGGTCAAGTGGCATCTGCTGCATGCTGGGTGGAGAGTGAGGGACGACGGGCCAGAGGGAGAGCAAGCACATGTACCCCTTCATGCCAGTGAGTAGAGGAAAGGCCACAGACTTAGAAAGCAGAAACTAGAGAACTGGAAAGCTTTTTTCTGTTCTACAAGTGAACATCTCATGGGATTTTACCTGGGCTGAAGCCTATTTATATTTTTCATATTTTTACCAGACTGGAAAAGCTCATGTTCCTGATCCTTTGTACATCAGGCTGTTATGCAAAGAGGTGCAGACTGAATGGCTGTGCACTTTCATGTATATTCTGTTTTTCTCTCTGTTCTAACCCGTAGCCTCAGCCCACTCAGCTGTGTTACGGAGTGGTTTTATCTCTCTGTAGAACTGTGGTTTGGTTGGTTTTTGTTTTTGTTTTTTTTTTCTGGGCCTATAAACAGAAATAAAACTCCTGCTGACTTTAGGCTTGGCTTTGTGGATGACCTTATTTAGAGAATCAGAATTCCCAGTAGAATGCAGATCTCAGACCAGATGCTGTAAGATGAATAAATATACAAAGGTGGACTGAAACTAGGTGGAAGAGAGAAGTACTGCAGTTTAGGGTTCAGATTGTGGCTTGGAAAAAACTGTTTTACTCTTTCTCTGTTAATATTTTCGTACTATTCAGTGTTAAATATTCCTTATTTAATATCTGAAGAAAATAATAACATTATTTTAAAAATAGCATTAAATGAAGTAATGGTGGTAAGTTGATAGATTGTCTCTACTTTATCTTCTGCTTTTTAATACAGTAACTTATTTGGAAATCCAGGTGTATAAACACCTGTATATGTACATATATACTTACTGTCACAAGGAGGGCAATAAAGATGGTGAAGACCCTTGAGGAGAAACTATATGAGGAGTGGCTAAGGTCACTTGGTCTGTTCAGCCTGGAGAAGAGGAGACTGAGGGGAGACCTCATTGCAGTTACAACTTCCTCATGAGGGGAAGAGGAGGGGCAGGCACTGATCTCTTCTCTGTGGTGTCCAGTGACTGGGCCCAAGGGAATGGCCTGAAGTTGTGTCAGGGGAGGGTTAGATTGGGTATTGGTAAAAGGTTCTTCACCCTGAGAGTGTCTGGGCACTGGAACACTTCCCCAGGGAAGTGGTCACAGCATCAGCCTGAAAAAGTTCAAATGTTTGGACAATGTTCTCAGGCACATTGTGTGACTTTTGGGGATGGTTCTGTGCAGGGCCAAGAGTTGACTCAAGTATCCTTGTGGGATCCTTTCCAACTATGCTTATTCTATGGTTCTGTTAAATTTATAGTGTGTCTATGTACATATGTGTTTAAAGACATGATGCCTGTATCTATATTTTGATTACTGTATTAAGACACACACATATTTGAAAATTTTCACCAAAAATTATTTCCTTGTCTCTAGTGCTTATACATTTAAGTAACTTCTTTTTTTTATTCATTTAGCAGCAGCAACAGAAGAACCTGAGGTGATTCCGGATCCAGCTAAACAAACTGATAGAGTGGTGAAAATAGCAGGAATAAGTGCTGGAATTCTGGTATTCATCCTACTTCTCCTTGTTGTCATATTGATCGTCAAAAAAAGGTAAGAAAATGATCTGTGCTTATTGATCTTTTTTTTCATTCCCTCCCTATCAAACAATTTTAAAAAGGATGTTTTTTACAGGTCTTTAGAAAAAAAAATTTAGGACTGGTAGGTCACATTGGTTTTTGGAATAGTTCGTTGTGTTTTCTTTTGGTTTTGCTGTGATTCTTAGGATGTCTTTAAAGAGAGATTTAGAGATTTCTTTATATTTAAGATCTGATAACTGTACATTTTCTCATACTTGTTTATTTCCAAGGATTTTTAAGTTGGAGGTGAAAGAATGTGCAAAATATTAAAGTGTGTGGAATTGAAATTCATGGAGCCTTTTTTATTTTTTAAAGCAAAGAAAAAATAATAACTTATTGCATTTTTCATGTTTTAACCACGTAATGAATATTATTTTCTCTGTGCAGCTCTAATGAGTTATTTGTATCTGTATGTTACCCAATTTGCAAAATAATGTAATTTTATACCTCTATTTATGGTCTTGTAAACCTGAGGTTTTTTCTTAAAAGTCATACCACATCACTGTAAAATTATCTAGTGAGTCCTTAGTGCATGAAATTGTTTAAAAGTGTATTAATTTGAGTGAATTTAAATTTTTTTCAGTGCTTTCTTAGTAAGCAATATCGCCATCTTCTGGCATTGTTCAATGCTGTCCCTGCATCCCAAGTCTCCTACCTGTAGTAACTTGTGCTATCCTATTCCTTGGTCAGTGCTTCAAAGCCTAGCCTTACCAGTAGTTCCAACTCTTTTAACCTGGCGTAAAAGCCTGTAATATGTCCCTATAATTCCGTAGTTATAGTACAGAAGCTGATTCCCCTCTCTTTGTGCACTCCTTCCCTGGCGGGTCCCCTTCGCGTGGTACAAGCTGATTTCTCTTGGACAGAACAAGCCCTTTGCCTTCCCATGGTGTGTGCGTTGCGTTCCCTTGCCTTTTGCAATAAAAAGTATTTTTGTAATTGTTGTGTATATTCCTCTGAAATGCAGCTTGCTATTATTTTTAAAGATTAAGATCATTCTATATGTTATAATTATTGGTTTGCATTAGATTTTTTTAATTTATTGCCTTTTTACAATTATCCCTGGAGATATATAACTTGGAGAAGAAACGTCTGCATTAGAAACATTAGGTATGCCTATAGTGTTCTGTGTTAGTTAGCTACATATGTGATTTTTCCCAAAAGTGCTTTCTCTTTTCTCTGTTGTTTACCTCTGTGGTTGAGAACTAACACATATGCAAAAGGTCCAACTCATCATATGCAAAAAAGACATACAGTCAGCCAATTTTCTTTATTTGCACAACTTTTGAAAAACAAAAAAGAAGTTGTTTTTCAGCTTTTAGGAGGAAATCTCTATATTGTAGCTAAGTAGCAAGGTATGTGCTGGGAAGTATCATCTTAGTGCGTGTTACAGTGGTCCCCTTATGTTTAATAGAAAATTCTCTGTGTGTGCACGTGTGTTTGTGTGTGAGAGCAAGACCGTCTAACACTATAGAGTGTCAGTCACTTCCGGATGTGATTGACTAGTTTTGCAAGAAACAAACAAACAAAAAATCCATGTGTTCATTTTTCCTATCCTTTATGCCTCTTCCTTTCAGAGTCCTTTTATGCTCATATTTTCACTATTGAATTGTTTGACCAAAGTGAGTTAATTATATCTGTGAAGTGATATTTTTAAATTTCCCCTTTTCCCCCCTTCCCTCCTCAGAACCTGTGAAGGCAGTATCCTTTTAGGAATTATCATTCTAAAGCACATAATATTTCTAAACTCCTGTACTATTTTGTATTCTAAATAGGTGAGAAATTAACCTGCTTAATGAATCTTTAATGTTTGGCAATTTTTCATCACGATAGTTTAATTGGTTGTCTATTGCATATGTTGTAGGTGTGCCATTCTTCTTCCCCTCTGCCTTTAGTGAAAATGGGCACTTTTTTAATACCAATTTTAGTCAAGATCTGTTACAAAAAGCATAGAAAATCTGTGTTCCTGAGTTAAATCAGTCCATTTAGTGAATCAGGACAATTCATATCATGAAGCCAGAAACAGCTGTAAAAAATCTGACACATTCACACATACAAAAACACACTTCACTTAGTTGTGGTGGGACTGAAAACCGATCCGTCTGAATCATCCTCTGTAGTGTACCTATTCAGTAATCCATTATGTAGTATCCCTTTTGGTACATGAATTGACCACAGCTTATTAGATGGAAAAGTCAATAAAACAATGGTTTCTGCATTTTTATTGGTTTATTAAGTCGTATGCTCAGCCACCACTTTCTCAAACTGATTAAATGCAGCATTACATTTTATTGAGAAATAGAGTACTAAGCAGTTTTTTTCATGAGCTTGAGATGTTTTAGGCTTTGCCTGATCATTTTGTACAAATTGGTTTGAAGTTTTCCTGAATGAAGCTCTTAACAGCTTTCACAGACTTTTACTGGAGTAATCAAACCAGCTAAGAAAAGGGATACTGCATCTTTAACAAGCAATGCCATTTTTATTTTGGAAATCATTGTTGGACTATTTCCAAATGTCCTTCATCTCCTTCCATTTGTTTACCTTCCATGTTTTTAATGCTTAGCATGACTACATCAGCATTTCCAATTGTAATATTTTAAAATAGAAAACATATGTTTGCATTCAGGAAATGTGTGGTGTATATGCCAGTACACACATCTACTGGAAATGTGCAGTTTTCTTTAAAACGTGTGTACTCATATAGCTACACATAGTATGCATGCAAACATATATGTATACAACTGTGTACTGATAAAGATGTTAAAGTGAATGACAAGAAATTGTTTTCTGATTAAATGTATTTATTAATGAAACCTTTATTTTTTGTGACTGAAAAGTAAAAAGCATATCTGCTGCACAAGATTTGTACACAGCTGTTCATTTGTCATGACATCTAGGCGGTAATCATTATATTATGCTGAACTGCATGTTGACATTACAATCCATTTAATTTTCAAAATTTTTGGCAATAAGTGAAATCTCAGCATGTAATTTTCTGAAGCGATCTTTCTAAAAAACAAATCATTTTTATGCGCTAGGGGTTTTTTGGTTTTGTTTTTGGGTTTTTTTTGTGTTTTTAATTGCATGGCAAATTAAGGCTAGTTTGTGCATGAGCAAGTTGAAATGCTAACCAAAGAAACATGAATTTTTCAACTTTTTTTTTAAACACACATTTCTCTGCTTTAATGGATGTGACAGAGTCACGCTTTTCATTCACCATTGCTTCTCTTTTTCCACTGTCTGTGATTTGCTTGCCAGGAGGAGCTACTATTCTTACTCCTACTATCTGTAAGTAGAATACGGGTGACTTACTATTTTACGTGTTTTAAAGATGCAGTATCCCTTTTTAAAAAAGAAAAACAGTCTCTATAACTTTTCCAAAGTTTTATTGATAGTTACCTTTCGTTCTTCTCAGGTTAGAAAATTGCTTGTATTATTGTTCCTGTTATTCTTACCCTGTTGTTTCTTTTTTTAAAGGGATATTGTATTTCTAACTGTATATTGAGACTTTAGCTTTTTGCTACAGTTTTTTCCATAACTATCATTTTAGCTTATTATAATCATAATTTAATTTGCATTATAATTCACAGCAACACATCACACTAAGGAAGAAAGCTATTTTCCCATTTTCTAGTTAGTGTACTGTGCTTGTTAATCACAAACTGTACTTTTTTAGAGTATCAGTTCAGGAGTGATCTTGTGCACCACTTTTCCTATGCAGGCTGTAGGCAGATGCCAAACTTTTATAAATAGTTTATGGTCTCCCTCTTTTGCTTTTGAGGTGCTTTGCATACACGTCTTAAAGTGCGGATCTTATTTTATGACATTGGTTTGTATAATGTTTTGCTTCATTGAAGCAAAACTGACTTTTTATATACTTGTTGACCAAATGGATTTTTGTGAAGACTGTGACAATTTTGTCTGTGATTGAGCAAGCAGTTACATGCATCCTTCATTTTAAATAAATGCATAAAGCCCTTGTCTTCAGAGAAGTTCTAAGGATGCATTCGAGTGCTTTGATGAACTGGTGGTGTCCGATAATGATGCTCTTCCACATTTTTAAGCAGAAATAGTTGACTTCATTAAACAAACTTAAAATTAAAAAAAAAGATAAGCTGGTTTAGCTAACTGCCATTCTCTGATTTATTGTGACAAATTATAATTTCCTGGTTAAATAACAATTGCTTCAACTCAAGATAATTAACCACACAGTTTCATCTTATGATGGAGCACCTTTCTCCTCTAACCACTGTAACACCCACCTGTGCAGATTCATCCAACTGAATTCTTTAGCAGATAATGAGAATCATTTACACTTTCTGTCAGCCTAAGTTCTTTAACCTAATGATTTGCTTACCTATCACAAAGCATAGGTTGTATGTGCCTTTAGCTGAGTGAGGGAAGGAAAACAAAGCAAAAGGAAAAGAAAAAGAAGTCGTCAAACCCCAAGGGAGCCAGGAACTGTTGAACAATAAAACTGTCCTCCCATTTCCCAGCAGCTTTGGGTTGCAGTGCTACAGCACAATGGGTCTTTTTAGACATTGAAGCAGAGCATAAGAATTAGAAAGTAGCTACTGTAATAAGCTAACAACGTGAAAGCCTTAATAGCTGTTGATTTATTTAGCGTAGCTAGCAGGTTTTGTTACAAAGTGATGCTTCAAAGAAAAGCTTAATATCATTTAGAGATGAGATGTGATAGTCTTTTTGTTCCGTTTCTGAGATGATGTTAGAAAAAGCTGATCTTCAGTGTATAGAGACTATTTGAAAGTCTTTGAAATTTAAAAAAGTACTTTGAACTAGAAATGCTAGTTTTGTGAAGGCTTTGATAGTATAGGGAACCAGTTATAAAGCTCAAGCAGTTTCACTCTTGGAAGTTCTTATGGTCTTCATTTGTTCAAACAGAGTATCATTTAAACCAGCTCCTCTTAAGTTAAAAGGAGTGTGTGGAGTAAATATATAAAAGAAAGTATTTTAGCGGAGACATCCAATAGATTTTTTTGTTTTTCATTTGACAACTGATACAACTCCATCAAATAATAATTTGATGAAAAAATAATAGGTTTAGATACCACCTTTGGGATTTTTGTGGTGAGAATGTTACTGAGTAGTAATTTTCCAACTATTCCATTTGTGGATGGAGAAAAAGAAGGGAGGGGGGAATATGTGACAAAATAAGGACATGAGTCTGATTGGTGGAAGAATCTATTATTCACAGGAGTGCTTTGTGCATCCATATGATACATCGTGGTTCCTCATCATGGACCAAGACTGTTAAGTCAAGAAACATCCCTGTAACATTTTCTTCAATATCCACAAACATGAAGTACTTCTTGCCCTAGAGAACAGTGTAGGTCCTTTCTGGTGAATGTTCCCAGGACTCAACAAATAAATGGATAGATAATTTACGCTAATATTCTTCATAGAATCCCAGAATAGTTTGTGTTGGAAGGAACCCTAAAGATCATCTAGTTCCAAACCCCCTGCTCTGGAGAGGAACACCGTCCACCAGATCAGATTGCTCAGAGCCCCATCCAGCCTAGCCTTGAACACTTTTAGGGAGGGGAAGGCCACAACCTCTCCAGGCAACTGCTGTCAATGTCTCACCACCTTGATAATAAAGAATTTCATTCTAATATCTAATATTCTAATGTGTAATAAGTATCTAATATTATCCTTGTCTGCTCTTAGAATGTGTGTGGAATATTTAAGGTTGGCAGTTCTTTCAGTCAAGATAAATGTAAGATTAACACTGTCTAAGCAATACCAGAACACTTCATGCTATGCAGAAAAAGCTTATGAAGATAAGCTGTGTTTTAAACATATATTTTCAAGAACTCGGTATCTTAAGTGATGATTGTGTCTCTCCCATGTGGTGTCAGATTTATCCAGCTAAGCAGGTTGGCTATCTATTGTATTGTAGTCATGGCTTCAGCTGAAAACAGGGGGTTTTCAGAATAGTTTAATGCATGTTACAGGTTTCTGTAGAACCAAGGCGCACTTCATGCTGTTCTGCATGCTTCCTGCTACTTGAGATATGTGCTTTAAGTGTAGTAGGCTTTAAGTTATAATTCAAATATATTATCTGCTTCCATCTGACTCCTGGAGACAGTGAAAATCACTTCCAGTTCTTTATCAAAAGAGATAAAACTGAGAGATATTTCTGAAGTGCGCACTTTAAGGGCATTAGCTGTTAATTTGAGGGGTTTAGTTGTACAGATTAAGTTGGTCTTTAACTGTGATACAGTCTGAGTGTAAGATTATTAATGCCAAGATTGTGATGTTCCAAAACTGCATGAATGGGTAGAATGATGAGGATGGCTTCGTTTTTCCAAGAACCAAAGTTAAGTATCAGGAACATAGTGTGGTATCCTCTTGTATCTTGTATATTGAATGGGCAGCACAACCTTTTACATAAAGCGTAATATAAACATGTATTTAATAATTATGTTTCTTTTGTTACTTCATAGGTTTTTTGACTAACTAAGTAATTTAGAAGGTTACATGACTCTTTTTCCCAACAAGGCAAGCAAGTGGAATGAATTATCCATCTATAAAATCTAAACGATATTTAAATAGAGATGGTTGATAAAACTGCATGCACAGATGCTTCTTATTTGTCATTTCAGTTAAAATGTAATTATATTCTCTAATTTGTTTATATTAGTGTAATTACTCCACAGGAAAAAAAATTATTACCAGGGTACAGAAGTAAGCACTTCCATTACAGCATCTGTGTGTGTACAGAAAACACAAGACCATGACTGTTTCATAGCAGGCTGCATAGCCTTATCAGTTACATGCAGAAAAAATTGTACACAGGGAAATAAGTCAAACTTTTCAGTCACTCAGGATTATAGAGAGTGATTACTGTAGACATGAACGTTCGTCAAATATTAAGGTGGTTTACTTTCTTTTTTTTTGGCTGGGCAGCAAACTTGCAAAGAAGCGCAAGGATGCCATGGGAACCACCCGCCAGGAGATGACTCACATGGTGAATGCCATGGACAGGAGTTATGCTGACCAGAGCACTCTGCATGCAGAGGATCCCCTGTCAATCACATTTATGGACTCGCATAACTTCAGCCCCAGATGTAAGTAGACAGTGATAGATACTCCGGAGTGTAGGTGAATATAAAAACACAGAAAACAATTCTGCTTTTTAAGGAAAATTGTTTTAAGCTCCAGGTTTTCCAGGAATGCTGGTAAAGCAAAAGGTTGTGTAGGGATGTTTTTATGTTATCCTTATTGGAATGTGGCAAATTATTTAATTAAATATTTGCATGTGCTTTCATTATGCAATGATATTTGTTTTAGGCAAAGTATTATACTTCTAGAATATCTCAGTTAAAACTTGAAATTGAATTTTCCCTCATGAGGGTATTTAATGCCAGCATGTTAAATATTACTGTGTAACACCATGTTTGCAATGAATAATAATATGAGGTCCAAATTAATTTCTATTTTTTTGGCAGTAAGGGCATTACAACAGAAGGAAACATTGACGATTTTCATTGCTGTTTGTGAAGTTTAGGAACAAGCTTGTTAATATGTCTACAAATTTGTTCCGTATTTGTATTCATTTTTTGTAGACATGCCAACTGTCTGGTTTCGAAAAAGTTTAGGTTTCTGACAGTTAAAGGTTATAGCTTCCACTGTTCAGCACTCTTGCATCCCAACATCTGCACCAGACCTTGCCAAAAGCAAGATACTCCACTGGCAGACTGAATATTTCAAAACTAGTGTATAAGTTACGAAGGGATACAATTCTGCCATGGAGCTGGTAGGAACCTGAGCTTCTCACAGCTCCATGGACTTGTGACTTGGCTTTAAACAGACCTGGACAGCCTGAGCTGCTTCTGAATTACCATCTTTTGGGAATGAGACTCCGTGTCTCTTCTTGTCTCCCATACTGCTTACCATGCTTGAGCAAAATACATCCTTTAAGGCTCTTAAGCTCTTTCCTGGTTGTTGTAAGGGAAATGGGTTTTGGAGGAGGATTTATTGCTTGATTTATTGAAGCTTACCAAACTGCAAAGTGCTAACATTTTAAGTGTCTCATAACCACATATAAATGGGAGTTTAATATCAGCCTGGTGGGTTTTCTACACAGTTTTGGCTGGAACAACTTGACAAGTCTCCAAAGTTTGATGTCTTATTGGCATTGAAATTTGTGGAGGCAGGGTTGCAGAGACAGTTTGATATGGACTGTGATGGTGGATCCCAGGCTAAGAATTCATCAGGAATTTACATGGCTGTTAGAGAGCCAGGGCTGCCAGGCACTCAGGCAGCCTTTCAGAGAGACTGACGTGATGCCAACAGCCCATGAGCTCCAGCCACCACAGCTGTCCTGGTTGGTTGGCAAAGAAGTCGGATATCACCGCTTTCTAGCATCCTAGGTGTGTGATTTTTTGTGTGTTGGAGGATTTATTTCTCCTGACCATTGTCTGTGCTGAGATGAGTCTTCCAAGCTTTCAAGGTTTCCTGTTATGTGACAAATTTCCAGGCAGATAGCTTGAGAACTGGAGATTAATTTTGTCACAGACACATTGATGTTATAATTTTTTGTTCAAGACTGGAACAAAAACAAATCCTGGATTCTGCCATTTCTGTCCGAATTAGCGCATTTATCTCTGCATGGTTCTAGTTGTGATAATGAAAGATACAATTCTATGAATTTTATTCAGACATCTGCATCTGTGTGTCTGTGATTTCCCTATACTCATTACAAGCAATCTCTTTGGTATTGCAGATTTAAAAAGCTATTAACAGTAAAAATGTATATAATTTTTTTTAATTACCTGGAAAACTTTATAGAAATACCATTTTATTTTGAAATTAGCCATTCAAGCATTTCATAAGAGGATAGGTTTAAAAGGAAAGAAGTGAGTTCTATGAAAGTGAACCTTTATTGTGAAGTGAAAAAACAATAGTGAAGGAGGAACCCTTTCAAAAACTAAATTGCATGTAATATCTTCTTTATTTCATTTCAATGACGATCTCTTTGCTCTTATCATTACATTTCTGAAGTCCAAAATCACTGCCTTTCTTTCCTCTTTTATTCAGGATGCTTTCTGGAACTGTATTCATTCTGGTTTTCTCTTGTAATGAATTTAGTGGAGTAGTTATCACTTGGTTATATTCTGAAATATATTGTTTTTATTCTTAAAAATACACAAATGAAGGGTAATGTATTTCTTCATGGGCTTTGTTTTCCTGCAGTGCCCAATGATCCACTTGTGCCGACAGCTGTGTTAGGTGAGGACCCTAGTCCTTCATTATCCACTCCTGCATGAGTTCTGTCTCCTTGCATGGTTGAACGTTGAAACAGCTTGTTTTATGTAAAACTATGCTGTTGCCAGAAAAGAATTCTACACTCAGTTCATCAATTCAGAATTAAACTGACAACAATTTTAGAATAAAAATTATTTTAAGTTCTCATTAAGAAGTTATTCCTAGTCACTGCTAACTGAAGAGTAAATGAAGAAATATATAAATGGAAAATACTAAAATTTTTCTACCTACAGCTTTGAAACTGAGTTCCAACAAACTGACATGTGAAACTAGAGCTCTATTAAGATAGCTTTAAAAATAAAATTCAGGTCTACATTAGCATTTTTTGGCTCCCAAAGATCAATTTTCTAAGTAACAAGAATAAAAAGAAAAATAGAAAAGGGAAAAACTTTCAGAATATCTAAGAGAAAACAACAACTTTCTTTGAATGTTCTTTCTTTGCAGGTACTTCTGTATACCTATATTAATGATATCATTCAATTGGCATTAACTAGTACATTTTTCAGCTTTGTACGTACTTTCAAAAGAAGTACATACATTGCAATGGACAGGCTGCCTTTATCTATGCTGCATTTAACACTGAATGCAGGTTTTAGAGTTGGTTGTTGTTTTTTTTTAAATAAGAAGATAAAAGTATAATTTGTGCCCAAGTTCTCGGTTGAATAAACACAATGTGCAGTATTGAGTTTCAGTCAGTTGCTGAGGTTATTTTAGGATAAAAGACAAATATCAGGAAGTGGGTGTGAATATAGACAAGTTGAAAATTAGATTCTTAGAAGTAAAGCTTAAAGGGACCTGGGGGCCATTAAATCCCTTCTCTGTTTTGAGGAGGGACATTATATATATAATACAAATTCTTTCTGGAAATTGTCTCAATATGTTTTAAAAAACATTGTAGCGAATAGAATTTTGCTCTTGAAGTGGAATGTTCCAGTGCCTCAGTCCTCCTTAGTAAAAAAAAATTCTGGTTCATGTTAGTAACATTTGGGACCCAAAGGTCAATTTTCTGAGTATTAATTACTACTAATTAGGTGTTACTACTAAATATTATTAATACTCACCCCTAGTTTTTCCTAACTAGACTAAATCATCATTGATGTGGATTGAGCCATTTTCTTTTGAGGGGATCATAGAAAATATGGAAAACTGGCACATTTCTGTCCTTTCAAAACAGTCTTTTACACATTGAAAGGCTCATGTGTCCTCGATTATCTTTTCTATTAGTTGAGTTTAACCCAGTTCTTTCACTCATCGTCTTGTAGCTGATGTTTTCTAAATTTGTTGTCGTTATTTTCCTCTGAATGCTTTCCAACTCCCAGGTTGAATTTTAAATTGCAGTGCCCCAGATTAGGTACAATTCTTGGAAGAAATCTTAATGCTGAGCTGAGTGGAATAGGTACCCCCATGCCCCACTTTTACTGTTTCTGCTAACTGAACTGTATTTTCTCCTTTTTATTGTGCTCATGTTGTTGACTTGCATTGAGTTACCTGTTAAAATCACAGTTATCATTTTCCAGTCCATTACTCCATTCTGTAGCTATATATTTGACTTCCCTTTTCAACACACACTATTGTTGCATTCACCATTCAATTCACCTTGTTGATTTTCGCATTGTCTCCCAAATAATCAGGATAACTTTGAAATCTGATCCTGTGTTTGTGAAGTGCTCGTGGTACATTCCCACTCAGTGCCATACTGCCACAGTATTTTCTGCTCAGTCAGACACAGCTACAGACAGCTGTGAACACCAAAGACAAGGAACTAACTGAAGAACAGCTTAATAGTTCCTGTCTGCATTTCCATCTACTGGTAATGCTATTCTGGGCACGATAATCTCCTTGTGTAAGAAAACCATTGATAGTTGAAAGAGGTAATATTTTTCATTGAGTGGACTGAAATAGTGGAGACAAGTGTACAAGCTTTTGGGCACACTATGTAGTAGAGACTAGGTAACTGTAATCTTGTTCCTTTGGAACTGCATCATTTGGCCTACTCCATTTTCATATAGCATTTGCTTGGTCCAGCGTGACAAAACAGTTTTCTTTTGCCTTATTTAGAAAAACAAATATTGTATGGTTCTAAATCACAGAACAAAATTTTAAATGTGAAACTCTTATTATTTTGTAGCTATACTAGTTTTCCTTTCCTTCATGTAGAGGTTATTAATGCTGTGCTCCAGTCTGTGTACATTAGCACTAAGTTAGTATGACAATTTTGCTTTTCCCAAGTCCCTATCATTACACTGATAGCATAATAATGTGGCCCTTATGTTTTTTAAACAGCTTTCATTGTTACCTATTGTGAAGATTTAATAACTTTGAATGTCACTTTCTTTTAGCCATTTTCTAATATAGTTCTGAAATAAATTTCTCATGTTCTGTTCACTCATTGTTTTTTGCTGCTTCAATGGGTTAAAGTGCCTATTACTGGTAAGTATTTTGTGAGGAATGGGGAGAATTACAGATCCTGAGGTGGTTTGAAATGTGTGTGATTTAAAATGGATAACACTACAATAAAAAGTGACTCCTGCATGTCACTCACGTTGTTAGGCAGGTTAGTGAGCCATAAATGTACTGAAATTAGCAACTTGGGTGACAGTTCAAAGAATCGGGTGTCTCAGGAGGTTTAGTTTCAGAAGGCATTAATGGTGTTTGCATTTTGGTGTAATTGTACAAAATCCAACCCTTGGGGTGTTCATTTTTTTCCTAGAGTGTTTTGCCTTCTAATCTGGATCCTTTGCAAAGAAAATGGTAAACTGATTTCAAAGAAGTTTAGGAGGAGTTGACTACCCACTTTTCATTTCAATAGCTGCTTAGATTAGAATTTTTCTTCCTCTGCAAATTCACTTGATCTGATAATTACTAATTTGAATAAAATAACTATTTCACAGAAGGGATTGGCAAAATGTGATCACCTCATGCAACTTTGACATTTGGTTTTGATATGAGAATTGGTGTAGCACAGAGCATTAGAAGAAACTCCTTTGCTTATACAGGGCAAAAACTGTGACTGAAATCAGCACGCTCAACTCAAGTTTCATTTTTCTACTAAAAGACCTGAGTTAAAATGACCACTCTTAGTGCTGATTCATCTTTCTAAGTGGAGGTGGTGTTCTGAAGTGATGGCATAATTGCTTCTCTTTTTTACTGGGTTCTCAATTCACTCTGTTGGCTTTAGACAAATTACTTGCTGATACCACTATGGAATTATTCTAATTTATTGTTTAAGGTGTAATATTGCTATTGATATGTATTAGCCTTTAAAAAGTTACTTTGGTTGATAGAGTCTGGAGTTTCCAAGTACATTAATGTCATAAAGTTTTGTAGCTTCAAATAAAATGCCCCTCAGACATCTTTATTGCTCGATGAAAGACTGCAAACTTTTGTATGTGTTTGCTGTTAAATTTTTTTATGTACTTCACAGTTTTTATGTGCTGGAGAGTAAGTGGTTTGCTTTCTCAGAATTTAGAGATGTTTTTGAAGGAAGAGGTTCAAAATAGATGTTGATATGTATAGCAGCAGGTGTTACTGCTCTGTGCGTACATAATGCACTGATTTCTTGTGAATATAGATGAGAATCACACTGCAACGGCAGAGTCCAGCCGACTCCTGGATGTCCCTCGTTATCTCTGCGAAGGCACAGAATCCCCGTACCAGACTGGGCAGCTGCACCCTGCCATCAGGGTGGCTGATCTCCTGCAGCATATTAACCTAATGAAGACCTCTGACAGCTATGGATTTAAAGAGGAGTATGAGGTGAGATCTTCAGTGGTGGGGTTTTGCTAGGAAAAATCCCTTTGAAATGGGCAGCCTTTTGTTTGCATTGTATTGCAAAAGGATGGAACTAAATGTTACGGGTTTAAGTGAAAAACAGATTAACAGGTATAAGATTCTTATATATGTAACCCAAAAGTGAAATAGTAAATGGAGTCCAATGGTTTGAGCCTTTGCAACTGCCTGGTAGAAAATCCCTGTGTGTTTCCCAAGGTATAAAAAAAATTCTGTTTGACATATTGTAAGAAGTTGGCACTTTTTTTGTTGCTGCTCTTTAGTGGAAATGCTGTAATTAGTTATATGAGCTATTTTTAGTGCAGATCTCCTGGATTAGGTTAAAGTAAAGAATTTAACCTGCCTGGTTTTGCAACAAACATTGACTGGAAGCACTCTCCTGATTTATTTTAGCATCTCAATAGGGCAATACTGGGACTTAACTCCAGCTGAGAAGCAGTAAAGACATGATGAGGGTAGTAACGTCTTGAAATTCTAATTAAACCTGCCTGAGCATGTCTACTTACAACTTTAATGTTAAAATGGAAGCAAGCAATTCCCAGCACTGGAGGTAGAAGATGAGTACAGATTCGTTTTGCTTCTGATCTCTGAATCTGTTGTGATTCTTTGGGATTAGGATATCAGGCAGGACACACAGTAAAGATGGGAATGGGACTGGCAAGGTTGCTCACAATACAGCTAGGTTTACAATGAGTTTTCTCTGAGTAAGTAATCTCTTCTGACACAGTTTTCAACCTTCTCTCCTTTCTGCAGCTGTCTCTACTGTAAACATAAGAACTGGAATAAATAAATGTGTGGTTTTTAAAAGAATATTATTCTCTTTTCCTCTCTTTTACTTAAACATGCTTTGTTATGCTCTGCCTAACTTCAAGACTAAGCCCAAGTGTCAGCCACTGCTGTGGGGGAGGGTGGTCCCTGATGTCACATCAGGTGTTTTCCTGCTTGCTACTTCTTCTATCGCTCTACATGGCATCTATTCCCTGCTTTGGGCTTCTGACTGTGCATTAAAGTCCTGATTCCATGGCTACTGTGTATTTTCTGGAGATAACTTACCCAGATCAGGATGAGAGAACATCTGGAAGGAAGGAGTAGCATAGACCTTCAACAGCTGTAAAATATCTACGGGGAATGAAGAGAAAGACAAGGAGAAATAAAAGCTGCTTCTGTCAATACTGAGAGAGCAAACTCTTAAGAGTTCAAAAATGTAGAATAATTTTGCTAGTGGCGAGAGGGAGGGATATGAGGAAAGGCAACATGAACAATGAACATTGGCAGAGGAGAGTTCCTGATGGCTCTGTAGGAAGGAAAGCTGTTTTACTTATATGTGGAAAGCAATGTAATGCTGTAGTATACAGGCTGTATATTATGGTGTCTTGTAAGAAGAGTGATCAGTCTCTCTGTGCTTTCTCAGTTCACTGTCATTCCTCCATAGCAAGGATGTATAAGCAAGTTTAGCCTTCCGGCAATTACAGGATTTGAAATCCCTCTGGAGTTCCTCAGTGAGTTGTCCATTTACCAGTAGCAGTCAGAGGGAGAGAGGCTCCCTTCTTCTCTAGATATTTCTGTACCATGGTACTGCCTGGGTGACCGGGGCAGGCGAGCAAAGCTGAACTTACGTTATGGTGGGGCAGTTCTTTTAAACTGTTATTTTTGGAGATAAATTAATGGTCAGAATGTTTTCTTTCGGAACATTTTTATTTATAGAGTTTCTTTGAGGGGCAGTCAGCTTCTTGGGATGTCGCTAAGAAGGATCAAAACAGAACAAAGAACCGCTATGGAAACATTATAGCATGTGAGTATCGGTGTCCTCGGTTTGAGCGGTAGCTCTACTTGTGTGTTACTTGGGCTGTGCTCTCTCTCCCTTTGCAAGTCTCCGGTGGCACAGCTGCTTAATAACTGCAGCGGAGAAGCAGGACAGTGCCTTTTTCAGCTTTCTGTTGTTGTTGTTGTTGTTGTTGTTCTTCACAGTTCAACTTTCTTCCTTTTATAACTCAGGCTGAATTTCGCATTTGCATCTCTGTTGCGCAAGCTGTGGTAAGCGTATATCAGCAACAAACTGGCACTCATTTGGATGTTGGTTCTGTTTATTTGCAATTTGTATTGTTTCACCCATGGAATTGAACATGCAGGTATCATGGTGCTGGAGAAGTCCCTGAATGGGTAGAGTTACCTCTTCATCGAGTCCCAAGTGCATTGCTAACTCCTTTGTCTTGATTTCATTGATGTCTCAATATGAACTCAAGCAATCTTGGGTTGAAAGTGAGGAAACCGTAATCAGCATTTTTGGTTTTCTAGATTACCAGCAGTGGAGCTGATGTTGAAAGGGACTTTGAGCAAGTAATCTTGTTTCTTTGTGTCTTTTTAACCACATGTAACAGTGCCAATACCTTTCAGCTACACTTAATGAAATGTAGTGAATGTTGTTTGAAGTAATTGCAGACCTCAGACAAAATGGTTCTTTGTAATTCTGTGGAAACACTTCATATTTAAGGATTGCAAATTGTGAGGCGCTTATGCCAGCTGATTTTGGTTTTCTAGATGACTTACCGATAATATCTTACTTAAAAATCACACTTCAAAAAGGCTCCGTAACCACTTGGTTTTTACAGATGACCACTCCAGGGTGATTTTGCAACCTGTTGAAGATGATCCATCTTCAGATTACATTAATGCCAACTACATAGATGTGAGTGGAATGCACAGCTTTCTCCCTCTCAATTTCCCAGCTTCTCTATGTGAAATTATTGCATGTTATGCTACAAATTTATTGAAAGCTTTCTTTTATTAAGAACAAATGTACACTTTCCTTGTTCTACGTCCTAGTACTCACTGACATTGTTGTGCTTTCTTTCACATCTGACTTTGGTTTGGGCTGTAGATTTGGCTGTACAGGGATGTAAGTACCACTATATGTGAATAACAGCATCCTATTGTAAATATTTAATATAGATATTGTTATTAATTACTTTCCTCTTCTATTTTATCAGTTGATAACTATGCATGCCTCATCTAATTTATCTCATCTGTTCCTTTAAAAAATTTCTTTTTTGTGTGAATATTTTTTGTACCTGTTTTGAAAAGATAATTTAGCCTTTCAGCTTAGCTCTGAGTATTATTGGATGTTAGGTAACTCAGGTGAGCCTATCTGTTAAAGAGAATTTGCTGTTCCCATTTTTTAGTGGTGATTTTGAACACTAGCTGTTCTTTACCCCTTCCCAGGTATATGAGAGAAGCTAGATAGTATGCTGCACTGTAGCTGTTTGAAAATATACCTGTGGAGTAGTCGTAATATATGTTTGGCAAAAAAAGGAGGGATGATGACATTTGTGGGTTGGGTGGGGTTTTTTTCTTAGTTTGTTTTTAACAATGTTTTAGACAAGCAATATTTAGCTGGCATTTATTTTAAGGTGCTAATTTAGGTATTACAAAGTATATACACAAACACATACATATATATTTTAATGCAGAAATGTCCTCACTTCTGCAAAAAAAAATCTAAAATTTGAAATTCCGTACTTTAATCAGAGTACAAATTAAATTATAAATTTTTAAAATTGATCCAAATTTTGTCAGGCATTTTGATTAACAAAATATGACTTTTCTCTAATTAACACCTTAGGAATAAACAAGTTGTTGTATTCAAATTAATTCCAAAGCAATATGAAAGGTAGTGGAATACCTATGACAAGTGTTTTTAAAATACATGACTTTGATTGCTTTTCTTTATAATTGTACCTTAGTAGTTTTTCCTGACTTATCACTTTTAGTTGATAAGTTATTTAAGACCCTTTTGACTTTCCAGGATATAAATATTTAGCTCCAGATATATTTCTGTCTTTTTATTTGGATATTTTAGTATGGCAGTCTCTGTGAAATGATAGGCCCATGATATTTTACCTGGAGCCTTAAACAAGAAAACTCTCTCAGATTTTTAATAATTCCATATTAATAATTTAATAATAATAGTTCCCTGAGGATGTTGTTTTTCTTATTTAGGAGTGAGTTGAATCTCATTAGAAGCAGACAAGAAAGCTACAAGTTAAAACTGGCACTTTACAATTTTTAAGTGACACTTTTGTCTTTTTCTCGAAAGCATTACTGAGCATAAACCTGTGTAGCACAGGTTCCACTTCCATAATTCGAAGCTGTGGCTTGATATTAAAGTCTTCAGGAGAAATTCTTTCGTCATTTGATGCAATTTTGGTCTCATGTAAAGCCAAGTGTAAGATGTTCAAAAGTTTTTTCAGAAGTCCCGGAGGAAGGTGCTCTCACTCTAGACAGGATAATGAAGCAGTCTGTGGAAAAGAATATAAACTCCTTGGGTACACTGAAATCCTTCACTTTAGTATCATCTTGTGAATACCAGGAATCCAAGGGCTTATACTCCCCTGTAATGCCATACTTCCAGCAAGTGGCCTAATAAAACTTAACCTAGGGAATAGCTGGAGTTATTAACATTTGCACATTGTGAAATTCAGTATTGTCTTCTCACCAGCAACACTAAACTTTCCTTCCTCTTTGTAGCTAAATTGCTGGCGCTGGTCAAAATATACTCTGAATTATTTCCTCAAGAGCAGTAGCTCTTTGTCTTGTACTTTTTATGTGGACAATTAGTGCTGTATAGTGCTGTTAGCATTGGCATAGATCCAGCTGTCTGGAAAAGCTTAGTTGTGTAGGGTTATCTATTTACCTATATATATATGTGTGTGTATGTGTAAGAATGTGTATATACTTGTGTGTATCATGCCCACTATAACTGATACACACTTTGTGCAGTCAAGCAAAAGATTTCACTGCAGTAGGACCTTGATTTTGTGCACACACCTGTGTGTCTGTCCCCATTAGTTAGGGCTGGGACACATACCTCTGTGTGCCTTACAGTGATTCTCTGTATAGAAAAATACAAAAGGTGTGTATTTTTCACATTGGCTGAGTTGGGAACACAGATCCACTGTGAGATAATATGGTGGCCGAGAATTTTTATTAAATTTTAAATAAAAGCCCCAACATATCCAGCTAGGGAAATAAGGTCAATAGGTGCAAGGAACCAATCTAGAGTACTCCTTCCTGGTACAGTACAATGTCTGTTCAAGTCAGATGTTCTTATTTTCATTTTATCTGTTGTCATTCAAACTTTTTCAATATTAACTGGTTTTTAGGTTTTGAGCTTCATGATGCTCTTAAATATTGGTTTGTTCTGAAAATGTTGTCTAGAGATAATGATTCTGTAGTATCCTTATGCTTTTATTTTCCACTCTCTGTTAGTAATATGGTACTCAAACCAACTTATATTGCTGTTTTAGGGATATCAGAGACCAAGTCACTACATTGCAACCCAAGGTAAGAATCTGCCAGCTTTAATCAAATCAAACAAATGTTCCCTGTAGTGTTCCACAGTGTTCTGGTAAAATAGAAGTAGATGAAAGTAAAGCATACCCAGTGTTGTGAGTTGTCATCTTGTGTTATGGTAAATTAACGTAGTATGTTCGGGTGGAATGTGAATAAATTCAAAAACTGCACTAATTTATCATGTTAATTAGCTATTGAGCAAATGTGACAGTGATAAATTCAGCTGATGAAGTCAGAACCTACTACCATGGTTTCCAATTATGAAGATTAATAGAGAAAAGAGACATGGACAGAGAAGAGAACAGCTTCAACCTGCCTTGAGGCATTTTTTTTTTTACTGTCTACGACTTAGTCCAGGATGCAGTGAAGATAGTAATGATAAATTAAACTCTCGCAGAAAATCTGGGTAAAGTAAGGCCAGAGGACAAAGACTCTTTGTACAAAGGAGTGAGGGAAATCTTTATCTTGTACCATCCTACTAATAAAAAGAGGTGCTAGAGAAAAAAACCCTGAATTTCTATGGAAATTTTTTGGTTTGTATTTCTGATAAAACTCTTCACAATGAGGAAAACCAAATAAATTAGTCTAAGATTGCACTGAAGTATCAGAGGCTATGATTTAAAGTAAAAATAATTAGATTTAGGTGTGCCATTATTGATCTGTGAGCATTATCAGATAGCTGTCTGGAAATATCCTGTTATTTGTCCCTCAGTTGATTGTAGATGCACACAGAAAAGTCGAAGTAAAGACTTATTTTAAAGCAGAATGTTCAAAGTTTTGTGCACATTTGTTTTTCATTTTTGTGTAAGTGCTGCCTAAATAGGTCTCTATATGGCATTAAGTCTACCTTTGTATTTTATTTCTGTTTTGCTGTGAAAATCATTGCACATAATAGTGTGTAAAGGAGACAAAAATTTATTGCTGCTTTTGTGTGCAGCCTTCAATCTAGCATATGAAGGAATATGTTTGAGTCTTCAAATGTAGCACTTAGGTTTAGTGGTGTGTTTGGTAGTGTTAGGTTTACAGTTGGACTCGATGATGTTAAAGGTCTTTTCTAGATGATTCTGTGATTCTATGTCTGTTATATACAGTAATATTTATAGTACTGCTGGATGATGGTAAATGAGTTGTTTTAGAGATTATTGTAACAGGGTAAATGCCTCTGTCACTCAGCTGAATACATCTCTGCAGCAGAGCAACAGGCAAAGTTTAAACGTGCTTCTCATCTGCCTCACAGAAAAGCAGTTAAGTTAGTTTAAATACACTTCAGTGGGAAGTTTCTGGCTCAGTGTCTACTTGTGCTTCCATGCTTTGCTAGGATCCAGATAGTAAGTGTACAGTATCTGTACCAGCAGCCCTCCTGCCTGATACCTCACTCTGACATGGGCATCTCCTTGGGAAGCATCTGGAGAAACTCACTCTCAGCACATTATATTTAACAAATGTAAAACAAAGCTGGAAGTGTAACTATAGAGGCAGTCACACATTGCTGTGTCCTTGTAGTTCTCAAGCAATTTCTGCCATTTTGCTACATGAAACACCTGCTGTTAATTTCTTTCAAGTGGTAATTCAGTTAAATTGAGAATATTCAGCATTGGTTAGAAACAGCAATGTAATCTGGAAATCATCACAATGGTATGATGATGTGGTTTCACAAAGTTTCTTCTCTGAGCAAGTATGCTCACATGCATCAGCTCTGAAAAGCACTGGATTTTATTTTTAGCATTCACTTTGACTGTTACTTTTGTGCAGAACATTACCTGGAATTTTTTCTTACAGGTCCAGTTCATGAGACTGTGTATGACTTTTGGAGAATGATATGGCAGGAGCAGTCAGCTTGTGTTGTGATGGTCACAAATTTAGTGGAAGTTGGAAGAGTAAGTTTTTGGCTTTGTTTTTCTTTTAATGCTGCAATTTTAAAGAAAAAAACTTGCTGACAAGACATACTATCAGCAGAATGTAGAAGAGTCTTGTGAAGGACATCCCTGCATCCTGAGGGGGGAAGGAGGAGGATTCCAGGCAATATTGCAGTTATGTTGTTGTCTAAAAGCAGCTTCTGAAAACTGATGCTGTGTTGCTTTCATGAGTAGTGGAAAATTGTCTGAATCCAAAATTCATTTTTCAGCAGAATAGATTTGTATATTGTCACTCAAGTGAGAAGAGAAGTGGAGGAAATGTGCTTCTATACCAGTGGCTAGAAATCAGCAAGTTATTTACAGTTTAGCAGTAACACATACCTCAGGGAGGTCTATAAAGTATCTGGGATTACTTGCAACAGTTTGATTATGGGTACAAAATGCATCACAGTTTAGCATAAGTGGAAATATATTCCATAGTTCAGCACTAAAGAAAATACAAATGCTCATTTAGAAGTGTATTTGGCACCTAAGTACAGCTGTGTAAAGCAGTGAAAACTCCTTGTAGCTAGTGCTTAACTTGACGTAACAGCCACTAGCCATGACAAGCCACATGAATGCACGCCCATTTTGGAAATAAATATGGTGTAATGCAGTACATGCAGTACTGTATCCTCAAGCTTTTCTTTTTCCTTGGTGTAAAATCATGCCCATTTTTTATTTAGGTCAAGTGTTACAAGTATTGGCCTGACGACACTGAAGTTTATGGGGACTTCAAAGTGACTTGTGTAGAGATGGAGCCCCTTGCCGAATATGTCGTCAGGACCTTCACTCTGGGAAGGGTGAGCACATTTTAAAAGGGCTTAGTAAAATACTGTTTCCTGGTAGCAAGAAGGATGAAAGAGGCTATACTGATGTTTCTGTGGAATACCGAATCTCCCTGGCTTGTTAGCAGGGCCACAGTGTGGGCAGCCTTACCTTACCATGGGAGTTATGCATTGTGTCAGCGCTATCCAAGCAGGCATCTCACTGTGGGACTTCAAATTTACCCAGAAATGTCAACTGCTGCTGTCCCCTCTTTGACAGTCACCTCTTCTCCACAGCTACACTTCTAAGCTAAACTCAAGTACTAGATTATGAGTCATGCCTGCTGTTCATCCCTACGCACTCTGTCCTGACCGCCGCTGAGTAAATCTCATTCAAAGGACAAATTCTGTGAATACTCTATGTGATACAGTTGTAGTCTTATGCTAAATTATTATACTTGCCTTTAAATCTAGCAGGCCATTGTCTTAGTTAGCAAAACTTCTGAAAATCAATATGAATTGCATCAAAGTCTATTTTAAAAAAACCCTTCAGTGCATCAAAACTAGCATACTTAATGTCTAAAGTAAAAATAATAAACTTCAAAATTAAAATAACCAATGATATCTCTAGGCTTCCTATGGATCTTTGCTTTGAATAATTTGTGAAATGGTGAAAATGCATATAGATTCCATCAGTATGTGTGATCATTATTTGAGTGAGATAATATCTAGTCTATGAAATGCTTGGAATTTCATAACCTTTTTTTGCCTTTTACAGAGGGGCTACAATGAAATCCGTGAAGTTAAACAGTTTCATTTCACTGGCTGGCCAGATCATGGAGTTCCTTACAATGCCACAGGCCTGCTTTCCTTTATACGGAGAGTCAAATTATCTAACCCTCCTAGTGCAGGGCCTATTGTTGTCCATTGCAGGTGTGTACAGAAGGAGTAGATTGATATTTTTCTCAACTGTTTATATGATTATTTACAGTAGTCTATTGTGAAGCATCCATCATTTTGAAGTGCTCTGTTTTTGTTCCTTTTTGAATCACCTAATTCACACTGTAGTAGGATTTGGCTGTCTACAGCAATGTTTGGAAATAACCAGATTCTAGTACACTTTTCCTAAGTAAATAGTCTGAGATTTTCTTTTTTCTGCAACAGCTGCACTAGTTACATCATGATACTCCAGGCTATCATTTTAGGTAGCCTACAACAATTTTGTGTCAGCATTCAAGAATGAGTGTAGATGCATCTGCTTTGATAGCCTGGTGTTGCATATAATGTCTGAACAGATTATTAATTTAAAGCAAAGTAAGCAAGTAGATGAGGAAAGATGGAATGAGGTTAGTGGCAACAAATACAGAATGTTTCTCCTGTGCAGATATTGCAAGATTGTGTTGTTGGAACACAGTCCTTTGACAAATAGAATTAGCTTTGTACAAATGTTTGATTTACTTAAACATTTTAGTCAAATGTTTAATTACATTTTGTAGATAAAGTTACTCAGCCTTTACAGACTTTAATAATTCACTGTGCAAAAACAAAATAAATCATGAATGAATCTTCTGGATATTGTTAAATGTGCTGTCTGAACTAGCTTGGAACTTGGCTGGTAAAACATACATTTGAGTTTCTTATTGTAATAGATCACTTAGAAATCATTCTTAGTCTTGTTAAAGAAAAACAAGATCTATAATATTCTGAAGTGCATAAGTTTAATCATTCTTCAGATTTCAGTTAAGCTAACTTCTTTTTTCAATTTAAGTATTGATCTGAGTGATAAAAAGAGGAAACTTTTTTTTTTGCTGTTACTTAATGGATCAAGTGTGATGGGAAAATGTTGTTTTGAACACATCAAAAGATTTAAAGGACATTGTGATAAGAAGGAGAGACGATAAAAATTAGATAGTGGCTGTGATGAAAAACTGAATGACTTTATAAAAATGCTCTCAGTAATGGTTATAAAAGTTGTAGATGTTTTTCTGGGGCTATTCCTAACAGTATTCACTGATTCTTTTTAGTGCTGGTGCTGGACGGACAGGTTGTTATATCGTGATCGATATCATGTTAGATATGGCAGAAAGAGAAGGTGTAGTGGATATCTACAACTGTGTCAAAGCTTTACGGTCCCGACGCATCAACATGGTACAAACTGAGGTACAGCAGTTTGCCTTTCACTCCCTGATGCTTTTTGAAATGTTGTCGGTCAGAATTTCACCGTGATTCTGAAAGGAGCAGGCAGCGGCCCTGTCAAGGGGGTATCTCCACTGGGGACCATCACTGAATGTAAAAGTGCCCAGAACCAGGGTGGTGCAAAAAAGCTGCCAACTCTTTTAGTCTTCACAGAAACAAGTGCCCGCCAAACGTGGTAACAAAAGGAAAGAACGGAGGATTTTTTCAGGGAAGACCTCACATTGGGCCTGTCAGGATTGTCTCTCCCCAGCTCTGATATCAGTAACCCCAGGATCCCAAAGGTGGAATTTCAGCAGGCTGCCACTTGTTTTAGATTATCTCCAATCACTTTATCTATAAATTGACGGATGAACTTTATGTACATTCCACGCTCTTTTTTCAATTCTGTTTTTGTTTGTTTTATTAACCTTGCTGCCAGTCTTTTTCCATATTTTACTCTTGGTCTTTCAACCTGCCTTCAGCAGCTTCACAATAAAACCATTGCCTTAGGAATAAATTTCTAACAGCTCCCATTCTGCCACCAGAGTACCACTGATCTTCCAAAGAAACACAGGTACTTGGTTTATATTGGCAGATTACCTGAAGTGGTTCACCGCTTCTCTCTCCTACCTCCTGTAGGGACACCTATCTGAGATGTTATTTAACCTGTGACTGCACGGAAATCTCTGCAGTTGGCTGCCAAATATATCAGTGTAATTTGGTGCAGTTTTTATTCTGTGCTGCAACCTGTGGCAGTTGAACAACAATGTTCCTGGTCAACTACTCCGTCTACAGGACCATTACCCTTTGGGAAGGGCATGGGGTGGACGGTTTCAGTGTGACTGCTTTAACCATCCCAGTTTAATCTGCACTTGCATGGGAATTAACATATCTACTATTATTCCTTTCTCTCCCTTTTGCCTCTTACCTCTCACCTTCTCTCAGAGGTTCATACTTACACAGCAAAATAAAGCTGTCATTGCATCAAGTTCTTGTGATGGTTATATAGCCAACAATGATGGCAAAGCTCTGTAGCTGTGTGGGTAAGGCACACAGGCTGTAGAGCCAGAAGATCATCGTGATCCGTGGACCTGTGCTGTTTCTACAGGCACATGTTAAAGTTTGTGTTCTTAAGAACCTCATTGGTATTCACAATAGCTACATGAGGCTGGCGCAGTTCTAAACATCTTTTACTTTTGGAATGAGTAAATATAATGGGCATTTTGTGTAAAAATTGACAAGAGGCCTAACTGAAATAGTAATGCAGTTACCTAGGACTCAGACTGTCTCAAGGCAAGTTAGAAAAAATGGGAAGAAATGGTTCTTCCATTGGAACACACTTGAATGTATTACTGGCCTAGAGCCAACTATGAGGCAACTGATGCACTAGTTTGCACATGCATGAGGAGAATGCAGCATGCCAAATACTGGCTAATCACACTAGTAGTGCTTGAAGCAATTTACACTTTCTGTTAACATCAGAAGATTGAAAGCTATTTTAAAAAATTGGTAAAACTAACAAGTCTTTGGCATATGCACAAAAACCCACAAGCACTGCAAGAAAATTGAGAATCTCATGTTAAATTATTATCCCTGTTCTGTTAAGTTTTACTGAATTTAAATTGGTCCTGAAGAAAACATCCTTGTTCACTGCACCCCACCAAGAACGAGACTGTTTGTATTAAAGTATTCTTTACTGTATTGATGGACAGTACTTTGAATGAGTTTAAGAGTGTGCAGCAGGCCTGTTTATCCTAAAAGAAAGAAAGATCTGTTGGTTTTAAATGACTACAATTTTTGTTTCTTTTCCTAATTCCATAGGAGCAGTACATCTTTATTCACGATGCCATTCTAGAAGCTTGCCTGTGTGGAGAAACTGCCATTCCTGTCTGCGAATTCAAAGCTGCTTATTTTGATATGATTAGAATAGACTCTCAGACAAACTCTTCACATCTCAAAGATGAGTTTCAGGTATTCACAGTTCCTACTAACTCTTGATGTGACAACAATTTTTTTGCCTCTAGATGCATTTAATTTATTTTAAGGAGAAGGTTTTTCATATCAATTTTAAAGCACTTGGGCCCCTAACTTTTTGTCTACAAAATAAAGCAGCCATATTTACGTGCTTTGCAAAGTTGTTTTAAATACAGAATATCCTCCTTTTAATAAAATTGCAGTAAATATCTGTCTGAAATAGACCAGTGAGTAGGAGGCAGAGAGAATTTTGGCTTGCATTTGCATAGGAAAGGCACATTTGCACAGTAAAGGCTCCAAAGGATCCTCTTTGTTTTATTCCTTTCAGAAGGGATGGTGTCATGCGGAATGTGTTCAGTGGCAAGCGGAGTGCCTTTAATACCTGCATCTTAACCCCCCTTGCAGAGCCCCAGCATGTCCAACAAACAGATAGGAGCTTGTATTTGCTAATATCTTCATGCTAATGCCTCACATTTTCTCATAGTGCAATATATTACACTAAAACTTGGGGAATCTTGAGTCCATTCTGTGTTAGCTCAGCGTGCTAAAACAAGCATCGTCTTTCCCTTAGACCCTGAATTCTGTGACCCCTCGCCTGCAGGCGGAGGACTGCAGCATCGCCTGCTTGCCAAGGAACCACGACAAGAACCGCTTCATGGATATGCTGCCACCTGACAGATGTCTGCCTTTCTTAATTACTATTGATGGGGAGAGCAGCAACTACATCAATGCTGCTCTTATGGACGTAAGAGACTACCTTCTTTGTCTGCATAGTGTGCCATGGAAAGCTCTGTAATGTGAGAGAGAGCACTTGCTGGTTTAAGAAAGGGTAATTCTTTGTGACTGCAGTGCCCAGTAAAACAGTCCTAATGAAGAAGGCTGGTGGGGGGGAAGGGTAAGAAGCCCCACCAGCTTGTGTTTTTTGTTCAGAAGGTTTGTTATCTTTAGTCTTTGGCATCCTGGTGGGATCTACTGGAAATCTCACCTTTTTAACAGCATTATATAAAGCTCTAGTCTCCAGACCTCCAAATCTCAAATCTCAGCAGGATCTCAAAAATCTGCTGTTTGTTAGGAAGTAAATGTTATCTATCTGAGCAGGAGGTTACTATCACTATTTCATAAAAAAGTCTTTCTATATTGAGGCAGGAGCAACAGAGGAAGAAAAAAATTGTTTTCTTTGCATGTTTGGGTATACAGTATAGGGTTGGGGGTTTTGTTGTTTATATTTTGAGTTGCAGCTCTTTAAAGTTGAAGTCTGAGTGACAGAAGTACTGTCAGGGAAAAAGGTGAATTAATGGAAAAAATGGAGTTGAACCTGCTTATATGTGTCTGATCAATAAAGCAGTTCATGTGCTGCCAGATACCTGCCTGTGCCTCCCATTAGCATTTCCAAAGTTAGGCCCCTAAAGCCGCTTTTACAGTAAATACTTATAGAAGTGGCCTGATTTCCAGGACCATCTCCCCTTCCTCAAAAATGAAATGCTGTCAGAAGCTGCCATGTCAAGGAGAGATGCTGAAATAAAATGGCAAATAGCAGCAGAAATCATCAACACTGACTTGTAGAATCATCCTTGAGTTCTGCCTGAGCCAGTGCAGGAAATGAACTGATAGCAAAATGCAGTCCCTAGTCTGACAATTAGCCTATTGTGTCAAAAAATAGAGGAGTAGCATGTGTAAGACCAATGTGTTAGGGTGTCACAGGCATTGAACGGATGAATTAGAGCAGTGAACAGAATTTTGATAGCAAAAATTGTTTAGAATTGCAGTTAAAATTGCATTAAGCACCTGGATAAAATTGATGTGCTGAGAACCAAGCAACAGAGCTACATAGACAAGTGTGGTTTGGGGTGAAAGGAAGACAATATAGGCTATGGGAGGCAGGAGGATCCTGAGTGTGCAACCATATGTGCCAGGTAGGAACATGAATGAAGGAATATATTAATCAGAGGCAAGTTAGAAAAGGCAGAAATTGTAGTAATAAAAGGAAATAAAGCAGCAGAAAAAAAGGTATTACATTGCAATGAAAGCATATAACAAGGTTATTAGTAAAGGGTTAAAATTTTGGATAACACAGGCTCTTTTTTTGCCTTGTCTCTTCTGGTTGTTTCTTTTAAGACTGATTTGTTCAGAGAAGAGGAACTACTCCTGTACAAGAAAAAGGAACTTTCCATAAGAAAACAGAAAGAGAAACTTGCCCCTTATCTTTCTCTTATCTTGAGAAACACTAGAAATTATGAGGAAGAGGGATAGGAAAATGTTAGCTGTGATGTGTTTTATTTCTTAAAAGTACAGGGGAAGAATCAAAATTGGTTGCCCCTGTGTTGTCCTTGGGCAGATCTAGGAAGTAGGATGTGAGCTGCTACTACCCCAACATCCTTCCTGCATTAGGAAAGGTAACAAAAATCTAGATTAAAAAAATCAGCAGCCTCCTTAATGTTTTGTCAAACAAGTACTGATGCTAATGACCTTAACAACTTATTGGAGGGTATGTCGATATATTGCACATAAAGATCCCTTATATCAGTCTTCAAATAAGCAAGCTTCCATAGGAAAACTGGTTTGTCTACGCCACCTGGTCTTTCTCCTAGGTTAATTCACTCTTCCATGGATGGTTACAAATTACCTGCAGTAAACTTCTCATCTCTCCTCTTCTGCTTGCTGTTCATAATATATCTGCAGCAGGAAAATAGCCCCTCAGCTGTTAGTTGCATCTCAGTTACTGGAAAAGGCTGAAAATCCCTATTTGCAGTTGTGTATAACACAGCATATAGAAAATGGAATTTGCAGTCATGACAGGAAATAGTATTTTGCTGTTTAACTTATGCTTTCTGCTGGAAATGGGCCGCAGTGATCCTGAAAGTAGTTCTGTGGGCATCCCTGTGGCTGTGAACTGCGAAAGAGTTTGGGATTCAATTTAGTCCCCAGTTTGATCACAGAGTTCATGTATAACCCGCTGTGCATAGGGTGATCTTAGGAGACCTCTGCACCCTTCTCAGCATCATGGGGTGAAGTTTCCTGCTTGGCTTCTGGATACGGTGCCTAGAGCAGAGTTGCCTGAGCCTCAGCTCAACAGAGCCATGAAGAACCTCTTCAGTGCCCGGAGCATATCTGAGTGTAAAAAGAGGGCTTGTTCTGTAACCAAGCAGAAAGCAGACCTGAGCAGAGTAACCTCTCTGTTCTTATTGAAGGTGATAATGTATTTTTAACTTTTACATCTTCGGTGAAATCTGGAGTTGTTGATGTCACAGCTTTGTTCTAGTTTTATGTTTTTTTCTGTTGCAGTGTTTCAGTAGAAATTAAGTACTTCCCATGCTGGTACTAATAAAATTGTTTGCCTTTACAGAGCTACAGGCAGCCAGCTGCTTTTATTGTCACACAACATCCTTTACCAAACACTGTGAAAGATTTCTGGAGATTAGTGTATGACTATGGCTGTACTTCTCTTGTGATGTTAAATGAAGTCGACTTAGCACAGGTTAGTTTGGAGCTCGGGTTTTTCGTGTACCATTGCGTGCTTTAATCACTCTGGATTTACAACACGATGAAAATATAGAGTAGTGCAGTGACTTAACAATTACTCTCTGCTTTACAGCAACTAATCAACACTCAGTAAAGGTTAGGCGAGATGTCTGCAGTGGAATAAGGCAATGTTTAAGTTGTAAGTTGCCGTGTAATTATGCCTGTTTTGCTCTGACACAGGGCTGCCCACAATACTGGCCCGAGGAAGGGATACTGCGGTACGGCCCCATCCAGGTGGAATGCATGTCATGTTCAATGGACTGCGACGTCATAAACCGAATTTTCAGGATATGCAATCTAACAAGAGTAAGGATTATCCCAACAATATGTGACAGAAAAATATGTCATTTTTAATGCTCTCTAGGCTCCTGTGCTTTTTAATTTTGATTAATTGTAAAATACTAATGTTCATAAGACATTACCCAGAAAAGAGTCAGTCAAGCATCAATATCTAATACTAATTTCTAGTACTTTTCTACAGCTACAGTACTTTTCTATACTAAGCAGAGAGAGCTTTGAGATGAATGGATGTTGTTCTGGGGCATTCTCCCTTATGTGTGAGAAATATTCTGTATTCTGTTTGTTTGGTGTACAGTAAAAAAAATATTCCTGTAATGAACATGTACTGACAGGTATTTAGTTCATAGCTTTGGTAAGATGTTTTCCATTGTGAATCAGGAACAGGAACGCTGAGGGTGACTATACAACCAGCACCTTCTCAGCCTAAGATGTGAAAACCACAACATGAAAGGCAGAGTGTGGCACCCTGCAAAGCAGGGTATGAAAAAACTCTGAAAGTTCCTCTACCGCTAAAGGATTCTGCCACCACTGTGCCTCGACCTACATTTATCATCTTTTTCTCAACTTCAGTAGCAGTGCCAGTCTTGCATTCTTGTCAGCTCTTTCATACCTTGCACCATCTTGTCTTTTCGCTGTTCCATGTTTCACACTCTTGCAGCACCTTCTTAAACCCTGCTTGCCACACAGTGTTTCCTCTTTAGCTCACCTCTGTGAATTGCATATTTATGTTGCCTGTCACAAAGAGTTACAGACACTTGTGCCACCACTCTATGTACAATTAATCAGCAATCCCTATTTTACTTACCACAACTGCTTTGTATCTTCCATCCAATACTGAACTTGTCACCAATTGCTAGTGTATCTTGAGTATATGTTCAACTCTCATTAATCCTGAAAGATAACTGTGAGGAAAGTTAATTACTGTGTACATAAAGATTTTTCTTGGGGTTGGTTTTTGTTTTTTTTTTAGTCACATTTTTATTTTTCAAGGGGCAAAGATCAGTTTTCATGTGGCCAGTATTTTACTGAAATTTTTATTTTGCTTATGTTTAGAATTACAAAAAGCATTTTCAGCTCTTCTTGGAAACTACAGGAAACTAAAGTGTGGGCACACTGGCAGATATCACACCACAGTGCTTCTTTGTTATATTTTGAGACTTCTTTGGTTTTGGGTTGGGGTTTTTTTTGCTTATTTTTATTTTTTCCATTTCTTCTTTTTTTTCTGGTGCTTTGATTTTCTACTCCTCTACTTCTCTCTGTCTCCCATGCCCTTTTGCTCATAAATCTTGCTTTTAAAAATCTCTCTGCTCTGTTCTTCCTTTTCTAAAATCCACATTCCTACTCATCATCTTCAGCTTCAAGAAACTAGATCGACTATTTATTCGTCCTGTTATTGAGGCCTTTCTTGTGACAGTCTAATTCTATTGAAAGTCTCCCTGTATCACATCTAGCACATGGAAGGCTCAGAGACTGGCAGCAAGGCTGTCATGATTATCATAGTCTGGCACAAAGGGAAGACTTCAAGGACAGTTGTCATGTTTATGTACCAATATTACTTGTTCATTTATAATGGGGTCCATTTGTGTACAGGAGCCAAAGGTATCTGTCTTTATTTCTGCAGGTCTAAGAATTTAACAGTGATGTTTTAAATTGATTATTGGTGTTAAGCAATCTTGGCACATAGAATCTATGGAATCTAGGGAATATGTCGATTTAGAAGTCAGGATACGTTACTTTAGTGATTGATAAACTGTGATGTTGTCTTCAGTGTCGTTCCCTTTTTTACCTTTTCTGACATCTTCCTTGAACTCAAGTGGTAGAAGTTAATGGAGGCCCTACCATGCAATGTATACACGTTAGCGTCTGTCCATAATATAAACACCTAGGTTTCATGTTAGTTTTATATTTTGGTTTTCTAAACCAAGATGTAAAAGTTCCATTTTGACCTAAGACTCTTGGATTTCCCTCAGCCACAAGAGGGCTATCTGATGGTGCAGCAATTCCAGTATTTGGGATGGGCTTCTCACAGAGATGTACCAGCTTCCAAGAGATCCTTCTTGAAGTTAATTCTCCAGGTTGAAAAATGGCAAGAGGAATGTGAAGAAGGGGAGGGCCGGACCATCATCCATTGCCTGTGAGTAACTTGGAGAAAGTCAATTGCTGGTCTTCAAATAAATTCTTATAAATTAATTCTTGGTTTAAATTTAAGCAGTATTCTTATGGATACTTTCTTTTGCACATGCACCTGTTACTTTTCTAATAAAAAAAAAGTACCACTGCATACCACTGTAAATTGACTTTTTGTCAACTTTTGGATTTTTCTATGTCAGATCAAGGAATGAGAATTTTGAGTGTGATACTACAGTGATATTGTGTATGCTGTCATCTTCTGTATGTAATAGCATGTTTTTCAGGTGCAAGGCAAGTACAGATCTGTTTTTTCTGCCTGGTTTCAGTAAGGAAGTCTTTTATACTGAGTGCCAAATAGGGTGTTTTTGTGTCTCTTTTGCATAGAGTATGCTACATGTTTTTCCAAAAGGAAGGCTTACAATATTTTGAGGGATTTAAACTGAAAACTATGGATATATGAAATCTGAAAAAAGCTCTATAGCAGTACATGATAACATACAGTACATAGTTGGTAAATGTCCACTGACTGCTTACCTGATACTTAAATGGGAGCTGGTTTGGGAGTTTTGAAAAGACAGCATCTTTTTCTCCCTAAGCAGATAATAATCAATCTGTCTCCTACCTTATCTAAATATAATGTTTAAAACCTAGAAATTGAATTATGGCTTCTGTTTAAATGTTCAGAATTAACTAGTGGTCCATTTCTGCCTATGCCACCTCAAAATTAATAAGAAGAAATACCTACCTTAATTTCTTTGAAATTAAGATTAAAATAGTTCAGAAGTGTCCCCAAAGGTCAACAAGTTATTAAATCAGTAATGCCTTGGCATATCTAGTTGAATAATCCTCATATCATAGGTTAATTTAAGTGACTGTCTTTTCAGAAGTAAGTGTAAAATGTACTTGGCATTGAACTAGTTTTTATTATTTCTAATGTTCTACTTGCCATTGAACTTGGTTTGTTGGGTTTTTTTAATTTCTAATGTATATGTAATTTAGATTTATAGCACAGTTGGGCATCATGATGGGCTGTAAGGGCAGAATTCAAAATCAGTAATTGAGAGGAAGGTCAGAAAAATCAAATGCCTTAGACCAAACCCACTGAAGCTGCAAAGAGATTGCTAAAGTCTGGTCTCCCTCTGGGACTCAGGAATTACTTGTGCTTGCAGAGTGAAAGAACAGAAATGCGTTTTTGTTGCTCTCTTAGGCCACAGTGACATTTAACTCTCTCTTTTCCTTGCGTACAGAAACGGCGGTGGCCGAAGCGGGATGTTCTGTGCCATCGGCATTGTGGTTGAGATGGTAAAAAGGCAGAATGTGGTGGATGTTTTCCATGCTGTGAAGACCTTGCGGAACAGTAAGCCCAACATGGTAGAAACTCCGGTAAGCACCAGCCCCGCAGAGTTACTGGAAAAGAGCCAGGGAGCCAGGGGCTGTCTCCTTGTGTGAGCTGCGTTTTCAGTCCTGTGCCCACAAAACAGTGCAAACCTACCTCGGCCCACAAGAAGGACAGATATTGGGTGTACACGCAAGTCAGCGTCATGAGAGGACAGGCTGAGCATTTTACACTACTTTACTTGTAGTGGTTGCATGCTTTTCCCAGAAAGCATTCTGAGTTAACAGAATGCACTTTAATCTCCCAAAATAACCTGGTCTGTTTGAAAGGAAGTTGCAGCAGGCTGTGCTCACACAAGCCATCTTGAAATTTTACAGAGCAAGGCATTTCTCCTAGGTAGGAATAAGCTGTGAAGTGCAGATTTGTAGCTGGATATGTGAATATTTTGCTCTTAGTAACAACTGCTGCTTTGAAAGTTGTATCGAATAATGAAATGAAAAAAATTTCATCAAATGAAAAAATGAAAATCTTTCTTACTCAGATTTGTAGTAGTCAAAGTGATACCTCAGAACTTTAAAATCAAACACTTGGATCTAGTATGTTGCAAAAGAATATATAAAATCATTTAGGTTGAAAAAGATCCTTAAAATCATTGAGTCTGACAGTTATATAATAAACAATATAACCAATAAACTAATATAAACAATATGAGACTGAATTAGCAGAACTGTAAGACTAAATATCTGTATGTACATTGCCAGAACTCAAACTAACCTTGAATCTTCTGACTGATTTTTATGCATGCAGTATAAGTGCCTATCCATTCAAATGTTTGCTTGAGTCACAAAACCTGAACATTAAGGACTGGAAGGTCCTTAAAAAATTCTCACACATGCATATTTTTCCTTTTTGTAGGTGAATGAAGCAGGTTATATAGTGTTTGGGAGTTTCTGCCATTTGAGTCTCACACTGCCAGCTGTCAGTGTCACTTTTCAGCCAGATGGCTGCCTACAGCATAAAAATCAGAGATGCTGATTGAAATAAAAAACATTTTGTAGTTTATGCATAGTGGAAATTGCTTCTGACCCTGTGAACCTGCATATTGTGCAAATGGCTGTAGTTGCCTCTTCCCATATTCCCCTTTTTTCCAGGTGTCACTGTTTGCTTAATATTAAATAGCTTCTGTGGCATGATTCTCTTAATCATTGTGCATCACTTCCATCCCTTGCCACCACATAAATTAAGGAGATGGTTAACGAATAGAGCATCCTGTGGCAGCAGTGGCACCGGGCTAGGTATTGCTGCTTTTTCTGCAAATGCTCTGCATTCTCCTGTGCCATAGACATCTGAGACACAACATATTGAATTGCTGCCTGGATTTCAGTTCACTGCTGTCAAAAAAACAGGTCAGATCACATGGAAAATTATTTGTGTCTCTGTAAAGGGAGACCAAGGTAGATTGTGTTTGTTCCTGATAAATGCTCTGCAAACTTATATTGCATTTCAAAATAGTCCTGAATTCTATTGTAGCTTTAAACTGAAATTGCTAAATTTTTTTAGCTACGTATTTGCGTTGTGTGGATTTTTATTCAGAACTCTTGAACAGCAGAAGCTGTTGAGTCGTTAGTTAGAAAACAAACCAGGAAAACCACTGGCACTGTCATGTGCCCTACATTCAGCAACAAGATCAGATAACAACAATGAGCGTCGCAATAAAGCCTTTAAGATATCCCCACAACTTCCTGTTAATGCATCACACTGTCTTCCTTTGCAAACAAAAATAAATCACAAAGGCAGATTTGGGTTTTTAAATCACAAGGACAATAGACATCAAATTAATTTCTTTGGTTTTATTACTTCTACCTCTTCCCCTCTCCTCTCTCATACCTCCTTCCCATCTCCCAGTATCAGCTCTCAACAGCAGCATTGTTGAGGAGAAATAATAATCACAATG
The DNA here is from genome assembly GCA_013397795.1 of Orthonyx spaldingii. NCBI lineage: Eukaryota > Metazoa > Chordata > Aves > Passeriformes > Orthonychidae > Orthonyx > Orthonyx spaldingii. The sequence continues at coordinate 1,058,942 of VZTJ01002596.1, read as the reverse complement.
AGGTTTTGAGCTTTAACTTCTCTTTTTAATGTGCATCTGATCTTTTGGATGCTACATGAACAAGACTGTACCAAGGGCCTCTGCACCCCACACAGCTCTGAGTCATGGCTCGGTATTCCTTGTCCATTCTCTGGCTGGCCAAGCAGCAGGCACCAGTTACTGCTCAATATCAGCTAACTCAAATAGAAGTGTGGTGTATCAGAGTCGAGGTGCTTTCACTGCAAGAATGCTCCGACTGAGGAGAGAGCTTTTCATGTTTGATAAACCAGTTCAGAAGCTGAAAAAAATCAGAGAAGCACATCATTGCTTTCCATGGTCAGGGTCCTTTTCCATTTCATTGGTTAGGGTGAGTTTTTAAATCAGAGCTGGTAATATGCTTGTGTAACAGGGGGGGAAAATAGAAAATCCAAGCTTGTCTGGCTTACTAGTTAGCAATATATGTTCTTGGTTATAGATATTGCTGCTAAGATTTTAGCTATTAATGTAACTTCTGTTTCTGTCTCTCCTTAAAGGAGCAGTATCGTTTCTGCTACGATGTTGCGCTGGAGTACCTGGAATCCTCCTAGTTGGAAGGGATGTGATGAAGTTCACCAAATATATGAATCTCAATAAGCTGTTTTGACAACAGTTCTTGATCCTGTGAAGAAAGATTTTAGGGGAAGAGGGGGGTGGGAGGGATTTTAAATTTTAAATGCAAAGTATTTTTCTTATGAAGTTGTGTATCTTAATAAAAGAACTCAATCTGTTTCTATGCTTGTATACAGTATCAACATTTAGTGCCACATAAATACTATTTAATGAAACCCAGAGTCAGAAGAGATTTGCGCAAATTAGGACCTTCTCGTGTGTGTATATGCAGCCGTCTCTCAAATACAGTAGAGCGACCATCTGTTGCATGTATCAATATTTCCTATATGGTATTAATTTCTTTCTTTTGATACATTGTTAAAGTACAATAACAGTGCAGATTGATAGTACGGTTCATTCTTTATACGTTTCAAGTGTTGCATATATATATTATATATAGTAAAAGAAAAACTGGCTTATTTTGTTTTAATGTGCAATGATGGCTGGATCACATAAAGATCTTTATAAAGAAACTTAAACATAAGCCAAAGACTCAAGTGTAAATATGTCTATATGGAGAAAGCACATGTATTTATTGTTTACTTGCATTCCTTTTTTGATGGCTGAAAAAAGAATCATTTTTCTTGAAGAAAGCTTTTTTTGCTGAAATCAAGTGTAAACAATTTTTGTAGTTTATTTTTTGTATGTTTTAGTGTAAGTAGAAGACATACTTTTTATGCATAGACCAAGAAACATTGGTATAGTGGTTTTGTTGTGTACATGCTTGTGATTCAAATTCATGTAAACAACTTGATTATAGAAGGTCTTTAAGTACAGGACCAAAATCTAAACATTTTCCTGAAAATGTATAGTTTTTCACAGTTGCATTAGTTAAGAAATGATCAAAAAACTATGTAAGGAATACACACTTCAAAATGGCCTTGCCTATGACTTGCACAACGTTGGAAGAAATTTTTAAGATCCATTAAAATTGTACAGGAACCAATTGTTTAAAAAATATTGAAGCACAGATCAACAGGAGAACTGTGACACAAATAGATGGGTCTGCATATGCCCTTCAGGGTAAAAAGTATTTGTTTAGCAAATTGTAAAATAAAGCAATGTTTAATTTGATGTTTACAAACATGTAAGCTTTGCTTCCAAGAAAGCAAAATTTGAATAAACCAATGCCAGATTCTGATTATAGTTGTGGTGTACAAAATATTATTTTACTTTTGCTTAGCTTGCATCCATTTCTTCACAAAATTTCCTCTATATTACCAGTTAAAATCATTCCAGTCTCTTCTTGGTTATTTTTAGTAATTGACAGTAAAATACTATGGTGCTTTAAAATATTCTGTAAAGTAAGAGTGAACTAAATTTTTATTTAAAGATTATTTTATTTTTTTTCCTACTTTGATACCCTCTCACTTACTGTCCTTGTTAAGGAGTCATTCTTGTCTGGAAGACCAATATATTTGGATAAGGAAAATCTCAAAAGGAAATTGTAATATTTTTCACCCCGGTGTTTCAGGTAGTATGTCCTAAGACTCCGTGTCATCTCTATGTCCTAAGTTTCTTCCTTCAGATAAATGGAATTATCCATTCAACACTGTAAACAGCAAAGAAATGTTTAGAGAAACACTGCTTCTCAGATTTTTTTCAGTGCCTCCATCTTTACTGCACAGCTCCACCTCTTTCAGATCTAAACCACTTTTTTTTTTTTTTTTTTTTTTTTTTTTTTTTTTTTTTTGTCACTCACTGTTAATTCCTACTTATGAACAGCAAGGTAAATAAATAAGGTTTGAAAACATTCACTGGGTCTGGTTTCTTAACACTCAAATTGCCGTATTTTTTCTTCTGCCACACTGGAAAGTGGGTTATACGTTACATGCTTTGTAACATTCTTAGCTTTCCCTGTGAGGAAATGGCATTCAACTGACTTTGTCAGTCAAAGTGTTGGGTCTGTTACCTAAAGCTGACTGTCTGGTCACCAGATTTTGTGGAAACAACACGCCTGATGCATCCTGCCTGTTAGACATCTGTCTGGCACTAAATGATTTTGACTGTGGAAAAATCTTCCTCTGTTGTCTGTAAATGATGTTGAGATTAGTCTAGAAGTCTAGATTAATTTTCTGATGGATGAGTAGCTATTAGGGTTGTGGAATACAAAAGCCACATTCTGTACTGCCCAGAATTATTTTTATGTTTTGAGTGGAGTTTTATTCATGAGAGCTGCTCTATTTGGGACAGTGGGATCCATCCCCATCAGAATTTCATAATCCTGGTTCAGATCTTTGAATTCAGTTTCCCCTGGACATTAAGCATGACTGGTGCAAGTGCCAGTATGAATCCTGGCATTGCAACATTCTGAGCCTGCAAGAGTCTTCCTTGGGAGCATCCCCCTTGGCTAGAAGATGTTATAGCTGCCCCTGGTTATTCTGCAGAGAGGAACTCTGCCAGAGTTCAAGTACTCTGAGTCACATAATTTCTGTAACTGTTGCTGACTGTGGTGATCAAAAGAACTTTTGCAATAGCTCGTGATTGAAAAATATCTGGGAAATTCTTCCTGGCAAGGTCAGGGCAAGGTATGCAGAGGGAATATGGTATGTGAGAAGCAGATCAGAAATATCATTCTCCAGTAATAGTATCTCTTGAGGGTCTCCTAGGCAAAAGATATTAGAATGTGCTTTTTAGTATAAAATCAGAAGAGACAGATTGTTTCCCCTCTTTCCCCTCTCTTATCTCACCCAGTGTCAGCAAATGCTGGCTTTATGTTCTGAGGGTACCAGCTCTGTTACCCCTGATCAATGCTGCTCCAGTATCCTTTGCTTACATCCATGCAAGACAGAAGAAAGGGAAGTGAGAGGACTGACCCAGAGGGAGAACATAGAGTGTGCAGTGAATGAATAGAAGTATTCCTGACCTTGGACACTTGAAGAGGGAAATGTTTTACTCCCTGAGGTGGTGAAAAGCCATCAGCACTGGTATCGCAATGCGCCAGCAGCTCCTAACCTGGAGTGGTCCATAAGTTTCAAGACTCCTCAAAATCTTTCTGCTTGCTATTATCCTTGCTGAAATACTAGCACAGACTCAGTCAAGTGGCTAAAACCTGCAGAGTGCATTGTCTCTGCTTTCCTCAGCAGCATGAAGAGAAGGCTGGACACACACATGCGGTAAATACAGAAAGCAAATGGTCATCAAGGCAGAGTACAAGGAAGTGCGAAAGGCTGCATCCATGGAGGTATGTGAGATGATTCAAATTTGAAATGAATGAAGTTGAAACCAGTTTAATATCACATAATGAAAGTACCCAAAGGAATCTACAAGTTCCCAAAAACATGGTTGCTATGTGCAAGAAGTTATTCTTTGCTCTAAAACTGAGAAGTGATGACTCCAGTGTCCTGCTCTGTGTAGTAGTTAGTGGAAGGGGTGAGTCACTTGGATGGCTTTGGTTCGTTTTCTGTAGGCCAGTAGTGAAAGAGGTAACTTAAGGATGTGTTGAAATTATCTGAATTTTCCCAGAAAAACCAAATATTAGCATCCAACGCTGAAGAACCATGCAAGGCATCAAATACCTTGGAAGTGTTTAAAGCAGTGTCATTGAGATGGAATAGCTACTAAAGCTCAGCGCCCTGTGTAGTGAGAGGCTTTGTTATTTTTTTCTTTTAGCCCTCTGAATCTGCCTTCCCTGTTCATAGTCACCTAACTCCAGCAGAAGGAGGTGTGAAGAGACTCAGATTTTGACCTTTTATCTGGGTCCTGAGAGATCAGACGCCAGCTGGTCAATGAGATCCTAGTATTTACATTTCCTGCTTCCTGTGTAAATGATGCTGTCGGAAAACAACTTGTAAAGGGGCTTTGCCTTCCTGGAAAGCAGTGACTGGGATATAAGTTTGAAGCTCAAAGCTTAGTATCTTCAGTATATGCAAGCAGTTACTGGAATTTATTTCATTTGGGAAGTTGCTCAGTTAATATATTTGCTCAATTTATGCTATGTCCTACATACTACATTAAGAAACACAATATTCCTTCGAGAAACATGAAAGCCAAAGCTATTGCAGGAGTGTGCTCTTTCAAACCGATTAGCAATTTCCAAAATCAAAGGTCTAAAACAAGCAGACTGGGGAGGCAATGGTAGGCAAGTACTTTGTCATTGAGCCTCAAGTGTGAATTGAAATGTTAAAGTACAAGGAAACAAGGAAGGGACAGCCTGAGAAAAAAACGTTGCAGAATCATTGCATGGCCAGGCCACCTGGGCTGACAAATAACTGTATAAAGGGCCTCTTTTAAACTTCACTCTGCTTCAGTGTCAGAAGAAACCCTGAGATCTTGAAATAAATGTAAAAGCTGCTTTTATAGTGCTCTGCTCTGTACTGAAAAGTAACTCATTTTCTGCTGTACTTTCCTGTGTCACGTAGAGGTCTGAATTAAGTGATCCTAATCTCACAAAAGAACCTTTGTGGTGGTTTATTGCTAGTGGTCTTTGTTAAACAGTCAAAGATCTTGTAACCTCTGCAAATCCAGGATAGTCACAGGTATCTGTGAATAGTCACCTATGTCATTAGTTTCTAGAGTTGAATAATCTGCTGGGATCAGATTGTATGTAGTGAGGATGAGACTTTCAGAATATGCAGAGGTTTTATCCCACAAATTTTCCTTCAACTTTATGCAGAAAAACCTTTGTTAATTTTCAACTAGAGGCTCTGTTTGAGCAAACCTTGAGATACTGAGAATAGAGAACTGTTTCTAAATTATTTTAAGCTTCCTGAATGTTTTTCTTTTAAGCCTGAGTAAAAGGATGATGTGAGATTGTGGTGGTGGTTGACAGGCATAAATGTTATTTTGGCCCACACTTCTCAGAAATTAATTCTTTCCCTGCTGTTGGATTTAGAGTCCTAATTTATGCAGAGATTGACATGTATGATGACAGGCACAATAGGATGCTTACCTAATACTAATGTTTATTAACTGTATCTTGGCCAACAAAGAACAGATGTTTTTGTGCCTTATTGAGATACAACATCTTGATTTCAATAGTCTTTTGTAATGCCTTCTAGCTTCCATCTGGATCAGAAAATAGTCCCTTACTTCAGAAATTACATCAAGATAAATTTGAAATCCCCATATGCTCAGAGATTTTTTTCAAATCTGCACTAAATAAAAGAGAAAAAGGAGTCCGTTAAAAAAAAAATAAAAATCAGCAGCAAACTCTGTCTTCTGGACATGGAAGCAAAACATGATCATTCTTGCAAGCTTTGGAGTATCCTGGAGCTTTTTGGTAACAAGCACAGAAACGGCATCTGGCAAAACACAATACCTCTAGATTGTGATAATATCTCTGCATTTTCCTGCCAGGTGCAAACCAGTGTGAGCTCTTTCCATTTCTCGGTGCAAAACTTTTGTCTTTCTTTTGTGTATCTGATCTTTTAGAACAGTATCTGAGATGACAAAGTATTTTGCAGAGTGCTGAAATGTTGAAGAAAGTGACTGTCTTTTTGCATTCCAATAATAAACATGAAACCAAAGATTACACTATCTTTGGGGTTCCTCTCTCAAAATAACCAGAGTGAGTTGTTTTTTTGCAGTAGCCGTAAAGTCAAACTATAAGTTTCAGAAAAGTTTTGGAAGACATTTGTTCTGCTTAAGTCCCAACAGGTGAAATCATAATTTGTTTGTGATCAAGGACACTAAACTACTTAACATTTTGTTAGTCTTTCTGACCTGCTGTCTGTATCCATGAACAGGTACAATAAATAGCCCATTTGGACCCATGGTCTGAACTATCTTCAGCACAGAACTTGGTGCTATAGCCTTTTTCCTCACTTTCAGGGTGAAGTTGTTATGAAACGCACTGATAATCCAGATTAACATTGCAAAATTGCCTCTTGTGTACTGAAAATACTTGAAACCCACTGCTCAAGGGGAGCATGGGTTCATTTTAAACTAGGTGGAAATCATAGGAAGCTGTGACACTACTGCAACCCTTTCTGTTGCACAAAATCTATCACTGAAGCTTCGGTTGGTGCGGTTTAAACTGTATAAATAGGTTGCTGCTTGGTTTCATCTCCTGAAATGATCAAGGTTTCCAGTTTATCTTGCAGTTAGAAATACAGCAGCAGTTCTCATAGGCCAGACTTCTTCAGGGGTGAGGATAAAATAGTGAATAAAAGCACTAGGCATTTTAGAGGTTCTTCTAATAGTTCTCCTCCAGCCAGACAAGGTGGTTCAGCTAGTGCAACAGCGAGCTGTAATTACAGCTGTGAGAAAATAACTATGTGGTTTTGTCTGTGGCAAAGGCTTTTAAAAATTTCTTTAAAAAAACAGGGAAGAAGTGCAGGCTTTGTTTCTACTTCAATGTGCCTTTCTTTCAGGCACTTGTTTACTTCAAATAATAGCCTTGCTTTACACAGACCCCTTCTAAGATGATTGTCCTTTAAGAAGGCAGAATCACAGCCTGCAGCAGTCTGTGTCCTTAAATACAAGTAAGCTGTTGGTATGTGGATTAAAGGTAGCAGGGATATGTATGGTGAGTCCTATAGTATATTCAGGGGGTAAATACAATGGGCAGAGCCTAAGGAATAGGCCTTTAGCTTTTGCACTGGGGAATTTATAAACTTTGTGCAAGAGACAGAGAATAAAATAGTCAGTGAGCTGACTGGGATTAGCACAAAGATAGGAATCTTGTTCGCCAGTTATTTGGCAACAGCACAGAAAGCACTGGCTTTGGATGTAAGAATAGGGAGGACGGAAAGTACAAAAATCTAGACAAGGTTGGAACTTCCCAAAAAGCCTACAGTTATTAAATATATGGAAGGATATAAAAATCCTGACTGCTTCAGTCAGTGAAAAAGTTTCAAATATTGAGTAAATGTCATGTTTGTGGTCAAGGAAAGTTGAACAATTGATTTATGCGACTAAGGGTAAAAGATGCTGAGCAAGGGACAGTGCCAAGGAAAGAAATGGGCAATTTAAGTGAGCAGAACCTTCAATAAAGGACATTTCTGCAGAGATATTGTGACATATTAAAAAAATAATAATGCCACAAAACCAGGCTTAGCACAGTCAAGAAACTTGATGATCTGGTCACATGCCTCATTTTGTGACCTATGAACTCCAGTAGGTTTCTGGAATTAGTCTGCCTTGAAGCCTACAAGGTGCAATTTTGGTGATACCATATTGGTTGATGCCGATCAAGAAAAGGAGAACAATGCTGCAACATTGAACATGATCACTCATCTTGGTTCTGAGGACAAGCAACAAGTGAGAAGTAAAGTAAATGTGACAGGAAGTTAAAGCTCAGGTGTGATTCCACAGGGGTGGTCTCAGCCCCTACTTCACTGCCAAGTGAGAGCCAAATGCTAATGTATAGGCTTCTTTTTGATGCTTGTTTTTTATCATAATTATATATATAATTTTCATTTCTTAGAAGAATAAAATTTATACTGAGACAATCAACAACAGAGATCATGGTTGAGAGGGGAGAGCATTTTTTGGGAGCGCACTCTAAGAGGCAGGTGCTTTACTGTGTCCTCCAAGGAGCTATAGTAAAGGAAAATTTCAAAGAGTGAGAAGAGTTCTGAGTGTCCTGAAAACAGAAGCCACCTTGATAAAGAAATAGCTTCAGAGTCCTGCATGATTTAGCATATAGGGAAAATTATAAAAATTTGATTGGGGAGGGGCACTTCCCCTGCAAGCTGGTCTGAGTTTACAGTCCAGCATGGCAAAATAAAAATTGGAATATCAGATAACTCTGGGAAAAACAGAGTCTAAAATGTGACAATTGTTTTGTTGATATGCACATACAAGTCTGCATTTTCCACATCTTCACTTTTAAGACTTTAAGTAACACACCTGCATGGTCATGCAAAGACTCCTCACAGTACCATGATGTCCTGATCTTGCTCATTACTTTGAGTTTGCCAGGAGGTGTCTGTTCTGAACTTGTCACAGGCACACAAAAGTTTAAGGAAGATAGAGACTCATCTCTTTTCAAGCCCATGTGCTTTTCAGACTAGATTCTATACTCTTACCTGATCATTTTTCCTCTTCTTCCAATGGCCTTTTTAAATTGACTGGGATCCAGCAAAAGGGCATTGTGTGTGTTGCTCAATTTTGTTGTTTTGGTTTGCTGTTTTTCAGTTCTTGTGTTCACTGATGTTTTTTTACTCAGCACAAGCTGAAGCAAACCAAGCATGGATGGAACATGGTATTATCTTCGTAATGCATTTCAACTTTTCAACAAAAACAATTTCAACAGGTTGTTCCAAATTTACACTAAATAGCTGAACCCACACATCCCACCGTCATCTGAGGTCAGCTGGCTGCTCTGAAAGCAAGCTGGTTGTCATTCAAAATCTGCTGAGTCTTTTAAGCAGGAGGACAATTACTTAATTCCAAAGTGAAACAACTGCAATGGATCTTTTTTCTCCTTCCAATGCTTCTCTGGGGTAGGAAGGAGGTGAAAAAGCCTGCTCCCTTTCAATTCTTTAAAGGTGTCTCCAAGTCTTTAAAGGTATGTGGGCTTTAAAAGAACACGAAATAACACAGGAAGAACTTTGGTAACTGATATATTTAGGTGTGTTTTATTTGAAAAAGATTAACCTAACAATGTATGGGGACATGTTGGTTAACTCCATGGAAGATCCTAGGCCTGAAGGGAAAGGAAACAGGAATATTTGGATGCACGTACTCCAGCGTGTATGGTGTAAGTGACTTTCTGTCATGACAGCTCCTGAAATGTACTACTGTGAAGTGATTTTTAAATGAGACTTTAAAATTAACTAGTCAAAAGTGTATGGCAAAAATAACTTCCCCACACTCACCTTCCAATAACATTACTGTCACTGGTGTCCACATGGAAGCTGGGATGTGCTCCTGTCTTTGCCATGGGCCTGGGTTAGAACACACACTCTGGGGACAGAAAATAATATTCTATATATTCAAATTTATTTTAGTATTCAGAAATACAATGTTCTGGGAAAACTGAAACTGCCCAAAACGAGGTGATGCACCCCAAGTTACAAGCATCTTTTGAGTCGATTGCTTTTTTTGCTCCTGTCCAAGCCAGGAGAGAGAATGGCCCCAGGGAATAGCTCATGATAAGTGCCTATCATAGGGCAGGCTTGGATGGGCAAGGGGCTCTGGTTATCTGCTAGTTTTAGCAAACACTCTCAGCTGTGTGTTAAAACTAAAATAATCAAATTTTCTTTAGCATTTTCTTTTAATCTTGGTGGGTTTTTTGGGGGGGTTTTTTGGTGTTTTTTGGTTTTTTTGGGTTTTTTTTCTGTAACTCTGCTTGCTTTGATTTCATGTTATTCTCTCTTCTAGGAAGAGTTTGAGTTTTTGGATTGGATGTTTTTTTCCGCTTTTTAAAGTACCTTCTGTCATATGATATATTAAATCTTACTTGACAAGCTCATCTTCAGCCATATTGCATTGGTGGATTTTGTAGGTGACCAGAGAGCAGAATTCAGAAAAAGAAATTAACAAAATACATTGTTTGTAAATTGGACTTTAGTATGACGGCTTTGTAGATTTCATCCTCTAGCTTTGACAAGCCTGAATTAATCTGTTGACATAATTCTACAAAAACACTTATAGATGCTTTGCTCAGAGAGATGTGGAGGGAGCTGCAGACTTTTGTTTTTCAAAATGTATCTATCTATTCATGCTGGCTGTGTGCTAAATCTCGCATCATGCTCAGCATCAAAAGGTCCAGGATACTGTAGTTCCTTACAGGCTCTCAGCATCCCCTGGCTCAGGGGTCTCTGGCAGTATGGTGAAGGGAAGAAAGGAAGAAAGGAGAAGGGTCCAACTGCTGTGCTGTATGCTTCATCCAGGAGAACATGTGCTAGGAACACATTGAAGGAGATGCCCAAGGGTCACAAATGCTCTTGGATGTCAAATAAATGTACATGCAACAAACTGAAATCAAGATGAAAGGCTGGCAGAAGGAGTTATACTCCAAAGTGAGAGCCCCGGGATGTTTCCTTACAGACCATTTGAAATCTTAGATAATTTACGTGAAGTTTGTGGAGAAGGTGAAAGGGCCTTGGCTGTATCACAACATATGTTCCATACTGCAAAGCTGCCTACAAGAAGAAATGGATGCAGTGTGTGCTACTCAGTAAGTTACCATTTCACATGAGAAGTAATGAGATTTATTTAGCTTGGTGAACTTTCACACGGTGAACCTTCTGGACTACTATTTTACTAGGAGAGGGCTAAAATACACTCATAATTTTTTCAACAAAAAAGTTAAAATAAATGCTACCCATGGGTTCTTCAAGGAAAAAAATGTCCTTTTGTGGTCTTTTTATAAGTTGTTTTAGAGAAGAGCCCCTCTGCTCTTTCCTCCTCCCCAGGTAGGAAGACATGGTTATTGACCAACTTGATAAGGAAACACATTTTTTTCCAGCAGTTTTCCCAAATGAGTCTCTGAAGTCTTAGCTTCTCACAGTGGGAAGTGTGCTGCATGCTGTTAGTGATATCCCTGCTGTTAGTGATATCCCTGCTCATCACAGGATACCACAAGGGTGATGACTCTGTGGGACTGGAAAAGCTGTTGGCCAGCAGCCATCCCTTGGGTGAGGTAGAGGACAGAACCTGTGCCACCACTGAGGGCATTAGAGGGGTTTTGGTGACAACCCTATTTATGTTACTGGTACCAGGAATGGCAGAAAAAGCAGCATTCTGCTCTTGGAGAGGGAGAAACAGGACTGGAAGAGAAAAAGAAGGGGATGTTTATGTTTGCGTGTTATGAAGTAAATGTACATTGCTTATGGTGCTCTCAGATTTTTTTTATGACCAAACGTACTGGATTCTGCATTAAATTAAAAACTAATGTCTATTTAATTTCTTTCCCTGAAACCAAAAAATGTTATGGCTGGTAAGTAAACAAAAAACATATGACACAAACATGAAATAAAGAACTTGTTGTATCTGTGCTTGTGATGAAATGCAGACAAACCTCATCTCAGCTGGACCAAATACAGCCTTCAGTCCACCATCCCTAGGGATAAGGAGTCATGAGGGTAAACTGAGAACTCCCTGGGCACTCTCTTCTCCCAGAGGCTGAAAATCTGGCAGGTGCCAGCTAAGAGTCTGGCTGCCTCTTCAAAGAAAAGGAACTTTTAACCTCTTTATTTCAGGCCATAGTTTTCTCATAGCCTTCTTAGACTTTTCAAAATTCCTTCATCTATGTTCAATTTGTGTATTTAATTAAAAAAAACTACCAACAAAACCCAAAACAAAACAAAAACCACAACAACAAGACAAACAAAAAGAAAAACCAAAAATACCTTCAAGAAAGAAGTCCACCAATCACTGAAACCTTCATACTGCTTCTCTTTAAGAAAGAGCAAGCAACAAGAAAGGAACAAGACCATAGGTGTAGAACACTGAGGCAGCAAATACATCCGAGTTTTCATATGGTAAATTATAATGACAACCAAAATGCCTTATAGCAGGGTAATATCAATGCCTTGGAAAAGGTAGGAAATTATAATAAATTTCACTGATCTGTTGGCAAGTGTTAACTGCATTTTACAGGAAGCCTTTATTCTTTAATGAAACACAATTTTCCTGCAGAAACAATTTGCTTTTAGATTCAACTTCATACATAGAATGGAAGTAATTACAATTAAGTTTGTTCTTCAGCTTTCTAAAGCTGTTTCTAAAATCAGGCCAATAAAATTGTGTTCTTGACAGACTATCTTTCTGTGAACCTTTTAGAAAGGCTCCCATTAATGATTAAAAAAAAAGAAAACAAAAGAAAAGAAAAAATAAAAAAGAAAAGAAAAGAAAAAGAAAAAAGGAAAGAAAGGAAAGGAAAGGAAAGGAAAGGAAAGGAAAGGAAAGGAAAGGAAAGGAAGAAAGCAAGAAAGCAAGAAAGCTTGGGTCTGCATGTATTTTAAAATGACAGCTAGTATTTCAGTTTCAATAAAAATAAACAAATACATTCAATGCCACCAATTCATCATTAACTTGAATGTTAGACAAGTCTGTCTTTTAGGATAAATATTAAGTATGAAAAAATATTCAAGGTAACCATTATTAAACTAAATGTTTTGTTGATTTCTTTTACCGGCTGTTTAGGCTAAACTGTGTTTTTAATGCTCCCATAAAGAGGAGTTATTAGTGCTCTTTCTTCTGCAGGTAGTAGCAAGGTAAGGAGTGTGAGATGCCAGTTTTCATTATAGTTCTGTTAAAGCTCTTTGCTGTCAGGAAAAGTCAAACTGTTTTGCTTCCCTTCTGTGAGAAATTGACAGTTGATAGGTGAAACTTCAGGAATAATTAGTGAAAGTAGCTATGTAAATTCCATTGGGGGAATCAATCTTTCACAAATATATTTAAATTAATACAATGTCCTTTTCTTTGAACAGTGACAGGGTGCAAAAAGATTATTTTGGATTCCTTTAACAGCATCTAGAAACCTACATTGCCTCTTTAAAAATAAATTACAGCCCACCCCACTCCAGAAATCACAAAGGGAGAGAGTGATATTTGAAATTAATTCAAAAATTTCTCCAACATGCCTCCAGCTGTCAAAAACTCATTGAAGATATGCCAAAGATATTTCAAAACACTTTCTGCAATTTGAAGATATCTCAAGTAATTTTTACTCCCAAAATCTTTACCCCATCTTTAGTGGACCCATACTTCTCCCTAAAGTTGTAGGATGTCTTTTATTTAGGTCTCTCTCATCTTTTTACTTTCCCCACCAAAAAAAAAAAAGAGAAATTAAAAAAAGCCAACAGTCCGTAGAAACCAGACAGGTAATGAAATTTGCACAGTTTGAGTGTTGAGTTGGGGGTTTGGGTCTGACTTTTCTTTTTCTTTTGTTTTTAAAGAGAGTAAAATTCTTTACTTTTTAGAAAGAGTAAAAATTGGTACTGTGGTGAGGGGACTCAGGCTGGGCTTTAGGGATCAGGACTCAAGACCATGGCTTTGCCATAGATTTTCCATGTAGCCCTGGTTATGTTGGATGTTCTCTGCTTTGAGTCTACTTAAGCAAAATGATAACCTCAAATTGAGTATGGAAGAGAGAACGCAAATAAACTTAATATCTGCTTAACCATTGGAACACTGAGGGTGCCTGAATAGATTTTGTAGTCTGATGCCATGCGCAGATCAATAAATATTTCCATTGGAAGAGTGATCTCACGTTCTGTGCTGTCAAATAAAAAGTTGTAGCACTACCTGAGAATTGCCTGGATGGCTCATTTTGTCTAAAGTCATTTTGGCAGGTGCCTCTTTCAATTGGAACTCCTACTGTATTAAACATTTGCATTCTGCTTTATCTTCAAAATGCTTTATAGACACTTCAGTATCAATCATCTTATTACATTTATAAAGACAGGTAACATTAATACCTGCCAATAGATAGGGGAATTTTTGGCTTGAGACTCTATACTCTCAAGGCTATTTTTAGTCTTGGGTCTATACTAGTACAGAGCTTAGAAATCCTTTTCTCTGTGGTTGAACAAAGCATTGGCAGAGCTGCCTGCCTTTGCAGCACTCAAACCTTTCAGGTGGTTGAGTGTTCAATACATATGTGGTGCTAACACTTTAAATGCATTCATTAAGACCGTGATTCTAATCACACTTACCAACAGCTGGGGAGAGATTTCTGCAGATATATTTTCTGTAATTTACTGGTGTATACAGAGCTATTACTCTTTGTTGAAGAAACTTTGGAGAATTTCATGTCAATATTCTTCACAAGACTGTAAGTTGAAATGCGGTTAGAAGCAAGGTGTTTCTATGGGAAGCCACAATCAGCTGAAAGCCATAACTCTTCCTTATTAAGAATCTACTCCAACTTCTATTAAAATCAATGAAAAGATCTTTCTGGCTCTGGCAGGTACAGAATTGCTCAATAAAATGTCAAAAATACCCACAGGTTATTATTGTTCAGTCCATAAAAAGTCAGCCAAAAACTTACTCTTTTTTACAATATAATGTGTGTACATGTGCTTCAATTCTTTTAAAAACACTGGGGGATCCTGGTTCTTCAACAGATTCTTCACTGGAGTCAAACATTGGCAAATAACCCTGTGGGCTCAGGAGCTTTTACTAAGAGCCTTTTGTTCATACCTGCTAAGCCATTTAAATTTCATATGAAGAGAATGTCTAAGATCTCTCTGTCAAACTGTAAGGAAATGTCAAAGAACCCAAAATGTAGTTCCTGAAAATATAAAGGAAAGCTCACAATAAAATCTCAGGGTATTAAAATGTTCCAAGATTTTAGAGCCAGTAGCCACCACAATTCACAAGGGTGACCATCTGCTCTGTGAAGGTGTTAGGATTTTCAACACAATCATTTTTATACCAAGTCCAAAAACTTGGAGCAGAGCAAGATTGCATTTTTAGAAAGGCAGATTTTATCTTTATCTGTGGAACTCAACCGATGCTGAAGCAGTATAAAATTCCGTGGGTAATGATCCTTGCTTTTTAACATGGCTCTTAATTTTAATTTCCAGCAGGATCTTTCTCTGCCTCTGTCTGCAGATTTGAAAAGTCCTCTACCCGAATTGACTCATCCTAGGGGGAGTGTAAGCAGCAGCTCTCCATGGAAGAAAGAATGTTTAAAAAAAAAGAAAAAAACCAAAACAGCTTTCTGGGGTCAGTAAAATATTCTGTGCAACGAGTGCTTTATATTTTCAGGTAAAGTTAGAAGCAATTGTTGCCGGTGCTGCTGGATAAGTTACCTAAATGTTAGGCTAAAAAAGCTAGGTTTCTTTAGATAGAATGATTTCAGTGCTTAAGAGCTGGTCACCTTTGGCTTTACTGGGCAATTAATCCTATCCACCTACACATACTGAAGTGGCAGGAAAAGCTTGTACACTAAGACCCACCCATCATGTTGTAACTCGTTACAACAGTTCATGTTTCAGTCAGGTCTTTAGCCAATTCTGCCTCTGTCTCTCTGGGACTAATTCAGGTGTACTATTGTAGGGGTTAGATTTTTTCTCATGTTGGGGACAGTTTGTTCAAGCTGCTGAGACCACCATTTTACATCACAAGGGTCATTGCAAGGGCGTGGTTGTCAGTTCAGTATTGTGCTTCTTGAGTGGGTTGTGTGAAACCTTAATGATATCACCAGAACCAGTGTGGGTTAGGAGAGGAAGACCACAGCTTCTGAAAGTCTCTGCAGCTTCTTTTAATGCTCAGTTCACCTCTGGAGCAGTTAAATATAATGCTATTCACCTGACTTAGGTATTGAGACTGTAGTTTCCTATAAAGGAAGGGTAACACTAAAGTTAATCACCCATAGGGATAGATGACATCTCTCCCTTCCTTCATCAGAATGTTCTTGATTATATCAGAGAGTCCTTTATTTATTCAAGGCCTAAACATTCCAGGAGTCCATTTGTTCCCTTGGGAGATTATTTCACAGCTCAATTCACCTGTGTCAGGGAGGATTCCCTACAGCTTAGTCTGACTCTATTTTTAATGACAGGTGGAGTTTCCACCTTTTTCCTGGCTCGGGCGAGGACAGGGTTCATTTTTTTACAGTAGCCAGGAAGGGCCATGGCTAGGACACTCAGATTATTCTACATCACCTCACATCATTGCTGGGGGAGGGGAAAAGGGACTCCTGCTTCCAAGAAGAAGGAGTTTCTTCTGGTAAAAAAACCATGGTGGGGGGTCATCTGGTATTGTTTATTGTCATTTTTACATGCGACTCACCCTCTCTTTTGTATACGTTTATTATTCATTTTGTAGTTGTTACTGTTCATATCTTGTTGTTGTTGCCAGTATATTGTTCTTATCTCAGCCTGTGATCTTTGCCTTTTTTACCTCCAATTGGAGAGTGGGGAGGGGAAGCATCACGTGATTTTTTTTAGTGGGAGTACTAAATTGGAGACTATCGTTCCTAAACCATGACAACCTTACACTGGAAAAAAATACGTAAACGTATTGAACTTCCTGCAGGATCTTGAATTTGATTCAAAAGATAGCATAACCATTCCATATCAGCCTCACTCACACCTGCCTTCCAGGTCCTGGCTGTTCTGGGTTTCCCTATAGCATTTTCCTCTTTGGAATTACTGTTCTGCCAGCTACATCAAATACATTTCCCTTACGTTTAATAGCTCAATAAATGGTGCATATCTTACTGTAGACATAATGCACAGTTTCATATTTACAGGATTGTTTTAAAGTTTTCCTTCAGCCAGCTCAACTAATGGCCCCATTTATCTAAAGAATGGTCTGAGCTTAAAAATATTGCAAACCTTCACATGTTTAGAACTGATTTTCTGTGCAAACTTGGAACATTTTATTGACTTTCTGAAAAACAATAATTAAACCCATCAACAAGGTAGAAAAGTATTCCTGGATATAGTTTTCAAAATTCCGTGTTTTGCCTTTGTGTCCATCCTTCTGAATTAGCTGACCACTATTTTTCCTGCACATTCCCCTACAGCGGGTTCTTGGTCATCCCCTTAAGGAATTAGCAGGACTTTTCCACATGGGGAGACGTGGGTCCCTGTTTGTGTGCACCTTCCAGAGCAGTTGAAGCTGCCAAGGCCATGGCTGCATGAGGACTCATGGTCACTTTGGCTGTTGTAGGTTGAGGTGTGCAACTTGACCTTCATCCCATCACTAGCAGTAGAGATGGGGTGGTCAAGCTGATTGTATCTGCAGGTTCACACAGGGCAGAGGTAAGTAACACTGAAGTCCTGATAGGCTCTTCGTGAAGAATGCTATAACTTAGAATTGAAGACGGGGTAAGGAGGGATTTGTGATCTCTGATCTTTCTGTACAGGAAGAACGGATTCAGATATTGCCTCCTCTCAGTACAGTATACATATATTTTTTCAGCAGCTTGTCCCAATTTTCAATATTGAAACTTGGACAAAGCAAAAGGAATTTTTCTTAGTCAAGATCCTCCTAAGAATCTAATCTGCAATATGAAAACCTCCCTGAAGGGTCCCTTATTACCAGCAGTCCATGATGACAGTGTGATGATCTCCCACTCCGAGATTAAGGATGATTTGAGACGGCAAATTTTTTGCCTCTGCACTTGGCATTACATATCAAACTGGAAAAAGCTCCTGCAGAGCATTTGGAAGAATAGGTCAGTGGTTCTCATTTACCAGTCTCTGAGTTAACAGATCAGGGTACTTTTCTGATAACACATGACCAGTGGGTAGCATTCTTGATTTAAAATGCAATTCCAGACAAGTGCATTTCTAGTTCCTTCATTGCAGCTAAGGTGATTGGTTTTGTTAGGTTATGTGATAAAAGGCTGATTTCTGTACACACAGAGAAGCACAGAGAAATAACAGCAGATAGGGGAACCCCAGAGGTATTTCTAGGGTATTTCCAGGCACATTACAGAGTCTCTGGGCCTCCAGAGCTGTTTGCACACCCAGTGACAGCAAAACCAGAATCCACTGGGTGAACTGTGCCTAGGTTCAGCTGCTAGAGGGATCCCCACTGCATAAATACGTATGTGTGTATTTCCCACTAATACTTCAATGAGCCAGAAAGGGGGACAGGTTCTTGTCTTGGTTGAGTTGTGTGTCTGGCAGTGTATTTATGTGTATGGGTGCTGTATATATCTGTGTGTCTGTGCCTGTTGGAAATGCATGCTGCTTGCTGGCCATGGGAGCACAGAGTTGCAGCTGCATTCTCCATGCTGTTGGACTGCTGGATTCAGCAGCATAAACCAGGTTTTTTTCTGAACCTTTCTTATGTGACATTCATGTCTGTTTGTGCATTTGCTTTGTTGGATTCAAGCAATTTTGAAAACATTCATTAATTTGTGTGTGTGTTTGCCATTCATGTTAAATGTTCTTTTGTGGTGCTGTTCCTGGCAGTCTTACCAAAGTGAAGAGCCAAATACAAGTGAATCAAGGAACTGTAGAAATGGCCTTAGGGGTTCTTTATCCATTGATCTAAGCAATGTGTACAGGTAAAGTCCAACTGCTGGCATTGGCACAATACCTGACAGCCTTGGAAGCCAGTACCAAGAAACCTGGCTATGAATTTTTAGAGTTGCACACATAATCTTTAAAAATACAAAGATGTCCCACTGAAATAACTGAAACCACTCACACATTTCACTGCTTTGTGCTTGTAAGAACTAGCTTTTTTACAATATGGGCCTTTTGATTACCACTGAATACATGTGATTTCCCCAGCTCTCTCTCAAATCAATTACATTTGCTTAATTTCAAATGTGTTTTCTTGGGAGGGGAGAAAAAGTAATGTATTGTATTAAAATAGTTGATGACTTGTTCGCTGTGCATCTTCTCTAGTTTGGCTTTTAATAATATCTGTGCCTCCTAAATCCAAAGTCCTTTTACTCCTCTTTCCTGTAACACCTGCAGCATTAATTACTGGTAATAGTGAGCTCTGCACCTGCAGACTCCGCACATATAAAACCTATTTCACATTCTCTGGAGAAATATTTGTTAAGACCAAGTTAACAAACTTTTTCAAGCTCTATAGGTAGCCTGGCACCTCAAAGGCTATTGCATCCACTTTAAGAATTTGAGAGTTTTAATTGTGAATTGTTTAATACATAAGTGAAATTGTCTCTTGCAAAATATATATACATATATAAATATACATATATACACATAGATGAAATTAAGCTAGCAAACTTTTTGAAAATAAATGGTTGATTATCTTGCTCACTATTTTGTCACAATGCCATGCTTTCTACTTTCCCTGACCCCTTAGGGAGGCAGGAAAGCAGTATAAAGAAACATGAAATCAGTGTCTTTAGTTTTCCTCATGATCTGAGCCTGCTGCTTATTTGCTATGGCCTTTTTCTTCAGAAGAGTCCTGCTGAACCAACAGTGCTTGGTCTAGCTCAGAATGGCAGAGCTGGGACCATTGCTGGGTGTTTGTCGTCAGTGAAGTCTGATTTTCACCTGGTACTGAGCAGTAGTCTCTTAAAATTCCTTCCCCATTGCAGCATCTCAAGATCAAATTCCCACAAATTATTGGTGGCATTAGAAAATGTTGGCCGTTTTGCATAACAGTGTTATGTTTAAATGTCCATTTATAGGATGAAGTCATTTGTACTCTGTTGGTATGTCTTAAATCCAGATAAAATATTTAAGATGGCAAAATGGTTAATTTCTTTTCTTCAAAGGCTATTTATGGTTTTGAAATGAACAAACACCAAACTATTTTGCTGTGTTCCAAGAGAAAAAAAAAAAACAACAAACCAACAAAACCCCACCCAGACGTGGTGGTTTTTTTCCCACTCTAGGCAGCGCTGATATTCAGTATCTTCTTTTCATAGGGTCAATAACCATCACTGACCAAATGGAGTTTTGTAGCAGATCCCCCTTCACCCTCTGGAGTCCAGTACCCACAGCAACCTCCCACATCTCCCAGCCTGGCACAGACCCTTGGTGGGTGTGGGTACCACAGCCAGCTGATAAGGCCACTAATTGACTCAGCCCACTCCAGCTGCACCCATGGCAGGAAGCAGCTACAGAGGGAAGGAAGCAGAAGTACCTCCCCATGCCACTCCTCCCCTCTGCTGCGGAGCTCCCGAGCACAGCATGCACTAGGCTGAGAGTGTTGCTGCCTTGAGAGCTTTTCACTGGTCTTTACGTGCCAAACCCACATGCTACAGTGCTACGGACCATGGCCTCTACCCTGGAGAAGTTCATACATTCTCTGGACCTCAGAGCCCTTCCCAGGGTCCTCCAAATCCAGTCAGGCGTCTATTGTCAAGGTGAGCATGGAGTGCTTTCTGGCAGGGTTTTGCAAGCCTGTATTTGACATCAGGTCCTCCTTTGGACTGGAATGCAGGGGAGGCAGAGGGAGGATGCTCATGGAGTTGTCTCCTGGCAGTTTCCCACCAGCTGAAGAATGAGTGTTTTATCAATGGTTTTGGAAATGTCTTTGGTGCGGTGTGCATTCGGTTTTCTCATTGGCAGTGAAAAAGAAAATGTAGTTAATCCTCATCATATCCTGGAAAGGGTACTGGAATAAGACATGAGTTTGCTCTGCACTTACACAGAGCCATCAATCCAGCAAGTGCAAGTCACTTCACAGAGGTTGATTGATTAAAACCAGCTTGCGCTTCTGGGGCTGCCATGGAGAGGTACCTTCCATCTCAGAAATAAAGAACCAGGGAGTCTGGAAAGTGACCATGAGGGACCATAAGGTTTTCCTGAAATTCTGTCCTGTATTTGGGAGTGTTTCAGGCATGCAACAATGCAAAAGGGTCTTTATGAGCTGGACAGGAGCAACACAGGGGTAATATTTTACTGGGCTTTCCTGCTGCAAATCTATTTTTATGACCTTTTTAGTGTTGTTCTTGTGCACAAAACACACTCAAAGGGTGGTAAAGAGACTTGCATTGGAGGGAAAAATCTGCTCTTGGTTTGGGCATGGACTTTGTTCAACGATAGTGAAGTTATCATGTCAAACCCATGTATCAGTCTAGAAAAAGAAGTTACCTCCATGCCATTGAAAGGGAAAAACTGGGGTCTAACTAATAAAACAGAGAAGGCTTCATGAAATGAGCTGATGTCTACTTCAACTTCAGCCAAACACCCACTTCAGGATCCACAACACATATCTTTACATCAATGTAAATATTTCCATGCTGCTGCACAGTAGAAGGAGAGAGGAGGTGGCCATGGAAAGTCTGATTGGCAATCAGTAGCTGTGGCCAGTGTGGGCGATTTTTCCCTCCATGACAACAACACCTTTGGAAAATGGGAAAGGAAATGGAAAAGGGCATACTGAATCTGTCATGGTAGTGTACTGTCCATGTGCTCCTGATTGCCCATCCTGGCTGCTCTGGAAACTACCTATGAATAATACTGATACATAGAAAACTGTTCTGGGAAGTAAACTTAGCTAAAATTACCAGAAAGTTTTGAAAATACTCTTTTTCTGAACTTTACTATGTGGCCTGTTCAAGTTTTATCTTTTAAACTGTTCAGACAGCTGTGATTGAAATAGGTTCTTGACAAGAAAGTTACCATCTAAGTGATGAAGAGTGGAATTAAAACTAAAAAAGGGAAGACCACTTCCTCAAGATGGAGTACCTACTGCATTTTTCTCTTTCACACAGCTAGGAAGCAGAAGTGATATGAAAATAAGTTGTATGCATATATACATGTATGTATGCATACACATAAATATATATGTATATGTGTATGCATATGTGTACACAAAATACTGTGATTATACATAAATATATATATATATACATATACACACAAAGTGCTATGATAAAATGATGGTAGCCCAGCTGTCTGCAGGTTACTAGTTCCTACAGTCTGATGGTAAAACTCATACCAGTACATTTTTGTAGCCAGAGTATTTCAGTTTGTGCTTCCATTTACTGTCTAAACCCTTCCACATGAAGAGAAAAACAGTGGTGAGTTAGCCCACAGACCATTTTGCAGCAATTCCTCACATGTGAAACAAAAAGGCTGTTAGATGATGAATAGCCTTGGGAGGGGGTGGTGTAAGCTCTAGAGATCTGAAAATATTAGCATTAAAAAGTGACAGCCCTTTTGTTTCTCCAATGCTTTTTTGGTCTTCAGCAGCACCACCTCTTCCTGTCCTATGCTCCTGGTGGCTTCTCAGCTGTTCTCATATGTGTTCCACCAGCACAGCAACGGCAGCACTGGCAGCCATGCATGACCTCTTGTTTACACAACAAGCAAGACTGATACATTCCACTTGGTTCCTTGCCCTCACAGCCAGCATAACCCAAGAATACTTGCAAGCACCTGGAAACACCAATGTCCTGTAGTAGGCTTCTGTGGGTTCCTCTTCTTCCTTGCTTCAGAGAAAGCTTGAGATGCTCAAGACACGCAGTGCCTGATAGGTTTGCAGGATCTAGGGCTACAAAAGGTCTTCTTAGTCCAGGCCCTCCCTTCCTTTCTCTCCCTTCTTCCCTGAGCTCTGTCTCTGTCAGATCTCTCCTGAATATTTTGCTCCCTGCTGTACCTGGCAGCTGGGGTGGACACATTGTTCTGTGATTGCATTATGATTTATGTTACATTTTCTCTTGCAAGACTAGTGCTTCAAAGAGAGTCTGAACTAACTCCTGTTATATTGCTAAACAGAAGAACGGGCCACTTTGAGCACTTCAAGTTTCCATTAGGACAACCACTCTTTAGTCCTTTCTCAGGCAGATCCCTCTGCCCCTGCAACAACCTCTTTGATCTCTCTTACCCCATGCAGTACACCCGCAATCACAGTGTGGGGAATGGCATGTCTATCAGCAGGGAACACGGGTTTATTGCTGTGGCTGCGGGGACCAAAGCTGAGCATTTGTGCACTGATTGTAATAGCTCCCAAATGGCTACACAGTCAGCCTGGTCAGCTAAGCGGTTTTGTGGAATGGGATTTCATAGGAATCCATAACCATTCTCAGCACAAGCTGCAGATAGTGAGGAAGAAGATCAATTGTTAAAGCATTACATGTGATCGTTTGAAACTGATCAATCACCAAGGATACTTAATTTTCCTGTGTAAGAATTTTAAATAGGAAGAATTTTTATATATGTAAATGTTAATGTATATTCCCCTCTCCACAACCCTTCCCCAAAAAGGGCAAGGTTTCTTAATATCAGCTTAGCGAGGTACATAGAATGGCTAATGGAGTAAATAATAGTCTACTGCATCCATTAGAGCTGTCACATCAAAGTTGTAGCAGCCAAGAAAAGAAGGCTACAGCAAGCTCTGTGATAATAAGACAACACAGTGTAATTGATTCACTGTTCTCTGGTGCTCTGTGTGGGATGAAACTCTCCATTTACTCTATCTGGATGCAGCATTTTTCACACACTGCACTTAGGTCTAATGATTTTACAAATATAGGACTTGCAAACTAGCCTTGGAGTTCTTGGCAGATTTTCAGTATCTCTGGGAAGCATAAGGAAAGCATAATGCTTTATGAGGATGGATGTCTTCCATGTGGTGAGGTATTTTTATTAGAAGCTGCAGAGTTAAGCTCCAGGGAGAGAGTGGGAATTTACTTGCCTTTGGCAAAGTAACATCTCTGAAAGGATCCATTCTGCCTCTATATCCATGTTACACCAAATACAATCTAGGTCTCTCTTTTCAGACCCAAGCCTGCCTGCTACTGTTCCCAGTGGAGAACAAGTAGAAAACATATGCTATGTGCACTCATTCCTCCATTAGTCTCTCTACTGGCCTTTAAAACATTATGTTCCTGCTGATATAAATGAAATGTGACGTATTTAACTGTAGTTCTCTAAACCACAAATGGACACGACTTTATAGACCCTGCTTCCGTGTGGAATATTTTCAGCTATAAAATCCATGGGCAATAGAACTTTTGCTGTTGGTAGTGATTACTATGATCTAGACACCTTTCTGAGGAAGTTCTCTTCCTCTTTAACTCTCTGTTCCTGGCATGAAGAAGAGGAAAGCATTTTCCTTGAATGATACCAGTGATTTTCTTGCTACACCTGGACTTTGGGGTTGGTTGAAGCATTATCAGTTTGCCTCTAGGCAGATAGTCAAGGTTTGAGGAGCTAGTTCACACTCCCACATTCCTATTCCCCTTTCCCTTCAGCTGTGTGTGGCTGCATAGTCAGAGACCCAACCTGCAGCCATCACTTACCACTGTCTGACACTTAGCAGAGTCAGAAACATGGGGTGCTAGTAACAGCCCTGAGTTCTTCTGAAATGCTTTTCGTCACCATATTCAAAAGACCTTACAGAATCAGAGAAATTATTGTCATCCCTGGTTTGAAAACAGAAACAGAAGTGAAAGGAGATGGTAGTTCTGCAAATGCCAGGGATGCCTCTCGGGGCAGTTACTTTGGACTCTGCAGTCATAATGTCCTTTCTACAGAAACTGGACTGTACTGTTGAATCTCTGAAGGGAATAGGAAGAATGACTATAAAATGAAAGCAACTCTGCCAGATACAAATAACTTGGTAATCAGCACTGATTAGAAAGGAACTACAGTGCAGACTGAAGTACATGACAATTTAATAGCTCATTAAAATATGTTATTAAAAATTAAATTGCTGAAACTCCATTGGGACCTGATTTGATTGATCAAATATCTTTGAACATTTTAGTAAATATTGATACTCGGTGAGGTAAGCACTGTCTGACCGCTGATTTTTACAGATAGCATGCAAGTGTGGGCTTTCATCTTCATGTTGCAAAAATTATGTCTGTTTTAATACTGATATAATTATTTTATGGGTAATTAAATTTAATATTTTGCAGGCTTAATTTAACCAGTGGTAGAACAGTAAAAGGTGCCAACTTTAATTGTGAAAAATGAAGAACTGGTCAAGGCACTTATTCTTCTGGTGTTTCTTGTCATTAGCCTATCCACAGTCTTCCCTTTCTTGCCCCACCTAAACACATACATTTATAATGGTATTCCCCCATTTCTTCAGGGGCTGGGACTTGCCAGAGTGCAGGGAGAGTTTGTAGCTCTGCTCCGCAGTTCAGTTGTTTGAAAACGGCATGTGTGTTGTGCAAATTGCAGTTCCCCCCATAAGGACATCCCCTCCTTATGACAGACTTGTGAAATATTAGGAAAGTCTGCGTTCCTTCTCTGAAGAGAAGGGAATTCTAAGGCAGCAGCCTCCACCTCTGCAGGCTCAGTGTGCAGTGAAGCAGCATGCTGCAGCTGTGGTACTCCAGTCTCTGGGGTTCAGAAAAGTGCCAGGTCTGTGCAGGGAGAAAATATTGGGTAGGGCAACTGTGGGGTCACATATACATCATTTAGGTCTTTCTAAGATCTAAAGATTCTTAGAATTGACAGGTGGGGATTCCTCGTCTGGGCAGATGTTTGCTGCTCTCTGACAGCTGCATGAGAGGCAATGCCAAACAAAATCCTTTGGGTGAATAGTTCCATTTCAAAACTCACTTTGGTGAACTATAAACATGACTCATGGTTCCTCTTGCTGGCTGTGTATCCACAGTCACTCACTGTCTCTGCAGTTTCAGTTTCACTCTCTCTGCTTCTGTGACTGGGAAACGGCATCTTTCCAGCATGCCTTTTCTGCAAGCATTTCAGGGAAGTGATGGGTTCTGCTGGCCATCAACAGAGTTCAAAAAGTCTTGTTAACCCTGTTACTGTAGCTGGGCAAACTGAACAGAAGAGGAATCCTTTTCTATCCAATCTCAGCTGCCCCCATTCCTAATTTAGACAAGAAATATCTCTCAACATTGACATTTAGAAAATGATCATGCAGGGCAGAATTTTTTTTTAATGTTTCTAAGCCAACCTAGAGAGAACAAATCCTGCTCCCTTGTCAAGTGTGATAAGCCGATGAGTTGATGAAGGCTAGGTTATGCAGTCTGTAATATCTATGAATAAAACAAGAAAACTGCCTCTTCAGGATTAATAAGGCTACTTTTTCTTACAAAAAGCAGCACATAATTTAAACAGAGGCCAAGCATAGACAGCTTTGATGAAGATAATTAGGGTTGTATTTCTTGGAGGAGAAACATCTTTAAAAATTATGTCTGCATTTACTGGATGGACTCTTGGTGGAGTACATGCCGAGGGAGAACTGTGCATGAACTTGGTGAAACTTGTGGTACAGTGCTTTCACTCACTAATCTGTGTCTTTTTTTTTTTTTTTTTTAAGATAGAGAAGCTAAATCTATCAAAAAATTGAAGGGTGTTCTCCTTTGAATGTAGTTGTTTTGTTCCTCTTGATTGAGCAAGTAGGAGCAAGAGACTTAAGTACAGCCAGAGAGACAGATAGTTCGGATTCTCTTTTGTGGTCAGTAGTTGGAGCATGTTGGTAAATTTTCTCTATTAATACAAACCACTGAAACTCTCCTGCACTTGTTCAAGCTGCTTCAAAAGCCTGTTTTATTCTAAGTAAGAAAGAAAGTATTCTTCAGTGCATGCAGTGTGAGAACAAACCCTGACTTCTTTGGGTCAAATATTGCTCATTTTATTCGTACTGCTGCCCTCAATGGAATGACTCATCCAGACACAGTGAGAAAAATCTGACCCTGAGTAGCTGGCACTCAGGGTGAAGCTGATTTGAGGACTTCCTCTGACGGGATTTCCTTTCTGTGACAGTCATTTTTGGGCCTCCCTGTGGATGGCACAGGAGATAGGCAGAATACCCAAATTGCCTAGTTTGTCTTAATGCAGGGATCAACTACTTGTCTTGACTTGCTGAAGCTCCCTCGGTGCGTTGGTTTCCTGTAGCAGAGAGCTCCCCAGCTGTCCTTGCACTTGGGCTCCAGGGATGTGAGGAGGAGATGTACAGCAGGAGAGGCCCTGTTTCCCTTTCCACGAACCTATAAAAATCCTATAAAAGTATCAAGACAATTTTCACAAACTCAGGCTCTGGAACGGTGAAGGGACAACTATGTGAAATTGCATAGGAGGGAAGATCCTGGGATAAATGTCCCACAATACACAAGCCCATGACTACACACTGTTTCTGAGTTCCAGGGCTTTTGTGGCAAAACTTTTTCTTCAAGTACGTGCTGATCTGTTCATGAAGGAACATGGCATTTGTTCAGGTCCACTGTTTCTGGTTAGCTCCCTTGGACACACAGTACTGGCACAAAGGCCATCATGCTCTGATCTCGGTAGGGGAAGATGCTTAAACATATTTCTAGTTTTGGACAGCACCTGTAAAGTGCTCAACACTCTGACCTGATCCTGCCACTCAATTTGAGCAGCCTTCCTAAGCCTAGTCCAACAAAATGTAGTTTTTCTGTTGAACATATATGTGAATAAACATACTTTAATTCAAAGTAATTAATGCTGTAAAGAAAATTAATAAAACTAAATAAATCATGAACAGCTGTAACAGTGACTAATGCTGTTCAAAATCATAGGGTTTGGGCATTGCCGTCACTGCTGTAGTAATTCTGACTCATTTGAGTAAACCCAAATAAAAGGTCAAAGGTGTTTCATTAGGAGCTGTGGTTTCACTTGCTCTTTCCATTATAGTGGGTGCTGCACTCATAAAGCTCTGCTGTCACATGCAGTGAGTGAGCGTCTCGATAGATGAGAATCAGAAGCATGCATTTATTAAAAAAAAAGAAAAAAGGCCATAAACCTATCAGGATAGGAATAAATCAGAAACTGCAGAAGTAATTTTTTTAAAGTCCATTATGATTGAAATGGCTTAAAGCATTTGACATTTAAAGTCTGACTTTATATGGCAAAAGATAAATCTTAACAGCTTTTGTTTTTTGATGATTTTGTGCTGGCAAAAATCACACCCTTCACAGCCTAAGTAGGTATGATCTAGATAAGATGCATCTTTGCATAGAATCTTTTGGAAGATTTGTGTCCCAAATTGATCAAGCCTACAGATTTTTTGCTTAGGATATGTTAAAGAGAGAAGAGTTTTTAGAAAGCCCAATAAATTGCTCTGTCACTTGACAAAGGATCTTCCACACTGCCTTCATGACCACTTCTATCCTCAGGCCTCTGGAGCACCGTGTGGGCTTGCCTGCTCTTAGTGGGGACGCCTTCTGGAGGTAGGAAGGAGGGGTGGATAAAAGCCATCCAGGTGTTTTATTCTGTTTGCAGCCACTCTCACAGCCTGGGATTGGAGAGAGAAGCTGGGGCATGCTTCTTCCTTTGCCTGCCATTGTGCAGGATTTCCAGCCTCTTCCCTACAAGACTTTAGATTATTTGAGTTTAGTGAGGGAAATCCAGCAGGCTGTTGAGCATCTTTGGTGCTCAGGAGGTATTTGACTGGGAAAAAAAAGCCACCTAATATCTCACCATCTAATTGTTTGCTTATCCTTCTGCTTAATCAGAGTATAAAATTATTAAAATGATTAAGCAAAACTCCCCTCCCTACAACTTTAAAATAGATCTCTCTTCTTGGCAAAGAGCATAAACTCTGAACAATTGGCAAGCCCTCAAATAATGTCCATAAAGAATGATATCTTTTTTATTGACACTAATTATAGATCCATTATGTCCTTCATATTACTTTGAGAGCCTGCAGCAGCCTTAATAAAACTGTGATTTCAGCTGAGCTATGATGTAGGGGAAAATGGACTATTGTAATTCTGGCTGAATGACTGCACCAGGGGATGAAGCATTTATGTGAAAGTGGAACCTTTTTGCCAGCCCCTGAGACAGAGTCACCTCTGATAGTGAAGACAGCACCCATATGGGCAACCGATGACAACTTAATAGTGGAGAAAGGAGCACTGGGAAAAGGACATTGGGACAAAGTTCTACTCTTTCAGGAGATGTAGGGAGATCTTTCATCTCCCTGCTAAACAGTCAGGTTCCCGGTTCCTTGGATCTCTTTTCAAAGACTGCTCAGGCTGCCAGCTGCAATGAATTCAGCAATGTTACTGAGACATGAAAGAGAGAATATTTTCCTTCGAGGATTCAAACTCATGGGACTAGGGAGTCAATGCCCAGTGTTTGGCCTCCAAAGTAATTTGGTTTTGTTAGGAAAAAAGCTTGGTCTTTGTGTAAAAAAAAAAAAAAAAAAAAGGAAAGGAGAAGGGATACTTGGAAGTGCTTAGCAGCGCCCTGTAGCAGACAGGCTGTGAGACTGGGAGTCGCCAGCCTGGGCTTGAGCTTCACCCCTGCTGAATAATCCTCTGTGCCACCTTAGTCAAGTCTTTTGTCTCGTTTGCATCGCTCTCCCTGGCCCTCCCTGTTAAACTGCCCGGAGGCATTCGGCAAAAGGGAGCTCCGTCCCAGTGATATATTACTGCTGTTTACTCACGGGCCTGACTGGGAGCCGTACTTTCTGTCAGCATCAGTGAAGCGTTCACTGTGAGAGCAGTCACCGCATGGAGCTCTGAGCTGCTGGGAAGAAAAAGGGATGTATTACTGAAATATTTCATTGTTCCACCTTATATTATAAAATATTTATCTCAGTGCTACTGTCACGTGCCCTGACATGATGAATGACATTCTCCATCTCAGGCATTCACTATATTTATATTTTATATTGTTGTTTTAAATACAAAAACGCTCTTCTTATACGTATAATGAGAAATAAATCAAATAAAGGGCTTATATTAGGGAGGATGGTGGTGTGGCTGCTTAACATTTTAGGAAAGATGGAGGGAAAGATACTGAACCAATTGTGGTGCTTGCTTTGACCTGATCATAGTGGTTGCTAACACAGATTGTCAAACTAGAGATGAGCTAATGAAAGGATATAAATGTGGTTTTTATTGAAGAAAGTAACATTCCAGAAAAGGTGGTTTCAGAGGCAACAAGTTCTTTAATTACAGCCTGCAGGGGCATTGTTTGCTCACTGTAAATAAGCTGCTTTGTTCTGGGTTCTGCTAAAATGTTGGTTTGGGGTTTTTTGGCATTATACTGCATACATCTTTCTCAAATCAAAAGATTCTGTTCTCAAGGTCACTTGATTTACATTTTCAAAAGGTACATTTTCTTTGAGACTTGAGTGAGAAAAACAAAGTTATTGTTGTGCAACAACAAGTAAGTGTTAAAAAAGTGCATTTTAATTTTATTTTTCAAGATGTGTGAGGGAGTCCACATTACACAGTTGAAGTAAAATCTCTCAGGGTCACATTGTCACAAAGTGGAAATTTTCAAAATGTTTTAAGCTTAATTATCATGCCTTTTAAAGGAAAAAGAACTTTTATTATCCTTTTTGAAAGCTATGCAGTTTCCCTGGCTCCCTTTTATCAGCACAAATATTTGCTGCAAATGCCTAGGTAACATTTTTCTTGTCTGAATGTAATCTTCATTGTATTATTCCAGGCAAACTGCCAAGACAGGGCTAAAATCAGGGCCAAAGCAATCTAGTTGCAGACAAATATGTAATTAAAATCAATACTGTATGTGCAGTTGCACCCCCAAAACTGTGCCTGGCAGATTTAAATTTTTTTTTTTTATCCTAGTATCGATAAAAATGGGGCTTCTGCAATCATGGTCTCAGTCTGTTAGCCATCGTCCACCCAACCTCTCACCCTCACAACCTTTCAACCTCTTGGCCCATTTCAAATAAATCTGGTAATATAGATTTTACTATTGATAAGCTGTGGAAGGTTGGTTTCTGATGTCTTTAATTGGTGGCATAGCTCCATTATTCCATGGTTATATGATCCATTTATCCAGCTTCTCTTCTGCAAATGAAAAATACCATCCTATGGTCTTCACTGGTAGTATTACAGAGCATTTTGTTTGCCAGTGGATTATATACCCGTGTTTATTTCTTTGATGGCAGGACAATGAACTCCCTTGATTTTAATTTTCTTGGAAGCTTTGTGGCACCACTCTATTGCAGATATAGACTGAAATATTGGTTAAATATTCTTAAATAATGCTGTTTGGAGAACTTTAGCCCCTTAACTGCTCCATTTAGTGGATGAAGGAAAGGCTGCAGATGTTGTCTACCCAGACATCAATAAAACCTTTGGCACTGTCTCCCACAGCATTCTCTTGGAAAGCCCACAGCTTGGACAGGTGTACTCATCACTGGATATAAAACTGGCTGGATGGCCAAGCCCAGAGAGTGGTGGTGAAAGAATGACAAGAAAGACATTGAGGTGCTAGAGCATGCCCGGAAAAGTACGGCAGAGTTGGTGAAGGGGATTGAACACAAATCCTATGAGAAGCAACTGAGGAAGCTGGGGAATTTTAGTCTGGAAAAGGAGGCTAAGGGGAGACCTCATCACTCTGTAAAACTACCTGAAAGGAGGCTATGGTGAGGTGAGGCTCGTTCTCTTCCCCCAGACAACCAGTGACATAACAAGGGGAAATGTCCTCAAGCTGTTCCAGGGGAGGTTATCTTGAATATTGGGAAAAATATACTTCACTGAAAGAGTGGTTAAGCATTGGAACAGGCTGCCCAGGGAAGTGGTGGAGTCACTGTCCCTGGAGGTATTAAAAAAGTGAGTAGACATGGCACTTCATGATCTGTATTAGCAGCAGCCAGCCTCCTGATGGGAGCTGTAGCAACATCCATAGAGACAGCTGAGTTAGTCTGTGTTGAATTGCTCAGGGGCTGAAGAGAGCAAACAATGATGCACTATTTTTACAATAAGAAAACTGGATTGCTCTTTTTTGTTAAAGGGCAGCAGCTCTCTTGGTCTTCTGCTCAGTACCAGAATTGTTGAAAGCATGCTTAAATAGCATGTTTCTTCACCTGGCACTGGTTGATATTTGTGTGGCACTATAATCCAGAATATCTCTGAGTTAGTCATCATCCTGGTGTGCAGCAAAAAGCCTGCTGGGTGAGTTTGGAATCTAAGTACAGCAGAACCCTTAAACCTGTATAGGGTTCTCAACAACAAGGGAAACCAGGGGACATTGTCCCATTCAGCCTGCAAAAAGCATCTTCCAGATGGTTTTTTACTTTTTTTTTAAATCAAGATTCATTCTCCAAAGGGTTAAAAGCCTACATCTTCTTCAGGGAATCTGAGGATTTTCTGGTGTCCATCTCAATTGTTGGGAGCATTGCACAAGCAACCAACAGGTTTGTCTGGATATGTATTCAGAACAGCGCACACTTCACCAGCTGCACAGCGTTACTCTCAATCATTCTCCTGTTGTTTTGTGGTGTTCTATTGGGGCCTTGGGTAGGTTTAGGCTAAAACAAGAGTAAGTTATGCTCAGGCTGGGCTCCCAGTGACTTCTGTTGAGGTCAAGGTGATAGTTAAGTTCTTGTCGTTTGCAAGTGCTGCAGCAGAGTTAATAAATAGATCCCAGACACAGAAAGAGATGCTTTATCAGCCCAGGCTATGTTCAGGACTGGAATTGTTCTTGAATCAACACTAGGAAGATCAGTCAGTTAATAGCTGAGGTTTTTTTGGTGTGACACCTGGGTGGAAAAAAAAAAGCTAAGATGGTTTTTTTTGCTTTTCTCCCCACCATCCCCACCAACAACAAGGAGAGCTGTAAAGACTGTTGCTCTCTGAGGGAAGGGAGTTCTGCCAGCAACGATGGTATTTCAGTGCAGGCCTACTCAATTATTGATTGCAACTATGTAGCCAAAGGTCAGGTTTTAAATATCTGTTATTGCCTGATACCATTCTGCTTACCTAGGTTAAAAAAAAAAAAAACCAAAAAAAAGACAAGACTTTAAACTGAACAAGAGGCAAGTAAGGGCTTAGAGCAATTGTGTGAAGGAAAATCTGTCTTCTCAGAGGAGATAAAGCAAAGGGCAAAATTAACCCCGAGAACCCTTTGAGGAAGGGAAAAATGGAAGTGAGAAAAAAAGCATTTTAAGTAACTGAACAGTATTAGTAGGAGAGGAAATTAATACACTCACCAATGCATTGGAAGTGAAAATGAGAGCAATGTTTCTCACCACAAGGGAAATGGGACTTTGAGATGAGATTTCAGAAAGGGCACATCCACATACTTCAGGACAGATCTTGGTAAGTTCTTGGGAGGAAATGCACAGAAGAATGGAAGCTAGTATTAAAGTCGACATTTCTGATGTTCTGGGTTCAATACAATTCTATCTAGAAATGGAACACCATGCATTGCCTTTATATATAGTTAATTGATCCCATGCCCCAAAGCTTCTGCTAATCTCCTGCAGAGACCAAGAAGAAATTTCCTTCTCCTGCATAACTTGGCTTTTGGCTTTTATGGCTTTATTCTTCTCCCTGTGCACCTGCTTCTGAAACAGTAAAGGTTGACCACAACCAGAATGGAGAAAGGAGGACTGGCTTTGGCAGGACAAGATACAGTTCCAGGTTTTGCTGAGGAAATGCTGAAATTCTTGGCCAGATTGCCTTGTTCCTGTTCTCAAAGTTCTGAACATCACAGACAAAAATTTTTTGCTACCAGGTCAGAATCAGTATGCCCATTTCAATATTGGACAGGGATTGCCACTGTTAATTTGCCAGTTTTCCAATTTCTTGTACTTGCTTCAGATCTTCTATCACTACAGGAAGCTCAAATGCTGGTTGCACTTTGATGTCTCCTGTCCTCTCCCTGGGCACCTTCCAGGGTCTGTTGGTTTTTGTCTCCTGATGTAGTCTGTTGTTTCCAATGGGATGTGGTATGCCCTGTGCTGTGCAGAGGCACCTGTAGTGCCAGAGCTCCAATGCCTGCTGGTTTCAGGAGACAGCTCCTGACAACTCAAGTGATCCTATGCTCTACCTTGTTCCATCTCAGTCTAATAATTTGAAAATTTAGGTTCTTCAGACCTTTTTCTCCTTACATGTATTTAAGAATGGTGTACACATAAAGGTGGTAGAGAGGTCACTGAAATCACAAGATGCTTTTTCTCATGACTCTGAGGAAGTAAATGAAAAAAAGATAATCACAAGGTAAGTATTATTTCATATAGTTTAAGTATTATTTTTGTTTTCTCTCAAAGAGGTAAAGGCACTTGACAAAGTGAGAAACAATTTAATGTTTTTCTTTCCTTTTGTATTTCTTTTCAGGCTCCATCTATGAGATGTTTGGAAATGAATGCTCCCTGTCAACAGGAGATGTCATTAAAGTTATTGGCTTCAAAATTAATAAGCTCATAGCAAGTATGTGTGAGAATAATGAAGTCAGCCAGTTTTCAGCCAAAGTGGAATTACCACTAAACTTTCCTGGTACAGTATTCCATACATACATGTTTTTGAGGAATTATAGCCCTGAGTAATCACCTTTGTTCATTTTATTGATTTGCTGTCTTGATTGATATTTGAGGTTACAACTCAGCTGTCAAGAATACAGTTTTATCAGATGATACAAGACACAGTCAACTAATTTTTAAATTTCAACTCTTACAGTCCTTTCTCAAACCTGGATAGAAATTATCAATATTCTAAAGTTTTGTAGTAATGCTTTCTACTCTTGAGGTCCCTTGGTGTAAGAATTACAACAAAAATCTTCTTTTCATTTACTTATGACTTTGCCAAACCTTGTCTGAGCTAAAATCTTCCTTGTTGTGTTCTCAAATTATAATTTATTTACCATTACTACATCTGTATTTTATTATTTTGGGTATGAAATATTTTCAATACTTTGTTATATCCTGCTTTTATTTTAATGATTTATTTTGACTGTGGTGGCCAGAGTGGCTGCTCCATGCCTGAAAACAGGGTTAGAGAGGAATGGATGTATTTTTCTGCTTAAAAAACCACTTTAACCATTCTATGGAGAAATCCAAATATATTCATACTTTGGAGGGTGGGCTTGAAATCTGGCATGCGGTACTGACTTGTTATAAGAACCATACCTTCCTCTTTTCATGTTGCCTTGTTAAGGAGAGCTGGCCAAGTACTGAACCCAGTACTAGTTCATCACGTGTCACATTTATTAATTTTTGAATTCTGCTCTCATCTCAGTGCCTCTACAGTTAAGGTCCAGCAGTGTTGAACAGGGAAGTGAATGGAGCGCAGAGGCAGAAGTGTGTATCCCATATGAGTATCCCATGTGTGGGAAGTGGAGGAGTTGTGTTTATGCTAGGAAAACAATAGACAAAATTTTGACCTCAGAGCAGGACAGAAAGATGAAGACTTTCCATGCAAAGATCAGAGACTGGAGACAGGAGCAGGTGGTTTCAGCACCAGAGGAAGACCCCACCCACCCACAAGTTTGTAAGTAGGGCATTTCCTGTGCTGAGAGTCTTGCAGGCAGCAGAGATAATGGGAGCCTCCTTAGGGGACAGGAGATGAGCAAGCTGAAAAACTGCATGAGGAGGGCAGTGGGAGTGGGAGGGAGTCTGGGGGAGAAGTTATGGGACACCTGAAGATAGGAAACACTGGTACAGAGCACACACAGGACAGAGCAGACTTCAAGAGTCTGAGATCATGCCCAGGACACACTTTTGCCATTAGTCTAGCCAATGCACTGAGTGACACTACAGTTTTGTAGAAAAAACCACTTAAATATTTAATTAGCACTGTATTATACTGCAAGCACATGGGACATTAAATTGATGCTGCATGGGGAACATAATATGAGTGTTTGAGTGCTTGACTTAATAACGTCATTGACACTCTTCTAAACTCTTGTTGAGTATGTGAGAATGTGTTCACGTGCATGTATAGGGTTCAGGTTATGCCAGTATCCAAGCTGAGATGTGCTTTTTCTGCAGAGGGAGACAAGACACACTTCTTGAAACAAATAAAATGTAAAAGTCCATGGGAACACAATGTTTCATCTGAATTCTACAGAAAAATATCTTCTGCCATGACGTTATTTGCCATCTCTAAAATACAAATTTCTCTCTGAAATAGTTGTGTATATATAACTTCCTCCCCCCCAGTATATGCTCAGTTTACTTTCACATTTTTCTTACTCTGTGAATCAGAATGATTTGTATGACCACTTATTAAAAGACTTTTTTTTGAATGCCATTTTCAAGCACTAGTAGGGCCCAGATGTAGTGATCAAAGACCTTTTAATTATCTGTGGCTATCTAGAGATATTGAAATACCACTCTCCTGTGAACTCTCAAGATATTTGGCATTTTTCTTGTAATCCAAGTTTCTCTGATATTATTAAAATTTCTTCTATCTCTAAAATGCATATGCCAATAGAAAGTCATAGTCTAAATCTTGATTGGCAGATGAGTTTGAACATTTGAATCCTAAAATATCCAGCACAACAGAGTGATAAAAGTAATGCTAAATTTATTAATGTTGAAAGTACTGATTTTTAGAATAGAATGACTTGTGATTTCAAATACTTGAACCTGGTGAATCGGGATTTATTTGCATTCAAGTGATCAGTTTTACAACTTGGCATTTGGATGCTGTTGCCCTACTGAGCACATTTTCAAATTTGATCTAATCACTACAATTTTCATGCATAGTTATGAACTCTCCTAACCAGTGTTCTAGAAAACTGGGTTATTTTACTTGAAAAATAAATTCAGAGTTCGTTTTGCTGAAATTTATCATTATTATCCTCCACATGATGGGTATTACTGAACAGCAGCAGTGAAGAGGGGCATAATGACACTTCTTATTAGCCCAACAGGGAGCACCTCTTGTTTTTATGTGTATATGTACTCTTATGTCTTCAAGAGCTATTTGGTAAGATGCAAATTTGTCATTTCTCTAATTTAGTTCTTAGCTGAAGAATGATTCTGCTCTCCAGAGTCAAGATTTCCCAGTCTCTTGCTCTTTCTTGACCTCTTTCCTTTTCACTTTATTACACACACGTGCTAACCTGTTACTGAAACATTGTACATGAAACATGGCTTGCCCCCATCTCCTGAAGGAAGCACAGAACTGAATTGCAGATGATCTTTTTCACGCTGCTTTTGACTTAATTCACTAAAAATATCCGCAGGTCTCCAGGAGGCTGACCCTCTATTTACATTATACGTACAGTGCTCTCTTGCCAGTGTTGATGTAAAGAAATCTTTTGATTTGATGCTCTTTTCCATTTCCTTTGCCATGAGTTCTTTTGCATGCCATGGGCTCATGTATCCTTTCACTGTGTGTGTGCTGGCACAAATGAGCAACACTCCTATTTAGGTTACTCTGGGGATAGCGGCTCTGTGAGTGAAGAACTGGGCTCACTGGCTTTAAATGAGCCTTACTCTTTGTCTTTCTGAACGCATTTGCAGTCTTCAGAACTCATTTTTTTCTGCTCTGGCAAATCAGATCCCTGATAAAGGCCTAATCTGCCCTTTGCATTAGAGAAACCGCTGCAACCGCAAGTTCACTATCTGTGTTATTTCATTTTATCCTCGTTCTAATTTGTTCTTTTTCATGCCTCAGAGGGCCAGGCTATTCTTTCTGTGCTCATACACTGTGTAAAAAAATAGAAGACTGCTCTTACTCTAGACACTTCAATGGCTACATCTAACCACATTTTGAACTACAATTTTCACTACTAGCAAATTAGCAGACAGGTAATTTGCACAACAGCTGAACTGTGTGCCAACATAAATGATTACATTTAATTCTGTTGTATTCCTTCTTCTGCAAAAAGCATTACTGGACTGCCCCTGTTCTCATGAGGTCCCTGGCTGTTGCTGCTGCTCATTCCTGTGTGGTCTGACAGACACATAGTGGAGCATGACTGCCCTTTGAGTGCTCATCTTCTGCAAGTCAAAAGAGAGGAGACTTATCAGTGACCACACAACACATGGAGGAAGAGGGGTTAGGCATTAGAAGGTTCATCTCAACAGGAGGTGATGGAGACCTGACCTTTGGAAGAGGATGGGGAGAGGAGGATGCTGAAGCAGAAGAGGAGGGTGCTGAAGAGGAGAGTGGGTATTGGAAGTAGGGGAAAAGAGGAATACCAATTAAGTCAGCTCCAGAGAAGCTACAAACTGTGCTCTTCCCCATATTTTGCCTTACTTGGGGAAGAGAAACTGCTAGTCTGGGAGAGATGATTTTTCTGCTCTTGTTTTTTCTTGAAGGCTGCTTACTACTCTTCTAGGCAAGCCTTACTATCAGTTTTCTCAGCTTTCTGTTGGAGAAAGACAGTAAAAAGGATACTCCTTTCCTTCAGGACTCTAATTAAGACTGAAAATAGGAAGTCTATAAAGCTCCAGGGTGGTACATTTTACATTACAGCCAATAAAAGAGAGCTGTATATACTGTTCTGTAAAAAGGTGGTAAAAATATCCTTCTAGCAAAACATGCTTTCCCCTAGCACATTCAATCTTGTGATCCCCTATGTTTTCTCTTCTGTACAAGTGAAAATAATTTTATCAGATTCTCAAACTCTCTCTCTGTCAACCTGTACACCAATTAGTAAAACTTCTTAAAAAGATGGGCTGATGATGCTTGGAGCTTACTAATCATCATGTTATGTCTAGGCAGACACTTCACCTGGTGGAATGTAACTAGGTACAGAGGCTTCATGGAGTGGAATGGTTCTGTTTTCCTGTAGTATTATTACATATGTGTAGTTCTTCTTGTCTGAATGTTTTATTTTCCCCCAAACCATTGGGCATCCATGGACTTTGGTTGTAGACCAGATTGCATTTAGAAAGTATATCTATAGGAACAATAATGCCAGATCTTGATAAACCAGATGGACTTTCTTCCAGATTTGCTGTTTCCATCTGTCTTTCCCTCTAACGGTCCACCAAGATCTCTTGGGAAAGTCAAAGTGAATTTGATTCAGTCATGTTATGGTCTATGAAAAAGTACAAAACTATTTTTGTTTGACCTCAAAATGTCCAGATTTTAGCATCTCAAACTTGCCATATGTCTCCTCCTCCTGGAGATTTCCTTGTTGTCTTAGATTTGGAAAATATTTTTGCAATTTGATTCACAGTGATTTTAATAAGGTTCTGAATGGTACCAGATAATATTGTTTGGGGGGTTCTGTGGTTTTGTTTTCTTTTTTTACATATATATAGTATCAAGGAGAGCATTTATGAGACGACACCATGGCAGATTATGGCAGTTAGATAGGAACTACAGTGACTTCCACCCAACATACCAAAATAGCCTTTTATATATTTACCTATTTTCTATATAGAGAGAAACATAAGGAACTTTGCATGTTCGTAGCCACTCAGAGGTGATGTTAGGTGCCTCCACTTCAGAAGTCTCATCAATACAGAAGCTAAGTATGCAAGGCCACGTGGCTCTTCACTTGCCTAAGCAAGCATTCTGTCACAAAAATTAAGAAAACCAGCAGAACAGAAGGCAAACATTTTTCTTCTCCCATCCTTGACAAAGTCAGTCTGCCTGGGCCAAGGGGATAATCAGGGGTCTAGTTTTGTATGAAATCTGATAATTATGCTTCCATATGAAACCTGTTTTCCAACCTGGGATGTTCATTGGTTTGTTGCTGAAATAGTTGACTTCCAAATAACTTTGTAGTCCCAGCAAAACTAGTAGCCTGAGACTACTGTCAGACTCATGGACAAGAAGAATGTTTGTCATACCTGTACATTGCCAAATATTTTCAACTGGAAGTGGTTTTTAGCACTTTTATTGTTTATGGAGGCTTTTCAATGTAATTTGAGGTGGAGGGGTTGTGGGGGCATATACTTGCTCCTGTATCACAGATGGGTAAGCATAGTTATCGCCTTTGGGATACACTGTAAGTATTTTGAATATACTTTTTAATGAAGAATGTTCCTATTTGCTTACTCCCAGCACTACTGGGAGATGGTACCCATCTTGTGCTTGAAAAGCATGACACTAGAACACTGTTTGTCTTTTCCACAGTTTCAGTTTGTCACTGGTGCCTTGCCACAGTGATACTTTCTAAATGCTGATGAACCTGTTTGTGTTGGTCTGCAATGACAGATCCAGTAGTGATTAGGACTGTGATAGATAACTCCCTTGCTAATATTTGTGTTAAAAATGGCTGTGAGAAACACTACAAATATCACTGGGAAAGAAAAGTGTGTTGAAGTTGTACTTTGTATATTCATGCATGTGGTTTCCTTGCAGCCCAGGAAAAGGCCTTGAGGTTTTCCTGCAGGTTTTCCTGCAGAGAGGACATATATGTAGAGGACGTATTGACACAAGGGTACTGGTTTCACACAGGAAAATCTGGCTGTCGTACAGACAACTGTGAAGGCACAGACCTGCAGAAAAAAGTGACATTGCCACAACTAGTGGCTATTTCTGCAGCAGATCAAATAGGCTATTACTGCTTAGGCTGTTGACAGACCTTCAGAGATGTTAGTTCCCAAACTTACTAGTGGCCATATGAGACATCCAGAACCAAACATGCCCAATCGGGTGATGAATTCAGTTAAAACCTACTCAACAGACAGAATCTTAATTGTATGGTTTTTAACAAGAACGGTGCTAAAGTTACACAGTGAAAGTACAGGGTTTTGTTACAGTAAAGCCAGAATCAGCAATACTGTAGCCACAAAAAAAAAAACAAACCAAAAAAAAAAATTTAAACAAAGCTGTTGTGACGGAAGTAATGGTTTGTTATATCCTTTGAAAGAAATGTAGTCTTAGGGGCACCCTGCCATGCAGGGCCCTCAGTTATGTTGATTATGGTCAGTAATGAAAGTTAGTAAGGGAAAAGGTGTGGAAGAAAATAAGCACATTGCTTATTTTTAACAGAAGCAATATCCCCTGATCTAATTTTTTAAACAATCCCACAATCAGGGGAGATCTAGAGAAGGAAATGAGTGTCTTCCCAAGATCCAACAGCAACTGTGTATTCTGGCAACATCCCACCTTGCCGTAATCTAGGCATCTGCTGGCACATTCTGCATTTTTTCACATTCTGATTCCCACAAAAAGGGAGTAATGACCAGTGTGGACCCAGTTCCCACACTAAATGGCTGGGGACAGTTGGATAGGACATTTAAAACCTTGCAGACATGGCTTAAACTACTCATGGGATTTGAAGCTGCCATAAAAGTGTCCTTAGTGCTACCAACCAGGCTCCTTGATTCCCCATTCCATACTTCCTTCTTAGCAGCCAAAATGGGAGTATACCTTTACCACAAAGTGCCCTCTCTGCGGTCCAGAGGAGTCAAAAGAGTAGAGGAGCAGGGCCATAGAATTTTTGCTGGTTGGCTTTGGCAGATAAAGGGAGAAAAGGCACAGTATCTCCCAGGGAGCTTGGCTTCTTTGTCAGTGTAGCTGTAGTTATTGGTTAATTTGTGGCTAGCAAACTTGGCCTAGAAATAGGCCCTATTCTCAGTTATATTCACTTGAAAGCAAGCCTTTGTCAATGCCTGTCTCAGGAAGCTGCACTGCAATTCCATAAGGCAGCATTCACAATGCTGCCACACCTTGTAAAGAAGACAGCTGAATCACACTGTTCAGCTAAGGCCTGCTCTTTAGTCCTCTCAACCCTCCAGTTCATCTTCCTTTATGAAAACCCTCACGCAAATATAGAAATGTACACATTTTTCTTGCAAGGCAAAGTCCTAATGAGACAGATCCAAAGGGCATGATTAACATGAAATAATAATGTCCCTAGGGGATAGGGAAGCTCAGATACAGCTTCTGCCTTGCAGAACTTCAGCATTTTAATTGCCTCATGATGGTTGGAGTGCTGCAACACCCAGACTTTGAATTAATCCAGCTGGTGGACTGGGCTATTAGATATGCTAAAATCTATTTGCTCTTTCTTATCTGTAGGTGCTACTCTTTCATTTGTGATGTATCTTTAAACATACTTGGTCTAGGGATTCCCAGTCTGTGTGCGGAAGGTTATGTACTACTGATGTTTAGACAGAAACTTATCCTGCATGAACTGATCACATTAATGTTGTGTTTCCTCATGCCACATCCGCATTTAGCTCCTAAAGGTTGGTTTTCTGAGAAGACAGAGAGGAATTTAAGATAATTTTTCTTTTTCAGTGGCAAAGAAAAATTTTACTGTGGACTAAGAATGCTGGATGTCAGAAATTAGATATGCAGTGGAAAGGGTTAATTCCAGCTGCCTAATTCCAGTACTATGCAGCTGATATTATCTCTGTAGAATCATATTTCTAGCAATTGAACTATCATCTATGAATTATTTGTTGTGCTTTACTCCCCATTTTTATAACATTCACAGTCTCCCTGTTTCCCTTTTTATAATGCAAGTTTTCTGTTCTTAGGTCTTTTTAAGGTTGTGGCAGATAAGACTCCATATGTCAGCACTGAAGATATTGCAAGAAAAGTCTCTATTGGGCCAACAAGGTTTGGCCATCCTTGTTTCTACAGCACCGAGGATATAAAATTGGCAAATTTCACTATCAAACATGGTGAGCAGATCACCTTCAGCTCAGTGGAAGAGGTCAATGGAACGATGGCTGTGAACTGTGTCGTGGTCAGAAATAACCTGTCTCATTCCTTTGCTTTACCCCTTTC
This sequence comes from Orthonyx spaldingii, assembly GCA_013397795.1. Lineage (NCBI taxonomy): Eukaryota > Metazoa > Chordata > Aves > Passeriformes > Orthonychidae > Orthonyx > Orthonyx spaldingii. The sequence goes on along the minus strand of VZTJ01002596.1, from coordinate 1,016,719 downwards.
ACAAGAAGGAGAATTCTACGAGTGTGAAGATGACCAGATATACACCCTAAAAGAAATTGCAGAATGGAAAATCCCTAAGTGCAGAAACCGGATTGTTAAACTTTCCAATCCTTTACATATGTGGGACTCCTCTGTTCCACTTCCTGAGAATTTTGAAGGCTGTTTGATTCTCACACCTGTCTATGAAGTGCAGGCAGTAATGAAATGTAAGTAGGAATCAAAATCAGTATTCTGCTAAACTTGGTGCAGCAAAGTACCCTTAAATACACAACATTTGCTTAAAACAGCCATGAAATATTCAGTTTGTCAAAAATTCCTGATCCTTATTTGCCATTGATGTTAGTTTCAAGAGGAAGAAAGATAAAAATATTTCCTTTATTATTTCTTTATCATCTGTTAATTCAGATCTTTACCTTGCATTTCTTTCTGTTGTCATTTTTTTGATCACTACAATTAAATCATAACTGCAAATATTTTGCATAGTGAAAAGGTTGAGGTTAGGAGTTCTGTTCAGTTCCCAGATTCTCTTTCTTTGGGTCTTAGACTTTGGCCATGGAGAAGCCACTTAATCTTTTGTGGCTATGTCTAGGAGGTAGAAAAAGTATAGAGACATACATGTTGCAATACACTTAATTACCATTTACATTTCAGAATGAGGATGTCACAGAAAGAACAATCATATTATTTTATTCTATTGTAGAAGCAAATATCAACTGAATATAAACACACAAAACTCATGGACGATTTCTGAAACCTGTAGGTTTGAGGAAACAGAAAGATTAGAAAACCAATATCTTTAAAAATTTGTGCTCTGAGTTTTTATTTATTATCTATGACCCTAGTTGTTCCACCAAAACATTGAAACAGCTGAGTTCTGATTGCAGGATAGTAGCTTAACTTTTGGGAAGGTTTTGCTGCTTGTTGTATTTGCTAGAAACAAATCAATGAGCTTCACAGAAATTAAATCCTGGCAGAAATATGCCATTCATGAGGATATTAAGCAGGAAGTCTTTTCACAATCACGCATTTCTCTGTTGAATGATGTAAGCAAATGGATAACAGAGAAAGAAATAAAAGTGCACAGAGACTATTAACACAATATACCATAGTGGTTATATGCTTATCATAAGACATTCAGCTGTGCATGATACATGATTTAATGTGTGAGTTTGGAAAATATAACTTCACAAGATAAAGTACTCTGTTTTTTATAACTCCAGCTAGATTCAGGAATCTAGCTCATCTCCTGAAGCTGGATTAACTTAGGTACATGCCTATACCCACTTAGATATATGTGCAGAGTCAATAGGAATTTAATGTCTCTAAAAACCTTCAGAAGATTCAGAAATATTTGGTATTCACTTGTCTTCCTATCAGTTATTCCAGTGACGATTGTATTTGTCTTTATTGTAAGTTTCGTGGTGTTCTCAACATTTAAGAAGCATTACATATGTCTTAAATAACTTTTATACAAACTTGAAAAGTAGGCTTCATGGTACATGATTAACTACTTTCTTGTGGACCATGAAAAATGGATTTTCACCATTTTTAGGAGAACTATAAATAGACACAAGATAAAGTATGAGAAATACTATCCACTATAAAAAAAGATTGCTGATAACTGGGATAACTGATTGCATTTTCACAGGCTGTGAGCAGGAATCCTCTATATTTCTCATTATTAATAATGAACAAGTTATGTGTGTGGAACTCTCCCAAATGCTCATAGAAAGTTCCATTTTCACTAGTCATTTTCCTTTGTTGTGTTTCCCTTGTGGTGTTTAGGATGTTTATCACCTCAAGGTGTCAATGTGACAAAAGCAGAGTTGGAACAAACAGATCCTGAATCACTGTCATAGAACTCCATCATATAAAATAAATCTGGTACCAACTTTGTAGTATAAAATATTAGTATGGCCCGCTACAAGGAAGTGTGAGTCCAGAATATACTATCCCTTTTTGTAGGTCTATGCAGAATAAGTCTTATTGAAGAGAGTCATTAAATATTATTTGCTTGTTAAATTTTACTGCCTTGGTCAGTGATCTGTGGTGTCACTGACTTGGAGCCAAATGCTTAAACAAGCCTTAATTACATAGTCAGCTTTGTTCTTGGAAGTTTTGCATTCAAAATTTTGCAAGTTCAGTTGTAATAAAACAGCTGTTGTTCCCTGTCAGGTTGTTAAATTCAATGGCTCAGTTCTTTTAGTGAATAAAACCAGGTGACATAGAAAAAGGTGCAACAGTTCCAGAGAGGAACATCATACTAAAATGTCTTAATTCATAAACAATAACCTTAGACTTAGTTATACAAAGGCTTTGCAATTTTGTTAAGTGATATTATATCCTAATAATTACAGATGTTTTAATTATTCTTAAAATATAAAAATACCTTCTTTCTCCCAGTCTGGCCATAGCAGTAACATGTTGTTAATGCATCCAAATGTTATTTATTTATTAAAAATGTTTCCCCACTCATTTCTTTAGAGAAACTGTAAGTTGCTCTGAAATAAAAGAATAAAAATACAGCTCGCATCCAAGAGTTTGAGAAGATAAACAACTGATTAAGCTTGGATGTGCTGTGGGGAAAATAGTGAACTAGACTTTTCTTTTTCTTAAACTTTTTGTTCACTTGCACACCTTGTTATCTCTCTTCATTTGTGTAGTCTCATGAATACCTGATAACCATATATCTCAAATTACAACATATCTCTCAAATTAGACTTTGGCTAGCCCTATTAATGGTGCACATTTACACATGAACGTGCACACCTCAGGGAAGGTACCTTTAGTATCTGGCCAACAGGTCATGTATTTTATTTCAGTGTCAGTTTGAAAACAAAACCCAATATATATTTCTTTCTCTTTTCAGTTCGAAAGGACATAGTTCATATCCTCTCAGACCTGGATGTTGAGGTCAAGGATATAACAGACTGCTATGATATTGGCTCTTTCCTTCAGCCTCTTTCTTTGGAAAATATATTTGAGAGAACAAGCAAAGAATTTCCTATGGTTGCTGAGATAATGGAAGGGCCTTCAGGAAGCCAAAAACCTTATAACTTATTGTCTACAGGGAAAGAGATTGTCATCTACAAAAAGTACCAGACATCAAGAGTCCTAGCCTCTGAGATAAGAAGTGATTCCTCCAAAAGACATTTTTTAATCCCTATGAGCTACAAAGGAAGGTTCAAGAGAAGACCTCGGGAGTTTCCAACTGCCTATGACTTAGAGATAGCAAGAAGTGAAAAAGAACAGCTTCATGTGGTAGCAACTAAAGCCTTTGCTTCCCCTCATAAAGAGCTTTTTTCTGTTTCAGTTGGAGATCAATTTCTAGTTCAACAACGCCAGACTAGTGAAGTTCTGTATGAGGGAAGAAAGAAACTCATAGATGTTTTGGCTTGTGAGCAAATACTAAGTGATTCATACAAAAAAGTGCTCCTCCCTATGTACATGGAAGGTGGCTTTGTGGAAGTGATTCATGACAAGAAACAGTACCACCTTTCTGAGATTTGCAAAGAATTCCAATTGCCTTTTAATGTCAAAGTGTCCGTGAGGGACCTTTCCATCGAGGAAGATGTCTTGGCTGCCTCGCCTGGTCTGCGGTTTGAAGAAGAAATCACAGACTCTTACTTGCTGATCAGTAGTGCCAGCAGTCCAGTGGAGAGCTGGGAGATTCCTGTGTATCGCTTAAACATGTTGGTCCATTTGCTCAGCAAAGGTGTCCAGACAGTTGTGCCACCTGAGACTAGGACAACAGTGGAAGAGGTCAGCAAAGAGGAATACTATACATTGCGAAGATATGAAAACCTAACCCTTCATCCACCACCCAGGCCTCCCAAAAAGCCAACAACAGCAACACCACCTGTTTCTGCAGTGCCTAAGCAAGGCGTTTCTGAAGTACTACAGGCTCCAAAGGTAAGGTATCACATATTGTCTTTGAATGTGTTACAATCACAGGTCATGTTCTGTGGGTTTAAAGTCTTCATTTCACTGTTGTATCCTTATAGCATGTACACAGATGGCTCTCAGCTCCCTGTAATAGGCAAATTAGCCATTACAGGCAAGAATGGCTAAAATCTCCACTGTGTGTTAATTGATCCATGAAAAACAACGGAACCATGCCAACTCACAGCAGAAATCTTGGCTGTATAATTTTGCATGGATAATCCTTTACTGCACCATTGTAAAAGTGAAGGGAGAGACTTGAAGTACCTGTATTTAAATCTTTATTAAGGGGAAGCATATGTTTTCATGATGTAAAGATAATTTTGCTCAGCTGGAAATTGCAGAATTAAGTTCACAGAGAGACAGGTTCTATAGAAATTTTTGAGTTCATTGTTTTGCACTTACCCAAGAGGGAAATAGGTTTGGAATTAAAAAGGCAATTCTTTTAGAATAGCACTTGATGTTAAGAAAGAAGTGCCCCTTCTAGGGTGATTTTTTTCATGTTTAACCTAAGACAACGCATTTTTTCATTAATCTTTTTGTTGGGTCTGGTTGAGGTGGAGTTGATTTTCTTCACACCTGCCTGCAAGACATTGTTTTGATTTTTCACTTAATCAGGGTTGATAACACACCAGTCTTTTGGCTATTTCACAGCCATGCAACCACAGCGTCAAGGCTTTCCCAAGGAAGTTGGCTGGAGTTGGGCAAGAGGTTGGGAGGGAACACAGATGGGACAGCTGACCCCAGCTGACCAAAGGGATATTCCATAACACATAATACCATGTTCAGCAATAAAAACTGAGGTGGTGATTTGCCTAGGAAGGCAGCCATAACTCAGAGACTGGCCAGACTGTCTACTAGTGGGAGGTGGTGAGTGACTGCCTTTGCATCACTGTTTTGGGGGTTTTTTTCCCTCTTTCCTTCATTTATTAAACTATCTTTATCTGAACCCATGAGTTTTCTTGCTTTTGCTCTTACTATTCTCTCTCCTGATGAGATCATCATCCTGATGTCAGGGTGGAGTGAGCAAGTACCTGGATGGGTGCTCAGCTTCTGGTTGAGGTCAACCCACCACTGTTTTCCTGCAGATATTGAAGGAATTGAAGGCCCATTGATGGGCTTTAATGAGAGAGACAGTCTAGGAGGTTTTTAAATTAGGTTGCAGTTGTCCTCATGTGCAAATACAAATTCCGTGCATGTGAAGACGGAAAAATATTGGAAATACTTTCAGCTCTCTGTGTTGTGATTGTGCTATGCTTTAAATACAATGTAATTAATGTAATTATATTTTGGGGGATTCAAAGGAAGTTTTTGTGTGTTGGTATGAAACTAAAGTTGAATTGTAGCCACTCTGAAAGGGCAATGTTTGGGAGTACCTCTGTTTGCCTGCTGAAGGTGTTCCTCCTCTTATTCCCCAATTCCAAGACCGCATGTAGATCCAAAGCTCCACATAGATCCTGAGAGATGGAAGGTTACAACAGACTATAGGAGAAGTGAATGGATAAGGTAGTTCCCTCAGATAAGGGTACCACAACAAAAAGATGTGTCATTTTCTACTATGTTTACTACACAAACATCTTTTCTTCTAATTTTTACAATGAACATTGTATCAGCTTAAATAAGACTTCCTGTTGTGTGAGGAAGGATCTATGAGAAACTTGTCTATGAAGCTAACAGACAAGCAGTCACCTTGGTACTGACCAGGGGTACAGAACTGGGGCAAAATTCCCTAAAGCTGTATTTTTGGTCAATCTGTACCCTCGTCAGGAGGACTCAGACCTCCTGCAGTTACTGATGGCTCTGTGTGCAGAAAAGCAGGTGGATGCTGACTCCGGATCAGGTTCATGCAGAAGATAATAAATTCCTAAAGTGAGGAGAGAGCAGTAAGGGCAGAATAGGGATGAGCTGAGGTTCTTTTGCACATTCATGAGTGACAGCAACCTTAGACTGAAGCTGTCCAGAGAAAGGAGGTAATTTAAACACTGTTCCAGAAGACTCTTTTAATTTTTTGGAGGGGGCAGGTGCTTGTTGTAAATAAATAATAAACCGCAGTCAGAATGCTTGGAGTTATGCATATTTGTAAATCTCCTCCCCTGGGAAGGTGAAACAAGTAGAGATCCCTTATTCACTAGATTAAACATCCTGAGCTGTAACATACTGTGTTTAAGTCACGCAGAATGCATTGTCTTTTCTATCCTGAGTACTATGAGTCCTCTAAGATGTGGATGGTAGCAGATAGGCTCTGCCTTGGCCCCTCTGCAGCACTAGGGGAGACTGTGTTTTCTTTTACATGTATCAGGAGTGTCTGAGGCTTCAGAAAGTCGGAAATTGTGCCAAACTGATAAATATCCATCTTTGCATATTTTGTGACTATGCATAGGTTCATTTGCATAAATAACAGATGAGCATCCTAATAAGCTGAACTTAAGCCTGACAAGGTGGCAGCCTGGGATAGGCTTTAGTGCTGCATGAGTTGCCATGCTTCTCCTGCAGGCAGCTCCCTGCCTGGTGCTTGCAGAGCTCTGGCTGCTTGCTGGAGGGTGGCGAATGGCTTCCTTGCACACCAGTTGGGAAGCTCTGCTTGGTTTGGAGCGCCAGGATAAAATGCTGCTGCTGCATAAGATCTGACTGTTTTTTGCCAATATCTGAGGATTATCTGCAAGGATGGGTCACCTTTAGCTACAGCTTGTGCATTGATCTCGGCTCGCGGCAAGGCTGTGAGGGCAGAGAGGCTCCAGCTGTCTCTTCCTGCTGTTCTCTGACCTTCTAAGAGAACACTGGGCCCAGGAGCAGGACTGTGTGCTTCACTGTGTACTTTTGCTCATGTGAGTCATTGGATTGTATGAGATTGGCATCCAGCATGGACTGGAACCTCAGATGAGTGTGAGAACTGCCTCTGCTTGTGTGCAAGGTACAATGCTGCAGAGACATGGATGTTTGCAGCATTCAGCAAGGTCCAGAGACAACAGATGAATTCTCAAACATGATACAACTGCATTAGCCAAGCACTGTGCCCAGTTGCTTCACAGGGCTAATTAAGTTGGTTCAGCTCCTGCTGATACAGCCCTCACTTCCACAACCTGGGGATCTCTCCCCTCCACAGTACAGGATATATTTTCCCTTTCCCTCTCATATGAACATTTTGCTTGAGTAAGAAACATCCTGACCACGTATGTTTGCAATTTTGTATTACTTTCTAATTGAATTTAAAAAGACACACTCCAAGAAAATACGTGTAAATGAAACAAATGGAAAAAAAAAACCCCTTGTATGGAATGATGAAATTAATGTGATACTTCATATTGCAGATATCTATCTAATATTAATAGCAGATAGCAGATATTTATCCATTCGCCAATACCTCTATCCACAAGCAACCCCAGCTGAGGACAGGAATGACAAAACAACTTGTACCCTTTTTCTCATGGTAAAATGTATTATAAAATTCACCAGAAATCTACATTTTCTGTGCTAAAATCATTGGAATCAATTTCAGAGGGGGTTCTAACTGACACGTAGAATGAAATGGTCACTCAGTTTCTGATTTGTGGGTTTATCTAGAAAGTGAGAATGACCTGATAAAACTCTAGAAATTAATGCTACTGATTTGAGAATGGAGCATCTCACCCTCTTGCCAAGTTGTTCCTGGAGAGAAGTTCCTGTGGGAGTACTCAGTCAGGACCTCACTTTCTTGAAATGAAAATTCATTTAAAGGGAACAACCCAGACGTGTCTGTTCTTTCCACATGTTAGAAACACCACTGTGAATATAACAAACCAAGTTTTCACTTAGTAACTTCCTTGAAAACAGTTTCCTAAAATTTCCTTTTTTACCTGCTAGGAAGCCTACTGTTTCCTCCCCTTCAAGAGGATTCAAGCAGAAAAAGTTTTCTAGCTTTTTTTTTGCCTATCAGTTCAAGCAGTACATCTCCTACACATATCAGAATGTGCTAACCTGTCCCTCAATGATTTTGTGTTAAATTGAAGCAAAGGGTCCACACCAAATATTACTAAATGCAATCTTAATCAATGTAAGAAAAACCGCAGTTGTCCTTGTAATCGTAAAACCATAAGGGCACTAATGGCACTGCTTAAGGGATAAAAAAAGGCTGTATTTCACTCCTGTTAAACAGTAAGAGAAGTTAGCTCCCTCCAATGCTATTTTCAGTGATCTATTTACTCATGTATCTAATCTGAGCAACAGTAGAGTCAGCAAAATACTCACCAGCTGGATTGCTGCTAAATACCTTTATGAATGTGGAACTGGAAAAGTCAGTCACAGGCAGTAATCTGCTCATCTCTGGCAAGAAAGTTGAGAGAAATCCAGCCAGGGAAACTGGAGTTTAATAAAATAGGAGCATCAGGGCATGATAGTTAATCGTCATTTTGTGCTAAGGTCCATTATCCTTTCAAAAGTCATTACAGTGTTAAGATATCAGGAACTTTCTTGCTTTCTTGCTTTTTATTTCAAAATTAAAATGAAAGAAAAATTATCGCTTCCATCTGGCTTTGCAGTTCTACAAACTGAGCTATCGAAATCTGCCATTAACATATTTATCACATCTGTCTTCACAGCAAAATGAAGACTTATCTGGAATTAAGTTGATAAGACATAAGCTGCATTTCTCAGCAAATGAGTTTTCCTGTAGTGTCTCCTTTCCTTCTTCATAACTATTTTTTTTCTGCTTCCAGAGCATTTTTCACATTTTTGGGTCCTTTATACAGTAGATTTAACACAAATATTTCTGCTGTGTAGCAAGAAAATAACCTTCCTAAACAAAAGCATATTAGAAAATGCACACTGGACAGTCAGGAATGAATAGGTAATAACAGACTTCAGGAATTAACAATCTTTTGGCTCTGGAAATGAGGAAAAGAGGTTCATTAGCAGATGCAGAAATGTGCATATGCAAACGTAAGGAGGGTTTCTCTTTGACAGGTGCAGCATTGTGGCTGCTGATGCTGCACCTGTGCTTCCTCTTCCTCTTTTTTTTTCTGTCGCCACTGGAGAGGATGGTTCCCTCTCCCTGGAATCTCACCTTCTGCTCTCTCTTACCTCTCCTTACCCACATCCTATCTATTGTTTCTCCCTGTCATTTTCCAGTAGCTTTGTAAGTCCCTAATAAATAACATGTGAAGGCTGGAAGTACAGCGCTACAAACTGATGACCACCCCACACTCTCACTGTGGCCAAGTTCCTAAAGTCTCAAAATCCCATCCCCACCACAGCTTCACCTGGTGAATCAGGCCACAATTCCCTTCAAGTCCTCGTGCTGCAGCTTCTCTTTTCTCTGAGCATCAGTTCCTTTTCCTCCTAAAATCCGTCCTGTGACACACAAGCCTGATTTCCCACAGACTCATGTGCTTGGGTCCCCCCAGGCTACCTTTTTCATATGCCACTCACTCCCCCCAACCTATATGACATTTGTTCCCCAGTTCCCTGTACTGCTTTCAACATGCTTGCTTTTTCCCAACACATCTCTACTGCTTTCTCTTCTCTCATGCAGTGAGCTGAAGCCGAGGTCACAGGCATAAAGGAGTGGGAGCTGCACAGACATCTAAAGTTACACACAGGCTTTTGTTGCCTTCCCCAGCAGCACATATTCCAAACCTCAGCACAGCATCAGTGTCCAGCTAGGATCTTAGGGGAAAGCTGGAGCAGGGTGTAGGTGCTGACAAGTGTCAAGCAGTTCAACTTTCTTGTTGACTGGACAGTCTAAGCTGAAGGATTTTGTATTGATGCTCTGTTGCAGAGATTCTGATAGCTGTGTTTGTATCTGGGGGCCCATGACCATTTACTGGAAAGTCTATCTACATCCTGATACCATGCTGGGTTGAAACCTACCTGTGTGCCATCCCACTTCACATCCTGGGTTTTTCTGCAGAAGAAACCAAGCAATGCTGGCTGAAGACCAGGACTGCTGGGTACCCTATGGACTCTGCATGAACCAACAGGAAGGAGTTAGAGGAACTGGAAACCCTGAAGCCCCAGCTAATAAATGACTGGAGTTTTCCTGATATTCTCTTTATCCTCTTTTTCTTTTAAACAATGCTAAAAGCTTAAAATTTGCACAGAGAATAATCAAATCTGTAGTAGGTGCTTACTGCAGTTTGATGTTACTCCCAAAACCAAAATACAGTAGGGAAGACAGCAGTGTGCCTGCCAGAAGGACAGGCAGTACATAATTGCCTGAAGAAACAGCACGGCAATCTGAGGTCTAAGTCTCATTGCAGAAAGGCATTAGTGCTACAGGAAATGCTGATCTCATACATGGAATTAAGGAAGGTACAGATGAACAATTGGATATGCTGACTGATGAAAATGCCAACTGGTTAAAAGCAAATTGCTTAATTTGGAGCTAGAAATGAATTACTTGGAGAACAAAGAGAAAAGAAATATAAAGAGGATACCCAGAAGAAATAAAAAATTGAACCACATGAAAATATGGAGCCCTTGATAAGAAGTAAAATCCTGAACAGAGTGGGTGAGAAAAGAGCCATTGATGTCAGTAAGGGGAGAACTGCCTGGCACATTTTTTCTGTCTCACAGCAAGTACATAACATAATAAAACACATAGCATAACAAAATCGTATAATTATGTATAATTATGAACCAGCACAAAAAAAGTAGAAGAATAAATCTAAAATTCGAGGAACCTCTGCAGCAGAATAACTCTCCAAAATTAGAATTTGGGGAGTGGGGGCACAGAAATGTCTTTTTTTCAACTGGGATTCCAAGAAACTTGACTTCCCACAATGCTGCTCTGCAGGTTGCATTTTACTGTTTGCCCTTCTCCTCACAGCAAGAAAGCTGGAAAATTAAGTTTGTGGATAGCTAGCTGTTGAAGCACTACCTGTTATGGACTGTGTTTTGATCTATTTGGAAGTCACTAAAGTTTTCCAGTTTAAATTGGCCAGAGATAATCTATTACCAAACATAATATATATTATATATATCAAATTTCCAGTAGGAAGCACAGTCCCCATACTCCTGCAATGCCCATTTTCAGTAGGGGCAGTGATGTGCCAGGCAGCTCCCAAAGGTCCCACAGAGCCAGCTGCCAGAGCTCTGAGCAGCTCCCAGGCTCTCTGACTCCATCTCTGCTCAAACACCTGCAGGGACATTTCTGGGCTCTGAAGGCCAGCTGGCGTGGAGTGGCTGGTGTCCCTGTTAGTAACCCTTCCTTATTTGTGGGAAAGGGCTCCTTATTAGAGGGAATGGGCCTTGGGGTGCTCAGATGCCCAAAAACTTTCCATGGGAATTGTGTGGGAAAGAGCCAGTTGGCACAGGTTGAAACAAAAGCCCAGGGATGTTTATAGGCACTATGTAAACAACTAGTGTTAGGGATGTTTATAGGCACTATGTAAACTAGTGTTGATATAGCCACTCCTAAAAAAGAGATGAGATAAAAAAGAATAGAAGGAGCTTCACCAAAGTCACTTAAGTGTTGCATGTGGTCAGTGTAAGAGACAGCACTGACATAACCCATGCACATTATACATTCTTTCATGAAATTCAAGCTTTGGCAGTACTGTCAGCTGAGCATTCTAGAAGTGAAAGCATCCCAGAAGGTTGGGATTATGCTTTGAAATATATGCCTGATGAAAAGAAATGAGAAAATTGCTGTCAGTGCTACAGCAGGGTCACATTGTAAAAGACCTGTAGCCATAGTTCACATTTTCCAGAGAGTCTTGCAGTGAGGAATTGAGTGATTATCAAGAAACAGAGAATACTGTGGAGACTCATCAAATCCATTAAAATTTGTAATGACTGTCCAAGCCCTGGGCTTTCCCTCTTTATTTTTTGAATGTGGTAGTCCATAGACTTGGCATTAAAAAGTATGATGAGGGAGATTTGAAGTGCTAAAAAATAATGTATTTATTGTCTCTACCACAAAAATTAATATTTCTTCTTTATGCATAGGGGTGTATAATTTACACTGAACTTTTTCAAGGTATTTAACAACATTATGTTCTTACTTTGCCTCAGAACATGAAATAATTTTACCAATAAATATGTCATGAAGGCAATATGTTGTGATGCACTAGTTCAGATTTTCTTTTCTTTTTTCTTTTTTTAAATACAGAATAACAAGAGGATTGAAAATCCACAGGGTATTCAAGTCTGTTGTGATTCCTGTAGTGCCACTGAAAAACCAGAGCAGTGATCCCAGGCTTGCAATGACTGTAGGCAGTGGCTTGTATCAATGGTCCACCTGAACTAGTGTGATGGAGTTTAAGTAGGTCCCTTAATAGGAGTCACTGGAGAAAAAAAGGAAAATAAAGAAAGCTCTTTGCTAGTTTGTGACATGCCATGGACCACCCTGATGGACAACATCAGTAATGAACTCTGCTTAGACTCTGCTCTAGCTTGGATTCTTAATTACCTGGAGTTGAAATGTGATTAATAAATGAGGATAAAGCTATTTCCAAAGCATCATTTTAAAACTTTAAATTTAAGAATCTTTGAAAAGTAAATAATATTTTATGTGTGAAATGAAGATACTGTATCTAGAAGCTACTTTTAGGGATCCATCTGTTTTGCATAGTGGTAAATGCATATTTTGCACTATTAATGAGGAAAAAGTGGTTGTGCTTGCTTGGGAATTACTTCATTTGAAGGGAAATATGCCAAGCAATTGAACAGTAGCTCTACAAGAAAATTCTGGCCGTGTGAGGAGTGGGGTTCACAGGAGCTCAGCAGGTCTGGTTACAGCACCACTTCTGTCAAATGCTGCTTCAGTGACCACAGGCAAATCACATAAATATCTTTGCCTCCAGATACATGAAGAAACTGCCAGGTGTGAAGAGGGAGTGTGGGTTTACAGCTCATTAATTACTTTATATGGATGTTTAAAGCTCAGGTAAATGCAAGATACATTGCCTCACTTTCAGTAAGGGTCAGAGCTACCTTGCATTTACTCTGGAGCGATAACCACATAGACAGTTGCCATGGAGTATTAAATGAGCTGTAAATTCACGCTCATTTACTAGGTGGCAACTTGTTCATGTAGCTGTCTCCTCTGTCTGTGAAATAGGACACGATGCTTCATTTTCCCGTCCTGGATATTTGTGTAGACAAGCATGATTTTTCTGTGTTTGCAGCATTTTGTGAAATAGCAACAACAATAACCACATAAAAATAATATCAACAATGGAATTACTGGACATTAGTACATTTTAGCCTAGTTTGAAAGTTTTTAGCTTGAAGTTAATCTACAAAAAAGGTGAAAAAAGCAAGTGACTGTTGTCTAGGACAGATGGATTATGAAGTGTGTGTATTTGAAAGAGGAAGAAACAAGAAAGAATAACTTATTTAAGAACTTATATCATAGCAAGGTGTTAACCCTAAGGCTCACTAACACCTTTGAGACATCAGTCTTTTGTTAACCACTTCACAGTTTATTCTAATAGTAGACACTGGTCTTTTCATTTGTCTTCTGCATCTACTGTGGTATATCTGGTGTATTTAGCCTTGTCTTCACCTGTTGGCTTACAGGAGGTAGCAGTTCGTTTCAAGACATAGAGTTATGGATGAAAAGTCAGACGTTTCTTATAACGCCTCCATAAATTTCCTCAGCTTGGGACTTTGACAGATGATAACATTAAACTAAGAGTTGCATATTAAAGACTAGTTTGCACAAGTACAGAGGTGTCAGCAAGGGAAGAAAACATGGTCAGAGACTGCTACAGTACAAGTTACATCTCTCTCTCTCTGTCTCTCTCTCTCTCTACATATCTTATATTGATAAATCATACTTGTATAAAAAGTAATGGGACGTGACTGATGACGTATAAATAAATGCTGGATCAAAAGGTTATTTTTTGAAGTCAACCTGACACATCATTTATACTACTTGCAATGATGGAGCATCACCTCCATTTGGGTGGAAGAGCGGATTAAGGAGCTAAGCTAGGAAGGTGAAATTGAGAACTAGTGAAACAGAAAAACAGAATATCCAGTTACATTCTATCAAACTGTGAAATGGGATAGGAAAGCAGTATTTATGTAGGATGGAGAGAATTGCATTTTTGTTACAAAAAGGCTTTTTTGAGGGTGAGGACTTCTCTTTCTAAATATGTTCTTTTCCTGTTGTGAATATCTTAATTCATAACTATCCTGCCCTCATTGTCTCTCATATAAAAATGAAAAGCAGTGTAATGTAAGAAGAAAAATCTGTTCTGTTTGAGCCAGCCACATGCATACATACATGGTGGTTAACATGAAATATCTGGTCTTTATCTGTTCTTTGCACCTAGCTGAACACACCGACCCAAGACATCTTGGTTTGCCTCCTACTGTTACTCCATATCATCAACACTTGATGGTGTGAAGACCCAGGGTATCAGACTCCTACGCTACTCATACAACCTCTCTGTTCTCATGGTTTGAGCAATAGGATTATGGATGCAAAAACATGGGAGCTAGAAGGAAAGCAGAAACTAAATCCTCAAACAGCAGGCTTAGATTTTGCATGAGGCTTTTCATTAGTTAGCATCTTCAGAAAAAACAGAGATAAAATCATCTCATGAAATATTGAAACCACTTCTGCCCATACGAATAGCTGAATGTGAAACATCTCAGTCTACTCTCTAAAACGGAAAATAAACATTCTTATGAATGTTATGAGTTATTGAATAATAATATGGCAGTAGTCTAATGCTGTTATTGTTGAACCTAAATGAAAAACCTTATTAATCATGGATTTGACAGCTCATTCGGTTATAATAATGTTTCCTGTCAATCCAAGCTCTCATTATAATTGGATCTTACTTAGAAAGGAAGATGCTCCATTGACTGCTCAGATGGAGAAAAATATAGGTTTGAAAATGAAAATATCAGTCTGAATTCTGTTTCCAGGGAGCCTGCTTATGCATTTACAAGTTGGATAACACTTTAATCCTTGCTGTGTGTCACATTTGGATGTTACTATAATAAGATTCTCTCACTGACTAGACACCAGCTCTACAGTCATGACAGTGAAAGTGAAAGCAGGAAGAGCAAATGAAACTTCTTCTTGGGAATGCTGGTGTATCATCACCACGACCTAGTTGCAAAGAATTAACTGAAATAGATTACTTTTCTGCAGAGAGTAGTGTGTTCAGCTGTGAATTTACAGCTAATTTGGTTTTCTGCTTGCCCTCTTTTGTGGTTACTCAGTTTGCAGAAATTATTAGATATTTCACGTGGCATTGAGAGGAGATTAAGGTGCTTCAAACCAACGCGATTTAGTGTGGTATATGGGTGTTTACAGAGAGAGCTAGTGGCAAGGAGCTGTAAATTCATTCCCTAACTTACTGCAGAATATTCTTAATAAACAAGGCCAGAGACAGAACAAGCAAAAGTAGCTGAGGTGGTTATCAAAGAAGATGAGTATTCAGGCTGAGACTGAAAGCACTGGGAAAAGCATTTCAGATAAATGTCATTTAGATGACACTGTGGGCAAAATCTGTAAATTGCATATTGGAGGCCCCAATTTTGTGGGTGTAACAGAGGGAGGTGGTGCATTCTGTGCAGGTCAACTCCTTGCGGACACAGAAGCCACAGGATAAGTAAAACTTGGACTCAAATTTTAAAAAGAAAGGTTTTATAGAAATCCTTTTTCTAGGGCAGCTGAACACCCAGAACGTGTTCTTGCTCACTGGTAAACTGGTGTGGTTACAATAAATGGGACCTTAGAGTAGTTTTCTAATGAGTAGTATAATGCTAACCAGCATAGAGACACCAGACTGTTTTCACTGCCTTGCAGGACAAGGAGTAAAAAATCTGGTAACTTTAGGAATTCTTCGCATGAGTGTAAGGGTTTGCTGGTTGTATGCTTGATCCTACAGCAGACACACACACTGAAAAATGATTAAATAATCTTTTCTCCCTCCATGGCTCAACCAGATGAGGCACAGATGGGAGAATAGGCTGTAATATACACCAGAATTTAGTAGTTGTATTGAAACAATATGCTTTCTTCTATTATTTGTCTTCAATCATTGCAGTTTACCCACATCTTTTATTTCACTTTGTGCCAAGTGGAGACAAAGCAAGTCTTCACTGAGATTGCAGTGCCTGAGAGAAATAAGGGCAAGGCTAGAATGAAAGTGTGACAAATGTGAACAGAAATAAAAATCCAAGGTAAAGTGGAAAATGCTTGTTTTGGTTTTGTTGTTGTGCATTCCTTTTTTATTCACAATAGCTGACTGATTTCTCCTCTCTGAATGAGTAAATAGAAGTTAAGATTTGTTTCAGGTGAAGAATTTATGTCAGAGGGGATTTCTTGTATTTTTATAGTGCAAAGATTGCCCAGTTACAGACATTCATATGCCTCTACAACCACTCATGCAGTGTGAGTTCTTGGGAGTTATGCAATGGTTTGTAAAGTGCTTATTAGCATAAAATGACCATAAAATTTATCATGGAACTATGTAATTTGAATGGTGGAATAATAATTCAAAGAATACTTTTCAAAATACATAACTTGATCAGCAGCTGTTGAATCCATAAAATAAATACTTATATTCATGGGATAGCTCTGAAAAGGTCAAGTAGGAGACATTTTAATCCATGTTTTCAATTTGTTGCTATATGTTTAGAGTAATAAATCATAGCAGCTTTCAAAAATAACAAAGGCAACAGTAACATATGGCTCTCAAATGTCTGTGGACTGTAGATTAAACTAATTTGTTTTTCCTAAGCACCTAAACACAATTTCTTTATTTGTTGGTTGTGATCTCTTCTGTAATTACAAAAAGAGATTTGATACCTAATGGCATAAACCATTATGCTAACAAATTTAAATTAATGGGAACTTCCAGCTTATTTCAAAAGACACAGTGCCAAGTACTGCCATCATATTTTTCATAACTTTATCAAATGTAAATACATTTTCCAATGTACAAATGTAATTTGTATTTGCAATTTTCAAATGTAAATGTGGCTTCTCACTCTATTTGCAGGTACAGCATAATTGTAATATTATGGCAGTCTGAGACACTAATTTTTTGATTTAAAAAATTCCTTGCAAATGTTTTACATGCTTATATACTGTATGCACCCCTAACCAAAATGTCATGCTTGGGTTTCTCTGAACACGTCATGTCATTCAGATGTAACCACAAAGCCTCCTCTCTGGGAGGAAGACTCCCAACAGAGCATTTGGCTTTTCTAGCTGACTTCAGTCATTAGGCAGTGCTAAATATTTTCCTTTCTGAAACCCATATTACAAGCGCACTTTTGTCTCCCCTGCTGTGTTCACATTTTGATGCCTGTGTCCTGTCTTAAAATGTCTGGACTGTGATTGAGGCACCTCTCAGGACATGTGCTGGCATGGTTTAAGGAAATACAGCTCCATTTGCTTTAATGGAATTGAAACGTCTTCCAAGAAGTGTGAATTTGGAATATTGTTTGGGAAAAGCAAAATGGCATGCGTGTCTCTTCAGAGCTGGACCAGCATGCTACAGTGATGGATGGCCTGGTACAGCACAGCTACAGAGAGAGTTGTCTTTGCTTAGGTAGCCACATGTTAGAGATGTGAGCTGCACCTCAGTGCATAAGTTTCCACTCTGGTCTCTACTCTCAGTGGTGCCTAGAGAGCCAAGTAGACACTTTGTGGTTATCTGGATCAATTTTTAACTGCATTGTGGTGGCTTCCTGACTGTAATCATAGCAAGAACATGTGAAACATGTAGATAGGTACATGTAGTTATGTGCATTTTTGTGCCTTGATCTGGAGCTGAACTCCACTAGTGGCATAGCAATTAATCCAAAGTGAATGATAGACATGTTTTTCACAATAAGGCTGTGATTAGTGCATTGTGTAGGGAAAAGATCACCACATTATGGCTGCTAGTACACACAATGCCTGTCAGCAGCTCCAGTGAAATCCTGGGGCCATAGATGTGTTGTCTTGGACTCTGCAAAGTTGTGCAGGTACAAAGTCTGAGGGATGAGGTGCAGCCCTAGTTCAGAAGGAAGTGCTTTGGCAAGGAAGGCTGAGGCTTAGGTGTCATCCAGAAACTTACAACTTAGAGGAAAACCAACATTCTCAGACAACTTGTTTCATCCCCAGCCTACAAGCTGCTCTAGTGTTTGCCTCTATGGGTCTCCCAGGTATGTAGGATATGCCAGTCTCTCAGCCTTTTTCAGGAATCTCATGGCATCTGGAAGTTTGGCCATATGCATATCAAGGATGAAGTTCCTTCCTTCATAGAAACAGGCATAAACATAATGTATTTTACAAGTCAATCACCAAAATAGAGGTGCGAGGATCCATGCTTTTCTGTTGTGCACATTTTATTCCTACTGAAGTAGAAATATGTTCAGAAAAAAATGTATAAGTAAACATTTAATGGAATTACTTAGTACGGCTGGGAAAATTTTGGGTTTTCTGTGATTTGCTTTTCTTAGTGAAACTAAATATGGTCATGCAAATTCTTTCTGGACTAAGAGACAGAGTAAGAATTCATATGTGAGCTAGTCCTGTTTCCACAGCTCTTGCAACGCCAGTAATTGAAGGGCACACTCACTTCTGGGATCTCTAACAGAGCCTTGTTTTCATCCACCACTTTGCTTTTGTAGCATTTTTTGTAACAGGAGCTAGAGGCACAGATGAGAAGATCCATACATGTTTCAAAGATACAAGAAACACTGACCCCTCAAAGGTAACAGTTGCAGCTTTTTTTCTTCACACCCTTTTTTAAAACAGGTTGTGTTTGGTTAGTGGTGATTGTTTGATGTCTTGAAATTGTGGAAGACTGTCCTTCAGCCTCTGCAAACATGCACACACACAGTAAGTCACAAAGATGAAAACTGTTTATTTTGACAGTCTAATCCCACAGCATGCCCCATACTTTTCTTACAACAAGATGAATAATGGGGATTTCTGAAGACTTCATCCTTACTGCTGATGAAGATGTAAAGTATCAACTTGAATTAAAAAAAAAAAAAAAATTCAGTAAGTTTTTAATATTTTTGTTGTGACAAAGAAAATTTTAATTATATTTGCAAGTGGAAAATCCACATATATATATTGGCAGAAAAGCATATGATTTGTAGCCCTGCCATAAATTTTGATTCCTATATACTGAAACACTGCACATACAAATATGTCTGTTCAGCTTCCATTTCAGGTAAAAGAACATATACATGTGTCATGGTTTTCCTTTCCTTACTGGTACATAAACTGTAACAATGTGCTAAAATACTACCCCACACATACAAGGTTTTTAATCAAATAGGTCCTCTCCCTCTCCCTCTTCCTCTCCCTTTCGCTCTCGCTCTCCCTCTTCCTTTCCCTCCTCACTGTATGTTGTTAATGTAGCATGACAGAAGCAAACAATTTTTTATCTTTCCTCCTCTTTTTGAATTTTATGAATCCATTTCATTCACACTTATTACCCAAGCATCTCACTGTGTTAAACTTCTGTCCTAGATAATTTTCAGTGGCAGATAAATGAAATCATCCACAGAAAATTTTTGTACTGAAATTATTTTTATTTCATCAGCATTTAATAAATGTGTCCCCACCTACTAATCTCACAGGGTTCATATTTTCATTTATAGGTGCAATAAAGTAAATTTATTTCTCTTTCATGTTACTTTTTGATTTTTAGTTCACTAACATTTCTCTTTCATCTGCCAGATGTATGTGAATAGATTGAATTTATAGAGAAGTGTGTTTTAAAATACACCATACCAATATTGGGAGCCCTTGCATAAAACATAGTAAATGGTTTTTCTAGTATTTTATCTGGTACAGTCAAGACAGATAATCTTGGACAAGAAATTTTTTTTTGAATCTAAGAAAACTGTCTACTGATCTACAACCACTAAGAGCATTTTTGTGCATCTATGTTTATGACATTTAAAAGCTTGTTCAGTTAAGGAAAGATGCCGTCTCTACTCTTTCAAAAAAAGAAACCAAACCCATAAAAATCACAGCTTTTCACATTAGAATTTTATTTACTACTGCCTAGTCTAATAATAAATGCCATATTCATGTTATTCATCTGCAATATTTTTTTAACCTCTTAGGTTATGTTCTACACTTTATAATAAAAGAGGTGATATAAAATCCCCTTTACTAAATTGATCATTCTGGAAAAACATGGCTATCATTCTACTTGTAGAACATAACTGATGAGTGAAGTGTTTCTAGTAAAGCATATTCAGTAGAAGTTCAGAGGACAAAACCCTTGTTAATGCCACTGTTCAGAGCCTAGCCTACAATAACACATCGTTTTCTCTTTAAGTAGTTTAATGTGTATTTTTAACATCACCTTCTTCTTGTTGTTTTATTTGCTTTTTGTGGCCCCATTTGGATATAGTCTTTGAGAAGAGACAATGCACCAGCACTACTTTGAAATAAATGGAATTAGAGGTGGGAAAATAGGAGCAGAATTGTTGGCTTTTTAACATTCCCAAGGAACATTTCACAAGAGAACTGTCTTGATGGACAACAGCAGGCAAAAGTACCATTACCTAATGTCTCCTGAGAAGAAAAAGAAAAGAAAAAAACCCCAAACCTACAAAATATTATTATTTCACTTTTGAAGCACCATCAGTCTACCATAGAAAGATGAATAGCCCAGTTGTAGTTCCTCTGTTTGAAGGGATCATAGCCAGTTGCAATAAAGTACAAACGCTTTGGCTCCAAGGCAATGCTGAATGCAGCCATGTGATTAAGTCCAGTGATCCTGAAGTCTATTGTCTTGGGTTCCCTTCTCTGAGAGTTCAGAGGCACAATTCCTTCTACCTGTAACTTGCACCATTTTAATTTTTTTTTTTTTTGGACAAGGATCATTTTTGCTACTGTTTCGTGACTGATGCATTCAGGCAGAGGATTACATCCCATATGTGGATACTAAGAGCACATACCAGTGGCGTTAGGAACATGCTCTACTGCTTGTCACTTCTCTTTAGAAAGGTGTAAGTTCTCCGCCAAGGGAGCTGAAAGCTCAAAGAATACACTGGCTCTGACAATAATTAATAGTAAAGCATTTTTTTTCTCTAAATGTGAGCATATCTATTTTTATGACCCTTTTCCCTGTTGACAATTGTGGCCTTTAAAGCCAAAATTGCAGGAGTTTTGCGTAAGCAGCCTAGAAACCTTGGTTATAGAATTCCCTTGTCCTACATGGTTCAGCCCTGTGCTTCATCTTTTTGAGAGCTAAAAGGCTTGTCCTATCAATTCATGAATATCTATACATGCATTCTCCAGATCTACAAACATTGTAAAATCTATTCACTGGAGATGCCCAGAGGATTAATAATTTAAATAAAAATAATCAGAACTGAGCTAGTGTTTTATAGTCAAAAAGTGTCTGTTCCCTATACTATTTCCCCTTCTGGAGCATAAATAATTCCTCTAGCATTAGTGGAGATATGCTAATTTATACCCACAGAGGACTTGGTCTCAAAAGTCTAATTTAGATGACAACACTGAAGTGCAAGGACTTGCCATTTTTATTTGTATGTAAAGTACCAGCACTCAAGTAGTTGTGTGTCATTAAATTATTTCTAGAAAATAAATTGCCATTTGGAAGGTTTGCTCTTGGGTGAAATTATATCTTTTTGTATGACTTTAGACAGATGCAATGAGTTAATTTGAACAGCTGCTCTTCAGTTCCCTAATTTTGTAAAGTCTTCTATCTCCCATCTCTCCTCTACTGTGCATGCCTTCTTCACTATGTCTGACTGAAATAAATACATCCTTGGACAGTAGCTCCTGTACTTCAATGCAATGTTCCCTCTGTTCTGAAGGGCCTTGGTAAAAAATGAGGTTGTAGGACATAAAACAGGTCGATGCCAAGTATAGCTCCTGGGACAGCTAGAAGTTGGATGATAAGAAGGCTGTTTTAAACCATCAAAACTCCTTCTTCCTCAGCTGTAATTTTTTTGTTGCACAGCACAAAATTTCACCCTGGGGTTTTTGACTGAATAGTAATGGATTTGATAAGTCTCACCTGCACACTGGACATGTAACCATTAATGGGACACTTAATTTCAGAGGAACCATACGATTAAGACAGCTCATGTGCTTTTACTTTTCAAGCCTCCTGTTAGTACTTTCATAAAGGCTGTGTTCAGTGTTCCCTGCATTAATTGTTGGAGTATTTGCCTTAGTGGTACCTGAGGCATGCTTCCATGTAGCTCTGCTCCAGCTCTGATGCCACATTAGCCTTTCCTTGTGATAAGATTAATTTGAAGTCAGCAGGACAGCCATGAACTTACATAAATGTTGCTAAACGTGAGAGGGCTGCCTCGTTTGCAAACAGAAAAAAAGAGACGAACCTTGCTGAAAGGGCTTGCCGTCTGGGGAGGGAAAAAATAAACCTGCAAAAATAGCCTGTATCAAGGTTAAGGCTGGTGTTGTAGTTGATGTAACTGAAACAGAAAGCTTATGTGGCCTGAAAAGACATTGTGAGCAGTGAGGCAAGCTATAAACTGGTCCTACTGATCTTACTAACATTTGTTTCTGTGCCTGTCATTTAATCTCAGTATTCATCAATGCTTACCTGCTTTATGGCCCTGTGGAATACACGGTACCTCATTCTGCTTCCTATTTTGTGTAAGTCAGGTCCCCTTGGTGTCTGAGATAACACTGTGAGCTCATAGGTAATCATTGTCATGGTGACCAGAATACTGGGTGAACCTTCACAAAAGGCAACTCTTCATTTTGAGGAATCAGGTTTATGTTTTTTTCAGTGGGCTTAAGATACTGGGGTTCTGATGAGCACATTTATTTAAGGATACCATTTTTTATGATAAACAAGTTGGTTGTTGAAAATGATTTTCTTTATTGGCCAACTACATGCAAATCAACTCGACTTCTCACCCTTAATCATAACGTTGGGGAAGTTTTCCAACCTCAGACCTCTGCTTCATTTAGAATGTTTCCATCATTCTGTGTTCAAAATATACATTTTATAAATATATCAGTATTTGTGATGTGTGCATGTGCCTGTTTTGTCAAGACTAAGGCAAGCTTGATTATTTTCCACATTTTTTGTGTTGCTGTCAGCTGTACAAGAGAACTATATAAGGATAATATGAAAAGAGGTGGGAACAAAAGGCTACTGCTAGCTATAAGTATCCTGGGGAGGTATTTAACACTATTGCAGCTCTCTGTAGCTTCAGTTTCTAGGCAGCTGGAAAGCTTCTCACACCTGGGGACTTGCCTTGGCTGATCTCTGGAAAATAAGAGTAGGATATCTGGATGAGAAAAAATTCCACTAGGAAATGATGTGATGGTAAAAATCCATTCCACAAACATTTATAGTCATAATATCACCTACAGGCCCATGTGGAGTGAGGGTCTTGAGATCTCTGAGCCCTGCAGAAACACGCAGTGAGTGGCAATCCCAGCAGATATCCTTATGTTCTAAATAGATGGAGAACGCATGTCAGAGGGAATAGACAGCAGATGACTTGCCTGCAGTCACTTAGCAGGTTAGTGGCAAGGTTTCTTGGCTAGCAGACCTGTTTTGTCCTGAACTAAATCTCTGGGCAGAACTTTATCTCTGTAGTTTTTTATGAAAAAAATAGACTGAGATCCCAGATAAAAAGTTAGTCAAACAGTCAGCCTACATGAAAAATGAATTCACAGCAACCACAGTATCTTTCAAGGATGTAGTTGTTGTGAGTTTGTAATGTGTCCCTATATATCTCCACCAAGGCTTAGGAAGAAGTTCGGTGTTAGAATAACCTTGTGAAATAATATTAGGTATGAGTTTTGCAAAATAATTCTAGAGTAGTTGGAGATCATCACCAGGCAGCTCTTTCTTAAATGACACCCATTCTGTATTGACAACCAGAATAAATTTGCCGCTCTACTCTCCTGGAAGTCCTTCCTCTTCCTCCCTTTATAGTAGGAAAATGAAGTTTATGCAGGTAAGAAGAAATGCTATGGCAGTTGACTACTGCACTTAGCTCCTCTCTGGAGCAAAATCCTTGACACTCTTTTGTGCCAATAAGTGTTACTGTTTCTGTGGCCCAAAACACTGAATTTTACCATGGCCATGACAGAGCTGAAGTTAGAGGACTGCCTGAAATAAAGAATTTTGGTCAGGTATGAAATAAATGTTTTTAAAGGGATAATTTTGAAAGAAAAATTTTAAGATGGGTAAAAGAAGCTATATTAACAGAGTAAAGCCTATTCTTCCATACTACTGCTTTGAACCTTTAAATTACTTTGCAGCCATTGATAAATTGATTTCCATTGATAAAGCCATTTTCACAGCAGTGAAAAAGCATGTGGCTCCATTCCTGCCTCTCTGCATTCATTAACTGTTAAAATCTGATCAATTGTTTAAGACTGGGATTTGACTGGCCTCTTGATTTTATGCGTCTATAAAGCTACTATGTTCAGTAAAGGAACACCTGCCTACATTGGAAATCTGCTACAGACCTTCAGTTTAGCTTTGTCTTCCGTTTAGGGCTGTGACCTAATAATTACCAAACAAAAGGAAGATGCATCTTGATTTTGTTAGATGTCCCTGCGATACATTTCTAGCAAATAATAAATAACTAAATAAGACCTTTGGTCCGTAAGAGGAAAAGCAGCATTCACCCTGATGTATTTACTTCATCTTGGGCTGACTTCCCTACTTTTATCACAAGCAAGACAAAAGTAGCCATTGGGAGTAAGAGATGTGCAAGACTGTAAGAAAACAGAGTATATTAATGAAAAGTACTCAGCAGAGAGCCTATTACAGTATCTGTCCTCTCTCCTGTGCCACTGCAGAGCTAAAAGTGATTGATAATAACCTTGTAGTTACTGTACAATTTTCCTACAATTTTATCGTTGCAGTCATGGCATTGATCTACAGTTAAATGAGATAATTCCTGTGTGCTATCTTGCCAGTCTGCCAGGAGCAATGTACCAATTGTACCTGTAAAGTCACAAAAAAATGAATACCTGCTTGAATCCAGGGCTTAATATAGAAGTTTTAGATAGCTACATTATGAAATTGCTATAAAGAATATTCTTAAGTTTGTAAGAGAAATGTGATGAGGACTATTTAAACGTAGAAATTTCTATCAGTAGTACTGCTTTTATCAGAAGAATATTTAATAGCTTGTGCTTTTCTCCTTTCACTATATGAATGTTGCAAAGCCTTTTTTGGGGGAGAAGAGTATGAAGCTTTGTAACTGCAGTCTTATTTATATTAAGTTCTAAGACATCAGAAGATATTTATGCAAAAAACGTTAATCTACAAAAGTTAAACAACTGAAAATAATGAAATATGGTAGTTCAAAATACAAGATCTTTTATTTCTGCTTTATTTCTTATGGATCAAAACTCAAACTCTTAGAAATTTTACTGGAAAACTCCAGTGAAATCCTACTTTGGACTAGAAACCACTCAGTTCAGTGAAAAGTTTATGAAGCTTTCAAAGATATGTGTAAATCTTTCACCCAGTTTCTTATCAAATGTCTTCTTTCACCCAACCCCCTAAACTTAAAATGAAACTTTTGGGTCACAAAACCACACAGACCACCTCCTGCAAAGGTTTGCTAAAACCAGAACATAGTAAAACTCACTAACTTCAAAAAGCTCTGCACTGTAAGTGTGGTTTCCTACTCCTCCCTGGGTCTAGCTCTCGCTTGCATTAAAGTTTCTTTTCAGTTTGCCAGTGCAAAATGGGGCCTCAAAAAGGAGCCAGTTACTGTCACATGAGGTATGTTTGTCTCCCTGTTTCCCAGCTACCATGCTGGCTACAGGGGTGGCCGAATGGGCTAGGAGGAGTCAGAAGTTGCTGACCCAATAAATTCTGTCTTGAAAGAAGGCATCGGGAGTGCCCTCAGATTGCCTATGACACACCTTTTTAATTCACGGTCAAGACTGAATAATTTGGGAGTTTATGTCTTAGGAATTGAGTAGTGCTGAAGGGAAGGCTTCTGCTGGCAAGCAGGGTTTCGCCATCCACAAACTGTTGCTACCTCACAGATGCTCTTTGATGATCCATGTGAAATTAATGAGGGATTTCAGTCCAGTTCCAGGTAGATTTGAGAATTTTCTCCCTAGAGCCATTGTCACATGCAGTGTCACCTGCTGTTGATCTTATTGGTTATCTAAGAAGCTGAAGTAAGTGTTGGAGGATGAGGCTAACCTGAGATCTGCATTATTTTTATAAGCTTTCAAATGTCACAGGCACACAGAAATCATAGATGGATTGGTTAGTTTTGAAATTTTCTACACCTAGGTAAATAAAAGACTATTAAACCAGAGAATTAACAACAACAAACTGTACATTCACTTATTCTTTTCTGTCTTCCTATATACTCACAAAGAAGCAAATAAATAAATGATGCCAAGTTATTTTCACTGGTTTTTATTTGAATTTTGGTAGCACCCACAATTTGCAGCACCACAGTAGCACCCACTGTCCTCATCTGTGGAAACATATCATTTCTTCCCTGAATACCTTTTGGTTTAAGACATACAAGATTTATATATCTGATAGATTGTTCTGCTTCCTAAGTGCCGGAAAACACACATTGTTGTAGAAAACATCGTTTCCAAGGTCCTGACTTTGCCAGCTGTTAGGCTTGTACAAGACCACTGTGAGATTTTCCACTTGCCAAAGGGGATTGTTCACCATAGTGAACTTAAGTATGTGTGAATGTGTTGGTCTCTGAGGCTCTGCTCCTGTAAACAATGAAATGTGCATAGCTATACTCACACAAGGATGCACACTCATTTTAATAGACTGATTTCTTCAGCTGGTTAGATATTTTTCTTGCATTAATCTGTTTCTCACCGGGTCAAAAAGACAACAACAGCCAAAACCAGCCAAATTATTTTGAGAAATTGTGTTGCTTTCGCTGAACTTTCAACAAGCCATTTTTTGACCAGCTTGAAACAAGCACCAGCCACCTCATCTTTCTGCAGCTTGGTCAGGCTCATTTCAGGTTTGCCATTTTGTTTCAGCTGGGACAACCTCACTTCTGCCACATACCTCTTTGCTTGCATGATCTACAGCAGTTCTGATATGCTCATGGTGGATGGCTGAAAGCAAAGCTGGGAGGCAGCCTTGTTTTCCACGAGTTGAAACATTTTGCATCTGCTCAATGCTATGCCCCTATACAGCTGTGTACTTCCACAAGCTGTGGTTTTGGTAAAATCACAGAAAAGAACAGCTCTGGAGAGGGAAATGTCTTCTCACATCTGGCTTGGTGATTCTTTCTTCCCCAAGCACTTTGTTTCTGGTTGGCAGTGCCAGGCAGTTTCCTGAGGCAACAGTGACCAACTCCTGCCACTGCAACCAAGAGCCCAGCCTCTTCCTCCCCTGCCTGCTCTCATTTTGCAAACCAGATGAAGGAATTGATCGGAGGATGGAGGTCAATAGTCATTTCAGCTGAGGAAAAAAGTCCTGTTGTTGCCAACGTTGCCAGTTTGGTTGGACATGTTTGCCTTTTTGATCCTACAGTCAAAGCATGAGAGCCAAGTTGGTAGATCTGGGAGAACAGCCTTTAACATCGCTTGCAAACTTTTCTGCAATGTGGGGCATAAAAACTCTTGATAATCTGACATGTAACACATATTGTTGAGGGGAGGCCTAGCCTGTGTGTTTGGACTATTTACTGTTAATAAGAGTAAGAAAATTGTCTTTCTTGTGCAAATAATAGAACGGCAAATATTACCTCTCAAGACTAGCATAAGACTGATGGAATAACAATATCTTTTAAAACCTTCTGTGAACTCATTTAGAGTCATCTCAATTTCCAAATTCTCCTGAGAAGAAAATATTCACATCAGAAAAAAGACCCAGCTGATCATCTGAATGTTGAGCACAAAACCTCACGAGAAGACACTTCAGGAGCATTATATTTTTTAAGGCTGGCTGCTGAACATAAAAGCAAGTGAACAGTTAAGCTTGGTCCAAAGACTGACTGAGATGAAATTTTAGGCTGCAGAAATAAAGTCTTTTCTAAATCCCCAAGATAATTCAGTGAACTGAGGAAACCAAAGCAGCCTTATTGATGAAACTCATAAGAGTTACACAGCTCTTTGTCCTGTGTCAATAGTTTGAAGAGTTGTCCACCTAGCAAGTATTTATTTGTCCAAAGAATCTTCTGTATGGTGTATATATGTGGTCATTATGGAAAAACCCTCTGAAAATATTTGTGGATGCCCTGACAGGTCAGAATTTAACAGCAGAACTATCTATGCCAATAGCTGATTAATACTTTAGTCAGCTGCAATGGTGCTTAACACTCCACCAATGTGGATGTTTTCTTGGGCTCTGTAAATGTGTAAATGTAGTATGGGAATAATTTACTTCATTATTTTGGTTAGGAAACGCAGATACTTACCATTCAGAATGTCTTCTGCATACAGAGTCTACCATTCAGAATGTCTTCTGCATACAGAGTCTACCAGAAAAATTTTAAAGAGGTGGTTTGGAAGGACTGGTTGAGTACATTAAACTACCTGCCAAGTTCAGACACTATTTCATGAAGCTGGACATAAGCTGAACATGAACTGCGGATGAGCAACATCTACTTTCAAGGTTGTGCAGTCATTAGTGCCATCTACAGAATGGTGGAACTATCAACCAAGGTTTTATCAGGGTAACTTTGGTACAGAGTTAAATGACTGAATAAGAACTTGCTTCTGCTTTTTGACATTTCTTAGCATATGAGCAAGGTACCACCATCAGTGTTTTCCATGCTGCTTATTAGGATGACTTTTCAGTCGGTTTTGTTTGTAAGCCAGGAAATAATGGGTTGAGATTTGTACAGATCCACTCTTCTCAGCTGTCTCTTTTTGAATGGGCTTGAAAGACCTTCTAAATGCCACTGAGGCATAGCTCTGAACCCTGTTGGAGTGTCAGGCCTGTCCTACAAACCCAGCTCTCTGGAGAGAACCTAGAAAGGGAGTGGATGTAACAAAAGCAATGGAAAACAGTTATGAGCGGAGAGGGATATTTAATACTCATTCTCACAGCTTGGTATTGGGGCAGATCAGGCTACATCCTCTCCCTGAGAGAGAACTCCAACCTCCAGTAGAGTCAGTGCCTAGGAGGGAGGGTGGTTCAGGGCAGGGTGGAGGCAGGAGGCAGAAGTGGGTACATGGTATCACACAGTTTCATTTTGATACGCAGAAGTAAATGCTCTTGAAAGCCATTCCTTCCCTTAATTTTTGCTCCCTGTAATGAATTGAGGAAATTTAATACCTAAAATGCCATCAGACAGAAACAGACCAAAAAAGTCGTACTTTAATAGTTTTGGCAAGTATTTGTAATCAGAAGTGATTTTTTTTTATGGTGGGTGGACACTTCCCGATTTGCCGAAAGTAACAGGATATGAACATCCTTTCTGATGAGGAAAAATCCAGTTCCTTTACAGGACATGGTTCAATATTGCCAACAAACCAAAGGCCCCTGTGACTTGGCTGGGTTTGCTAATCACCAGTGTGCGGTTCAGCACAGCTGCAAGGGAATAAATTGTCACAATTTTGAAATTATGTCAGAGAATAAAGACTAAAAAGGGAAGTGAAAAATGGGGTAGAATAGTTTCTTTCTGAGAAAATAGGCTGGCTTCTAGTGGGCAAGTTGAAATATTTATGTACTCATATCTCTGTGTTAATTTATACGTGTATATGTGTGTGAGAAGGCAAAATTCTTGAAGGAACTGAAACGTTGCAGAAATACCTGTTAGAATAGGAATGCAGTTTGCTAATAAAATAACCCATTTTCCTTTCACTCCTGGTGTTACATTCCCTGCTGTGGCCTGGAAACCAGATGATTTTGAAAAACAAGAAGCCTGATGCTGAATTCAGCCATGACTGAGTAAATCCAGAATAATACTTTCAAATTACAGGGAGTGACTGCAGATTTACACCCAGTGTCTGAGGACCAAATCCAGTCTGAAGTATTTAATTCCTACGAACTCAGCGTCCTGCTGCTTTCCCGAGGTTGATGTCTGCTGCGCACAGCACAGCATTTTCTGTCATACAGTAAGAGGAAGTAGAGGGTGAGCTCTGCAGCTGGACTTGCAGAGTCATGCTAGAAAGGCCAGAACAGCAGTAAGAACTTGAAAACAATTTGTTTTAAAAATCTTGTCAACCTCCCCGCTCCCCTTGCTCCTCCCCCACTCTCTGCAGGACCACAATTAGAGGAAATGGGGCAGGATACATTCAGACTAAGGGAGTCAGAACAAGGTTGGAAGTGGATCAGGAGTTCAAGGGAACTGGACAAATACTTGGAAGAGAGACCCTTTGAGGGTTACTAATAGACAAAACACGTCAAATTCAGGAAATTCCCTGAGCTGAAAATAGTAAGAGGCTGAGAGTGTATTTGGGTGTAACAGATCCAAATGTGCTCTGTTATTCCTCTTCCTTGGTGTCTGCTTAAGGCAACAGTGATGAAAAAATACCCTGTGAGATGAGTTTTGACCTGAACCAGTGTGGATGTTATTTAATTTTTCAGGGACAGAGAAGATCTGAGGACTGAGGGAGAGACAGATGGGACAATGGTGCAGTGAGGTCTGCCTCCTTTGGAGTCCTGTGTCAGGAGTTACAGGAAATTTCATTCTTCTTTTCATTTAGTTACAATTCAAATTTTCCTCACTCTAAACTGCTCTTATATTCACATCAGTTTCAGTATTCAGATTTCAGTCTGTTGAGTAGATTCCATCTGCAGTTTGGCAAATGTGCAGGTAATTAGCTCTCCCTTGAAATTATATTTCCAGTTAATGTTCCATTAATGATAAATGAAATTAATTCGCATCTTCTGCTTAAGTGGTGATAGCACAAAATGCAACATTTCACAGTCTTTGAACAAACAGGCAGTTCCATTTGCCAGGGTGAGGTGCATTTGTAATACAGAAGTAGATCTCAATAATTTAGGTCTTCAGGTGTATACTGTTTCCTCCCAACAACTTCAGTGCGTAGGGGGTGGGTAGCCCAGGAGAAGAGCAAAGGCA
Organism: Orthonyx spaldingii; assembly: GCA_013397795.1. Lineage (NCBI taxonomy): Eukaryota > Metazoa > Chordata > Aves > Passeriformes > Orthonychidae > Orthonyx > Orthonyx spaldingii. The sequence goes on along the minus strand of VZTJ01002596.1, from coordinate 985,855 downwards.
GCCTTGGGGTTAAGGCATCAGACTCACTATGAAACTATGGGGTCCTCTTCTTGCTTCCTTTCACAGCTGTTGCGAGTGTCATGGAAACCAGGATTTCCACAGGCTGATACTGAGCTTCATTGCCGAATCTGAAACAGCCTAATTTCTTTAGCTGAGAGCTCACAAGTGTGGCTGCAATTGCTCTGCTGGTGAAGAGTCAGGATGTGTAGAAAGGTACAGCTGGTGGCACCTCACTGGTTCCTACCCACTTTTCGAAGCAATGTGGAAAAGAGCACATTTCAATTTGCCAGCATGTAAAATGCAGAAAACAATGCTTATCTTCCACTGTGTGGTGTGTAGATAAGACTAAGTACTCAGAAAAAACGCCAACCCTTTACATAAAGACATTGCTGCAAAAATACATGTAATATTATCATCCTCATTACAGTAAAGATGAAAAAACTGTTCTGTGCTCTGAGGCACTGGGGATCAGGTGCTCCCCCCTCTATTCGTTTAGCAGGGAGAGAAGAGAGAAGAGATGGAGCTGGGAGGGCATTATGCAGCTCTGTATTTTGCATTTGAACTTTGCTAAGAGATTTTTAAATACCCTTTTTGATTTGTAACACTAAGCTGAAGGTGGAAGCCTGGTGATTTTGTGCTGGCATTGTGTCATCCCAGGCCACTCAAGGGTGCCTGGCATCATCTTCTGTTCTCTTTTGCTTGTACACACACAGAGCAGGGGGAAAAATATCTGGGAAAAAGAGGCTGACAGCTTCAGTTTCCCAAAGACATAAAAGATCCTTTGGTAGCAAAACTTCAGTCTGAAGTCTCCTGAGACATAATCGGTCCTATTCTGGGAAAAATTTTGGGGGAGAAAAAGATCTCATTCAAAAAATGATTAAACAAATACTATGAGCAGTGAATGAGTACATGAAAGTCATTGGATTGAGAACTAAAAGCTTGGGACTCTGAATTTCTGGAGCAAGCAAAGAATTTCAATAGAATGCAATAGTAGTACACTCTTGCGTGTGTTCTTTTTTTATTGATGACATAATGCAACTCATTTTATTTCCATCAGCTGCAGAATATTTACCTGAACTGTGGGAACTGTCAGTGAGGAGTGGCAGTATTTCATTACCTCCTTAAGGCCCTTGCAAAATTTCCTAAGAAAGCATGTACTGTTCACGTACAATAGCCTTTTTTAAAGGTCATCCTATCAGCTGGATCCCTTTTTTCCCCTCTTTTTGCTATTCCCCTCCACAATTATTAAACCTCAACCTGTTAAATTACAAGATCTTAACGTTTCACCACATTTCCTCCCAAAAAATCATCAAATCTGATCAAGTGTTATTTTCTTTCTCCGCGGTCCCAGACATAACCACGAAATTTGCTGTGAGTCGTTTCAAACGGGGGGGAGAGGGGTGGACCAGAAGGAGAAGTCTTTGTCGGAGGAGAGTTGGGATGCCAGGTTTTCCGGTTTCACGGCTGAGCTGCGGTCCCGGCAGCCCGTTCCGGGGGGAACGCTCGGCGGGATGCGCCGGGATGCGCCGGGATGCGCCGGGATGCGGAGCCACCTAGCGGTGCCCGCCGCCTGCTTCCACGCTCATTCTTTTCTCTCAGGATGTCGTTGGTTGTCCCAGCTCATGGATAAACTGCGTGTCGGGCAGGGCGCGGTGCTGCTGGTTTCTCAAAGACCATTCGGCTTGGTGCATTAATTTCTTTTATTTTTGTCGAGATTGATCTGGCTTTCTGCTCTAGTTTGTTTTGGTTTTAAATCCAAATATTCTTATTCAAACTCTGAGCAGGGATTAACTAATTCTGTCCCTACTATTAGGAAAACATAACAGTTTAAATACAGTGTTTGAACCCTTAGAATGTGCCTACAGAAGCATTAGCCTACAAGCAAGCATGATTTTATGTACAGTTTCCCCCTTTTTAACCTTTGGGGAAAGAACCAGGAGCAACCTGGTCTAGTGGAAAGTGTCCCTGCCCATGGCAGTGGGAGTGGAACTAGATGATCTTTAAGGTCCTTTCCAGCCCAAACCATTCTATGATTCTATGATAAAATGCAGACCACTGACAATGAAAGTCAAATTAATTGTGATATTGTTGGTTGTTGGTATGTACAGAAAGTACCTTGTGAGGAAGAAATTTATTAAACACTTGAATCTGGATCACAAAATTTAATTTGGTCATGTGTTTTTTGTCTCTTTTAGGCAGAGAATAACTCATAAATTAATACAATTTTGTTTTCTGCCTTTGAAAAGATATAACCTTGACCCCTTCTTTGTCAAAATAGTTAATCTGCAGTTTATAGTACCTTATGAGTCCTGCAGGCAAATAATAATTCTCCAAAGTGCTCTTGTCCTGTATTTTAATAAGGCTAAATGAGGATCCTCTTTATTGCCCATGGCCTTTCTGAAGTATCTTCTAACTAGCTCTTCTCCTTTTCCACACTCCAGTGGACTGTGGAAAATGAAGACTTGATATCATGTGCCAGAATCAGTGCAATGGGGAACACTGTTAAAATTCTTTGCTACAAAATCATAGACCCTTGTCAGTACCCTTTGCTATGGGTACACTGTGCCCTTGCAAAAATTACGTTGATGTGCAGGGTAAGTTGGCTTGCCAATAGATCATGCAAGAAGGCTACCTTGGGATACAAGTGAATAATAATCCAAAGGTAATTGTTTCTTTTCAAGTGGAATAAATCAGTCCTAATTGTCTGCCATAATAATACAGATTTTGAGACATGTCAGCAGTTCCCATATGTGTGTTCCCATTAGTCAAATTTGTATTTCCCATCTGTTAGGTAAGAGCACCCTTTCAGACTTCTAGTCATACAGTAGGTGAAATATATTTTCATAAAATCACAGAATGGTTTGGGTTGGAAGGGGCCCTAAAGATCATCTAGTTCCAACCCCCTGCCATAGGCAAGTTCACCTTCCCTTGAACCAGGTTGCTCAGAGCCCCATCCAACCTGGCCTTGAACACTTCTGGGGATGGGGCACCCACAACTTCCCTGGGCAACTTGTGCCAGTGTCTCACCACCCTCACAGAAAATAATTTCTTCCTAATATCTAATCTAAGCCTACTCACTTTCAGTTTAAAACCATTCCCCTTGTCCTATCAATACACTACCTGATAAAGGGCCTCTCCACATCTTTACTGTAAGCTCCCTTTAGGCACTGGAAGGCTGACAGAAGGTCTCCCCAGAACCTTCTCTTTTCCAGGCTGAAAAAACCCAGTTCTCTCAGCCTTTTTCCATAGGAATGGTGCTCCAGATCATGTTTGTGGTCCTCCTCTGGACCCACTCCAGCCGATCCATGTTCTTCTTATGTTGAGGGCCCCAGAGTTAGATGCAGTACTCTAGGTGGGGTTCCAGCAGAGTGGAATAGAGGGGAGATCACCTGATGATGAGCATTGGTGTAAATCTGACCAATGCAGTTACTCCAGAATATCCTCCCATGTATGCTCTTGCAAACCAGAAAGGAATTCAGATCTGTGTCTCAGGATGGTCTAAGGCTCTGAATGTGATAGCATTTACTCTGGCTGATACTACATGGGAGACAAAATCTGTGATTTTTTTCTCATTCACTGTAGTTCCAAACTGTCTCTGCAGAAAGTCATGCAGATATAATGAATGTGGGAGCAAAATTATATAGGTAGGTTGTAACTTTGTAGGTTCTGAAGTTCATGAAATCTTCTCTATAAATCAGCAACTATGAATACTGATATGTCTCTACCACCCTCTCTCACAATTTCCTTAAAATATTCTTCAAAATATTTAAAATTACAACTTCAACCAGCTTGGTTTGAGCTTCCTGGTGAATACAGTGCTGTGTGACACTCTTGCAGAACTGTCATATTCAACTTGTGGGGATAAATTGTCCTTTTTGTCTGTGTTTGGACACTGAAATCATTCATCACACTTTCATTCCATGTATGCACCTTTTTCTTCTGGTGGAAAGGTGCATGCAACAATTAAGCATTTTGTACAATATACAAACATATATAAATATAAAAGATAATAAATAAATAAGAGATAAATATACCCATGCGGTATATGCCAGAGCAAAAAATGTGTATCTGGAGCTTTGGCTTGGTTTTATGATTGCTGTAAAGACTGTCTTTAAAGATTGCAGTAAAAGATTTATGATCTGTATCTACTGGCATGGGTGACTTGTAATAATGTACTCCAAAGGTGTAGTGCCATGTCCAGCACTGATTGCTCCAGCAAATGAGTAGCCCTCTTCACTAGAGTCATTTGTAATCACGTAACAGCTTGACTTTCAGTCTGGAAAAGCATAGTTTTCTCAGATTGGTTTATGCCACTACATCTCTCACCGCATTTTCAGAGACTATGACAGCTGTTGGTTTCATATTTACTCCCACATTTTTCTGTACTTTAAACAAATGTTGTTTCCTTCTTTACTCTGAATGTTCTCGATGCTGTTGAGTCGTTCTTTCCTTTAAAAAAAGCAACCAAACAATAATGTGTATTATGAACACATGTATTATTTTCCTTTTCTTCTAACCAGATTTAAAAGCCTTTTTTCTCACTTACTGTAAGAGCTTCTCTTTGCTCTGTTTTATTTCAGTGGTGACAATAATTTTGCTGGGCACGTCCAGAGTTGCTGGGGGGGGGAGGGGGGGGGGTTGCTGCTTGTTTGTTTGTTTGTTTTGTGGTTTTGTTATTGTTGGGTTTTGTGGGGGTTTTTTGGTGGGTTTGGTTGCTTGGATATTGGTTGGGTTTTTTTGGGGAGTTTTTTGTGTATGTTTTTTTGTAAGAACTTGCATGACACATTATGGGCTTATTGAGTAGTTGTGACCAAATATTGCTGTCTGAAGCACATGTGGAACAGGGACTACCTTCCGTATTTTTGGGTTGTATCTTGTAAAGGAGAAGGAATTTATGGAGTCAGTGTATCATGAGTTATAATTTGACTTCTGGAAGGGGAAAGACTAAAGACCGGAAACTCTTCTACCTAAAGAAGAGGCGACTCAAGAAAAAAAGTCTGAATGATGGGAGAAAATTAATGGAGAGGGATTACAGCAGCAGCATGAAATGATGAGTTAGGGCAGTAAAAAGAAACCTCACAACTGAAAGTAAATTTCAGTGCAGAAATAAACTCTGGAACTCATTGCCACATGATACTGGTAACAGAAATGTAAATGAGCTTTAAAAAAAGTAGACACAGTAATGAAAAAAATATTCACATGGATACAATTGTTGATAGCCCAAATTTTTTAAGTCAAAGGAGAGCACAGCTTGGAGCTGTGAGAAGAGGATGAGAGCAGACACTTATACTGCAGGAGAAACCGGCATTTTCGGAACAGGTTTTGTGCAACTGTGGCTGCAGATAGGGAAAGCATTACTATTTGTCCAGTGTCACTCATAAGAATAAGACCTATTGTAAGATTTCACTGCTTCTGGAGCAGACAAGCAGAGGGATCCTTACTTGCAGAAGAGAGCTCACATACACACACACATACATAGATGCAGTGCATTAAACTCTTCAGGTAACAAGGGAAACCAATTGAAACTGCTTACTCTGAAACTCAGTTTACTACTGCAATGTTTCCAGTTTGTGCACCTTCGAAAAACACTGCACTCATTTACAGCTTCTGCTGAATTCTGACGCTTCTGTTCTTACTAAAGTGATGAATCTCCAACCCTTTAGTTCTCACCTTAACTCTCACACTTTTTTGTGTTTATCCTGTTTGACATAACACCTCCTATTTCCTGAGACGGACTATGCACATTTAGACTCATTTACCTTTATGGCTTTGTGATCTGACTCCTGAGTTGTTCCTGGACCACAAGCAAACCTGAAGACGTAATGGGCAATTCTTCCCAATTGGTGTAAAATTTTTAGTTCATGCAACTGTAGCTGTTGGTTTTATTTTCCACAAGCTGAGATTTGGGGTTTCCTCCTGAGTTGTCCATTATAACAAATGACTGCAGCTCAGATTATGAGTTTTTAATTGAATTAGTGGTTTTTTTGGCAGTAACTATTGAAAATCATAGCTGATATCCTGACTTCTTTAAATTAGTGGAACAATGACTCTGCCTAGATGGAAATTCTGTGCTTTTGAGTCTGCCAAGTATTTGAAAGACAACTGCAAGTCTTTATTGTTATATTGTTTTAAAAAAGCAACTTTTCTTTGTTGATCTCTAGTATAATTGTTATCTATAGTGCTATTAATGATGTTAAAATGCTATCAGATTTCAGCATACGGTGACCTGACAGTTCATTTTCTGTAATCCTTTTTAAATGTTTGAGTTTTGCATATTTTAATTTGTTTACAAGGTGCCCCAGGTAACTATTTTTTCACAGCGTGTGGTTTTGCTGATGAATTATAAGATTAGCACAAATTCCAGCTACATTTTTCTTAATGAGGAGATCTTTCTATTTTGATAGCAAGGCCTGTTTTTAATTAGTTAAGGCAATGCAAAATAAATAAACTCAACATACTCATACATCATAATGATTGCTAGTATCAATAGGGTAAATAAAGAGCTGACTAGAAAACAAGAGACTTCATGTTTAAAAAAAAAAAAATCTATTTTTTAATGTCTTATATTTAAATTAAAGTTCCCTTCTTCCCTGAAAGCTGACCATTAAGTGAAAGCTTTCTGTGTGCTAAGTATGCCAAACAACTGGAACATAGGAATAATCTGCCTGTAAATAATAGTCACCCTACCCTTCCCAAGACCTTTAATTTATGGTAAAGGGGTATGACTGATACCAGTGATGGGACTAGTCTAGTGACATCTCTGAAACATGGTTATTTAAGCATTTATTTTCCCCAAGCGGAAACTGGACATTTCTCAATCACTGCCTGAAAAGTGAATGTTCATATAATTGGGGCAGTCTGGCAACAAACAGGTGGGGTGTACAGGCATGTTTAGGTGCAGATGATCAAGAAAAGGAGATAAAAGGAAGGCCAGGCCGTGCTGGTGAAAGAAAGTTCAAGATCCTGTAGCCTCAGTGAACCTATTCCACAACACACTGAGCATAGTCCTAGTTTGAACAGTGCCTTTTCCACTGGGCTGTTTTAACTCTCTGCTGTGAAGAATTTAATCTGACATTTCTGTCCTCTTCGCAAAATATTTCTTAGCTGAAATTCTTTTTTACAAGTCCCTGAGTTTTTTGTGAATTACATCACTGCTTAAAGCTTTGCTGGGCCTCTGAGGCTCTTTTGCAATCAAGGAGAGCACTACCCAGTGTTGTACGACCTGTAGAGCACAAACATGCATTGAATACTGTAACTAAACTGACCCCTGTAGATCGAGCTTGGAGGGGGTTTTTTTTAGAAAAAGGAGAAAAGTACCAAAAGATTCCTCTAATTGAAAAATAAGAATCTTCCACTTGCACAATATTGTGATCCACCCACCAGGGAAAATCATCCCTATGTTTTATAGATTTCATCCTCATCTGTTTTTCTTAATATACTCTTCCAAACTTTCTATTTTAATTACCAGTGACTTCTTTTGTTGCTAGCTGATATCTTTTTCCAAAAAGGACAAATTATCCTATAACGTGGGCTCATGTTTCACTTTCACAAATTGTGGGTTGATTCTGAAAAGATCAGATTCTATTACTGTATAGCTACTGTCAGATTTACCAACATGACCTTATCTCTCTGAATGGGATGGGCTTTGTCATTGCTAAGGATTTGATTTTGCATTTGATTTTGAATGGAAAATCCATACTGATTATTTCTTAAAATATATACTCTGGTATAATGATTGCAATTGGTCTGTACCTACACTGCAGCTACTGTAGAGCTTCACCAAAGACATATTTTTGACATTTTTAATTGACTATTCCATGGCTAAAAATATTTATTTGACTGAAAGTATTTATGACATAAATACCTCAGAATGAAAAAGAAAACAAACAACATAATTATGGAAAGGTGTGTATGAACGTTGAATTTCAAGGGATGCAAGTATTGCAGCCATATAACTTACTTTTCCCAATGTAATAAAACTATAATTAATAACTCCATAATTGTCTGTTCCCATCATCTAACTGTACTATACTACAAATGCTACTGGGTAAATGTAATTGAAATGTCAGACTTTATATGAATTTGTGATGTAATATGTAACAGAACACATTAAATGAACAATCGATACAATAAAAATAGTTAATCAGAAAATAATCTGAATCAACCAAAATGGATACATAAATCTCCTTTTGCTTGTGTGACTCCATATAGCCAAAAATAAAAAGGAAAAGAAAGGCTGGAGATGTCTTTTAGAGGTAATCTCTTCACCTAGAGTGCCTCCTGGTCATGCTATTTTGTGATGTACATGCCTGAAAGACAAGCTGTATGGTAAATGTCATGGATGACTCTGACAAACAGAAAGATTTGTAGCTAAAACTCACAGAAATAACCCAAAGAATGTTGGTCCTACATGTCATATCAGTTTGGAATAACAATTTACATGGAAAGTTAATGCGCTCTTCTATGTAATTTCAGAATTTCTACATAGACACCACCAAAAAATTGTGCTCAGATCAAGCTGCTGATGTTTTGGAATTGCAAGCTTGTTGTCAAAATGATTTGGTGCATCGTGAGAACAAGAAGGACATGACTGGGAAAACTACACTAGTGGAAACCACTGTGATTAAAGGTCAGTTAAGCTTTATGGTGTGCGCGCTATTAATATAACAAAGCTTAACCCCAGCCCTGATGAAACTTTGACATATAGGAGTATCTTGTGTGATTTCATTTGGAATCTGTGGCTTAGTCAAAAAGCGATGAAGAGTGAGCCTTTCTGTTCTTCCTCCATAAATGCCATAAGGCAAATTCATCCAAGCTCTCAGCAGCAGCATGGTATTAAACTCTGTTTGACACTGCAGCATGAATATTCAGTGGTTTTTAGGAACAGACGATGGGAAAACATGTGCTGTCCTTTTGCTTCAGAGTGATGCTTACACATAATTGGTTATTAAAAAAATACCTATCCCAAAATATTTTAAGACAAGAAAGCCATTTACATCAGAAACATGGAGATGTTTTCAAGTCATATTTTTGTATTTTGAAAAAAAAAAATATTGAGCAAATTACTTAACTGGTATTTGTTTTTAAAGTCTCCATTTGTTCGTATTTCCCATAATTTTGATAGATGGCTAGTTTTTCTACTTATCTTTCAAGTTTTTCCTTTTCAGAAACTAACTGTACTGAAGTTGAAAAGCTAGATGATAAGAGGACAAATCCAAACTGTATTTATTATATATATTTCAACTTTGCAGATAATATTTTTAAAAAAATTTATTTCATTAATCTCTCAGCCACAGGTTATCTTTGAAATATGAACACATCACATTAATTGCAACACTGGAACATTTGGAAGACTGAAACACAAATATTCATCCTCATAGCATTTGTTAACAGATAATTGATATCAATAGAAGAACTCCTGTAAAGTATCTCTTCTTTTTCTTGTCATACAGTGCGTAAGACTCTTAAAAAGGATTATCTATTTGAAACTATGTATATTGAAACTTCTAAAATCAACATAAACCACTTTTCTGGAGAAGAATTAGAGTGTTATGTTGAATATTGACTAATCCTTATTGCTGTGGCTGTTGATTATTTGGGGACTAATTATTGAAAGTGATGTTGTTTAACCTCAGTCAGCAACCAAGCTGCTTGCTTACTCCCTGACAAGCAGGACTGGGGAGAGAATTGGAAGGGCAAAAGCTAGAAAACTTGTGGGTTGAGATAAAGATTGGGAAAGCAAAAGCCACTCACACAAGCAAAGGAAAACAAGGAATTAATTCCCTGCTTCCCATGGGCAGGCAGGTGTTCAGCCATCTCCAGGAGAGCAGGGCCCCATCATAGGTAACGGTGATTTGGGAAGATAAACTTCATCCCTCCAAATGTCCCCCCTTTCCTCCTTCCATCCCTTTGGTCAGTTTGGGGTCACCTGTCCTAGTTGTGTCTCCTCCCAAACTCCAGTACACCCCCAACTTCCCTCGCCAGCCATGGCAGTATGGGAAGCAGAAAAGACCTTGGCTCTGTGTAAGCCCGTCCCAGCAATAGAAAAACATCTCCATATTATCAACCCTCTATTCAGCAGAAATCCAAAACAGCCCTGTACTAGTCACTGTGAACACAATGAATTCTGCCCCAGCCAAAACCAGCATGGTATTTTGGTATCTGGCAACTTTGAAATAAAATTCCAAATTTGTTATTTTGTGGCTTTGAAAAATCTCTTGTCAGGCTCCATTTTGTCACTGTTTAATTATTTGATTAGACTTTGTAGGGGTAAATGATGAAGCTTACATTTTGACAGCTACGAAGAACAGTATCCTCAATGTAATCCCCTACCAAAAAAGGAATACCAGCATAGGTTAATGGAGCACTCGTTTTTTGTCAAGGGCACTTTCTGTAAAGCACTCAGGCTTGCCTTTGGAAACCATTGTCTATGGTGCAGGGGTTAATTGGATCACTTGCATGGGTTAGCCTCTGTGGGGTGAGGCAGACCTGGTAACAAACCTGAAGAAAACATGACCAGAGCTTCTTTGATGAGGAAGGCAGACATAAAGCTTGTGCTGAGGACTGGCTTATTCACAGGCACAGAAGTCAGTGCTTGAGTAGGTTCTTAACTTTATTGGCCTATATTACTCACAGACAGGAAAAGTCACACAGGTTAAAGTCTCATAATGCCTTTATGGTGAAGAGTCTTCAAATATTTTTCTGAATACAGCTGCTCAGTTGGTGTAGAAGTGAAGTCATGCCGTCACTTCCTGTGCCTGTTACGGGAACTGTACAGCAGTTTCTAAACCGAGATCCCTTGGCTGAGAAAAGAAGTATGGAGCCACTGTTACTAAGGATTCAGCTCCATAATAGGACTGGGAGGTCACTTAGTCTTTCCATTTTCCTACTGTGAGAGTATTCATTACTGCTTGTGTTTGTTTTGTAACTGGGCACCACAAAGACGTGTTTCTCTCCTTCATATCTTCCCATGAGGTACTGATACCCAGTGATAAGATTCTTCCTGAGCCTTCTCTTCACCAGGCTGAACAGTCCCAGTCCTCTCAGCCTCCCCTTTTATTTCAAATGCTGCAGGCACTTGATCACCTTCATGACCCTCTGCTGGACTTGCTCCAGAACATCCATGTCCCTCTTGCACTGAGAGCCCAGATCTGGACCCAGCACTCCAGGTGTGCTCTCACCAGTGCTGATCAGGGGGACAAGGATCTCTGCTGGCACCACTATGCCTAGCACAGCCCAGGAGGTGCTGTACTACATTGCTACAAGGACATATTGCTGGAACATGGTCAGCTTGTCTTCCAGGACCCAAATATTTTTCTTGGCAAAGCTGCTTTCCAGTATTTCAGCCCCAGTCTGTGTTAGTGCATGGGGTTATTCTTCCCTAGGTGCAGGGCCTTTCATTTTCCTTCACTGAACTTCATGAAAGTCCTCTCTGTCCAGTTCTCCAGCCTGTTCAGGTCCCTTTGGATGGCAGCACAACCATCTCATCTGCTCCTCCCAATGCAAACTTAGTAAGGAAAACTCCTTCCCATCAACTGTTCCGTTAATGAATCACCACATCTGTAGCAGACACCACAACACCTCTCATGTTGGTCTCTCCATTAAATCCTGACCCAGAAACTCTCGGTGGGTTCTTCACCTGTCCCTAGGCAGAGGGCTACCTCTGCTACCCATGGTACCAGCAAAATTTCTTCCTTCTCCTTTACGCTGCTTGTTAGCTCATGCAGTTTGTGGTTCTAGACACAAGAAAACAGACTAGGACTTTTCGCAAGAGTTCCTGGTTTGGACCTTCTACTGAACATGTTGCAGTACTATGGTGAAATGATCCAATGTTGCTGACTGTCACATCTGTCCTGTTTGAAGTGTGTCCACCTTGTCTATCTTTATTCACTCAGAGACAGTAGTATTAGTCTTTTGTCCACCCCATTATTTGTATGTCATTGATAAATCTTTTTCAGAATCTTAGAAGCACTTGATTTTTATTGTGATTTTTCAGTTTCTATCACCACTCTGTTTTTCTTAGCCAATTCGTCATTTGTTATTAATTCTGAAACAGTCTAACTGAGAAGAAAGCTTTTTCTAGGGACTTTTCCAAATTTGAAAATATCTTTTCTTAATTGTTCTTGCTCCATTTCCTTTGGCCTTCATTCCATCAAGATCCGAATGTTTGCTGTGACATCCCTTCTGAAAAAGCAGAGTTTACTTTTCTTCTGGTTGAGCCTCACATATCAGTAGTCATGGTAGACTGATGACTTAACTCCTCCTGCTTCCAGTAGACATATATTTTTTAAACTTTAGCTATCAGTCAGGTCTATTTTTTTCCTATCTATTTCCACAAGTTTGTGGCTGGAGACCTGTGTTTGCAGGTAGTTTTGGGTGTATGACCAAGAGTATTAGAGAAAAAAGAATGGTGTTAGGACTGCTGAAGGCTTGTGTGACTCTGGTACTGCAAAGGTTTACATCACTAACTCTTCCCATCTAACTCAGTTCTTAGCCATGTATCTGATTAAAAAGCTCATCAATCACATGTCTCCTGCTTCATTTCTCCTGAAAATTGCAATTAGTTAATTTGAAGTTCATCCTATTTACTGTATTGGCTTAGACTACTTATGGAACACCAGACAAAGAATAGCTTTTGTGACTGAGGAGTCCAAACAAACTCCTAGTACCTCTCTTGGTATGCAGATAGAAAATCACAAAATAGTATCATAATGATTTATGATTTTCCTTTTGCAAGAAGGTAAAGGAAATTGCTTCTTGTTTAATTGTCTTGGAGTATATCCATTTACCAACTCTGTCTAAATTGGAGTATAGTGTGAGTTTGAGCTAGGCAGATGTAAGTAATCTAGTCCAAAGAACAGTGGTGGATTGTACACTGACACACCCAAATCAAAGCTAAAGGTTTGTCTGAAAGTTGTGTGTTAGTATAGTCCAGAAATATTTAGCTTGATTAAAAGATAATGGCAGAATTATACAGGAGATTGGATTAGATTATGTAACAGTTCTTTCTGGCCAGCCGAGGAAACCCCATGAGTCCACTGCTGCGTGCAGCAAGCTTGCCTGTTCCAGAGGGTGTACTCTGCTCTGCTAATTCACAGGATAATGGATTAGAAAATATGTCAAGACTAATAACACAGACACACTCCTGTGGGTTTTGAGTGGGAGGAAATGCACCATTCACTGACTAATCTTTAAACTTCTACCGATGAATGTTAAGCCACCCTCCAAAGTACAAACCTGTTTCAAATTCCTAATAAGGCTGTTGAATCTGTACTCTCAAAAACCCCCCTACAGTTACAGAGACAATTGCTGTTTCTTACCAAAGGCCAGATAGTTCCGAAAAGAAAAGCAACATGTTTTTCTCTCCATTTTAAAACCTCTATTGTCTTTCCTTACAGAGTTCATGTTAATAAAGAGAGTATTTATTATCCTTGTTTCTAAGAAATGGAACGGTTTTCCTCTGTTGCAATTAAATCTGAATAAGTCACTAAAGATACTGTCTTATTGTCTTATATTTGACTGAGTTTCAATTAATTAAAAATGGTAGCAATATCTACAGGATAATAATTCTCATCAGAAATCTGCTGTATCAGTTTTTCTTTATCCTTGAAATTTATTCTCAGTGGTGGTTCTACAACATTACGTAATCTTGTTCATGGCATAGGTTTCTGGAACAGTTACAGTCTGCAGCAAAGCAGTGTTTATGCTGATTTTGTTTATTGATGTTAAGATATTTTAGGGAAGGTATTTATATATTCTGTCTTTAGGCACTTGATTTAGGAGATTAGTGGGCTGGAGAAAGAAAAAGAGGAATGGGCCTTCTGTTTGTACTTTAGGATGCACATATGTCTACTAAATTTTCAAGGATGGTTTAAAAAATTTCTGCCTCTGTAGCTTGCTGTCTCATTAGTTAAGACAATGCATTTGACTATGGCACTATGCCCTAAAACAAATATTAAAATGAATTAAACATAATAACCCCAAAAACTTAAAGAAAAACCTAGAATTCTGGATTACTTTGGAAAAAAAGATAAGCTGCTCTTTTTTTTGATGACATCACAGGGATTTCATATTAGTGTTCTGAACTAGGTGCATGGGAATAAAGAATATAAATTAGGAATCCTTTACTGTATGCATGTGACAGAACTCCTACCAGCTTCCACGCTCAGTTGGTTCTTTGATTAGGGCAAAATTGATATTAAATTCTTTGGCTCCCATGGTCTTGTCATTATCTTTAAAAAAAAAAAAAAAAAACAAAAAAACAAGCAAACAAAGAAAAGTTTGTGTTTTCTGCTGTAAACGCAAAATTTATTCTTGACTGCCACATCTTCTGAGGTAACTTTTAAATAAGGCAAGCAAATTACTTAAAATGTGGAGATCATACCATTTCATGGGATGTGAGTACACTTTAGTAAATGATATTGAAATATTTTCAATCAGCTTTGCCCTCAACCAAACTCTAACTCCTTTTACAGCAGGGAGAAGAAAGCATAGGCTTTGAATCTTTCTGATTGCGCAGGTTTATCAGATATGACTGATTTCAATAGCAGTAATATTAAGAGGTTTCAGGCAGGAGCTTAGGTGGTTGCAAGGAGGAGGTATGGCAGTGTTATATGTAGTTAAACTGAAGAGTACTCCATGTCAGTGCTCTCTCCCACTCTCTGGCAGTGCTGCCTGGTTCTACTTCTTCAGTCCTGTACAGAGCAGCACTTGAACTAATTGTCTAATGCTGCCCTGAGCCCCACTCTGCATCCTCTTGCAGGAACTTTTGATGAGGCAAGGAATACGAGATTGTTTAAAACTTGTGGCAAGCATTTCTGATCTGCAAGAGCTGTCAATACACTGGGGATTTATTTTATATGAGGCAGTAGTGAAACAGTGGAAACTAGTTTCAAGAAGTGCAATAAACCCAGCAAGATAGACCAGAAAAAAATTGTAAAAGAAAAAGAAATTAAAAAAAAAAAAGGACAGTGAATGAGGTCAACAGTTGTCTCTTTCAGGAAATTTAAGATTTTTTGAAAAGAAATTAAGATTAATCTTTCCCATACAATAGGTTAGTAGATTCTAGAGGGATATATTTATTACCCGTACATTAAATGCAACCCTTCAGTTTATGTGAAATATTTTGATTGTGGCACTTAACAGTTTTTAAAGATATGCTAGATCATCACATGAAGTAATGGTTGATGGATATCAGCTCAAGGAACAGTCCATTAGTTTTATGGGCTCTGATTCTTCTGTCACTGATTGGCTGTCAGCAGCACTCCCTAAGGAATTAGTTCTCATTAGCACTGAGAAGCATCAGAACCAGGCTCACAGCAAAAAAAACCCTGCTGCTGTTCATTAACATGCTGCATATACCTTCAGTTCTGTGCATTTTCACTTAAGTGATGTGCAGAAATAAGGATGTGGTCTACCATTTTGAGTTCTAAATATTATTGTGCAGAATATTTCACAACTACTTTTTTCAAGTTAGGCATAAATAAACAATAAATGCTGTGTGGTTGAACGTTAATTTATGCAGCATGAAAACTGATCTGAAATATTTAGCATAGCTATAAAACTATGTTATGGTCACACAGCTACAGGCATTTAGGTGTGCAGCCTTGTATGTACATGAGTTGGGGTCTCCAGCACTTGTTTCATTCAAGCAAGGGTCTTGATGAGTTGGGTCACTTCTGTTGACTACCTTTTGAAGAAGGGCAAAATGGAGAGCTGTGACAACCATTTCTGACCTTGAAATTTGTGAAAAACAGCAAATACATTCCGAGAAAAAACCAACATACCTACTCACTCGAGGATACAAGTGAAATTAATGAAAATTTTTAGTCTGCAGAGCACTAGCCTTTCACTATAAAGGCAAATATAATTATACAAATTGTTCCAGGAAGAGCAGAATTAATGAAATTTGGTTTAATAAGTATTCAGGACTGTTGTTCCCTACTGCTCCTCTCTGCCTTTCCTGACAATAACCAAAACTCTCCTTGTGGTGTTCCTATCAAAAGGAAAAGAGCAGGTCTGGAGCTATGTATGTGTTGAGTGGCCAACCAAGATGCACAGGCTGATTTATCCTGCTGTCTGCTGCCAAATGGAGTGGATAACAGCTGTGTTCTGCACGCTTCTCTTTCAATAGAGGAACTAATTCAACTCTAGCTTTTGTAACCACGGTGAGACTTCTGTCCCCTTTTCAAATCTGACTGAAATTGGCAGAAATAAACTTGTAAAAGTACTGAAGAGATTGCGGGATGGATAGCATGATAACATAAGCCTTGTTTTCTTGGCAGGCTAAGATGGCCTATCTGATTCTGTAATTTAGTGTTGAGGCTAATAGATTTTTTTTTCAAACAGAGAAGAAAATTGCATTGATTTCAATGTTCAGAATCCCCCTGGGATTGTTCGGCTTGTCTCATTCACTGCTTAATGCTTTATTGAAGTGTAAATATATACATTTCAAAAGGCAGTCTGAACAGGTTTGGGACTGGGGACAGCTGTGATTTAGTCTGGCCTGATGACATCAACAGCCTTTCTCCTTGAGCTGTCTTGCTTAGAAGCGTATCATTTTGTTTACATGTGTTTGGGGAAGAAGAAAGCCTAGCTATGCCATCCATGAGCAATCTGTACCTTATATCCGTATTAGCAAGTCTAAGTGCACAAACAATATTTCCCTCGCTGAATCACAGGGATTAGCTTATTCTTTCAGTGCCTGTTTTATTCATTAGTTTACTTTTACTGATACCAAGCACAGCCAAATTGCAAATGAACTACAAACCAGGAAATGTTTATTAACAAGGTAGTGGCCAGATGTGTGGGTGAGATCTTCATTGCATTTCTAATCATGTTTGGAGTTTTGGTTTTGGGGTTTCTTTTCCTTTTGATGCCTAGATCTTGAAATACTTTGCAAATTTAGTAGTGGGGGACTTGTGGGTATATAGGTCTATGATAGACTCTGCATTGGTGTGACCAGACAGATACTTGATTAACTTAGTGTTTATTTCCAGCCTTAGAAAACCTATAAAGGAAAGGATCACACCTTCATAAAGAAGTTACTATTACCCAGTTTTTCAGGGAGAGACTCTTCAGCCATGGAGAGTCTCAGGAAGAACACAAGTGGGATTTGAGACTGCTGAGAAGTGATAGGGTAATAACTCTCCCTCTTAGTGGAGGGGCATACAGCGGTTGCAAGAGTAAGACTGGGAGA
The DNA here is from genome assembly GCA_013397795.1 of Orthonyx spaldingii. Classification (NCBI taxonomy): domain Eukaryota; kingdom Metazoa; phylum Chordata; class Aves; order Passeriformes; family Orthonychidae; genus Orthonyx; species Orthonyx spaldingii. The sequence goes on along the minus strand of VZTJ01002596.1, from coordinate 968,658 downwards.
ATTCTTATTTGAGAAGTTTGGTCTCCTAAAGAAGAACCTGTTCGACAAACATGACTTGCTGGGAGGTCAGATAGTGCACTATGGTAGGTTGTCTCAGGTTGTGTCCTTGAAAATCAACCAGGAACAGCTGTACCCACAGCAGTGTTTCACACTGGTTTGCAATTTCAAGTGAAAGTTTTGGCTTTAAAAACATAGTATCCTCTCAGCTCCACTACATATGAGCCTTCCTGATAAACTCTAAGGGTGATTTGCTCTTGGCAGGGGACCTGTGATAATATCGCCACCATCAGCTCTAGCTGGTTCTATGGCCACCTGGCTCTTGCCCACCACAGGCTGGGCTAAATGGGGCACTCACTGACCAGTCCTTATGGGGTTTCATTCCATGAGACCAGTGGTGCCACGTGTCTTGCAGAGATTCCTCTAGCCTCAGGGAAGTGATGGACCACCCAAGCAGGGGACAAGACCTTGGGGCCTCCTGGCAGCAGCCTGAGCCACTGTGGGCTATGAAGTGAAGCTGCTACTGTGCCCAGATGTAGGGTAGAGCCCACCCCAGCGCTGGAGCTGCTAATAGGCCTCCAGTGAGCGTCTCTGCTCTTATGGGAAAACACTGTTGCTTATTGAAAGATTTGTCCTCAGTGCTGCTTCAGGCCAGTCTAGGTGGATGCAAAGGAATGCACTTCAAAACTTTTCATTTTAACCTCATGCCACTCTCAAGTGTCTCTGTGATATCACCTAAATAAGAAGCAACTGGGGGTTCTGGCTCTAGGAAATCCCAAGATAACACCATGGTTTCCTAGGTGAGGGGCTCCTCTTGTCAGGCAATGAAACACAAAACCATGGGAGTGCATCTGTAGTAAGGATGGTCCATGCAACTCATGGCAAGTGGACTGCTCTTCTCTTGATGTGGTCAGATAATTTTATCTGCCTGCTTTTATGCTGTTAGTGATTACACCATTTAAACCTTTCAATAAACTTTAAAGTTACTCGTGCATAGATAGCAGGGAGTGGTCAACTTAGAGGTACAAACCTATGTAAAACTTGAAATAGGAAATCTTGAGTGCAGACTCTCTTGTAAAATGCTCAGCTCATTTTCATCCTTGTTCTGTCACAGAAACTGTTCAGGAACTTAAGCAAGTCATTTAAGATCTCTGAAAAATATAGAAGTGAGGGGTATATTGTTGTCTTTTTGAATCGTACCTTTTTTGCTTTTCCAGGCCAGGGGCAGAGTCTTCCATTTCCTTAGAGTTATTTTTTGCTAATTTTTCAGGCCTAGCAAGAAACTATGAGGCAGAAGAGGAAGAGGAAGAAGAGCATGACTATACGTATATCGATGAAAAGATAATTGAAAACATAAGAGAAGCATTTCATGACACCAGTGCTAGAAATAATCATGCACGCTCCAAAGGAAGAAGGTGAGTGTAAGCTGTGATCACTTGTGAATGCAAACAAGTGCAGGCAGAGTGATTTTTCAGACTGGCTGGTAATGTTCACTTCCCAAAACAAGAGAGGTTTTTCCCCTGGGAGCTGCCGCTGTTGCTGCAAATGTCCTGTGAGTTAAGACAGGAAAGGCACCTCTGAGCTGCCACCTGTGACCCCCAGTTACTCTTAGCCTTGTCACCTTTGTTAAAGCAGTACCTATCATTGTTCTGGAGACAGATGTGCACAGAACTTTTTCTAGTTTGTGCTAATTTGCTTTAAAATTATAGTACTCTGAATGCAGCCCTTTTCCTCTTTTTGGAAGTGGATGCCTTCTTGTGCATAGCTAAGTTTTGTTGCTTTAAAAGCTTTCAGATAGTATCTGTGTTTTCATTAAATCTTTAAGGTTCTACTCTGCACTTTAAGTGCCAGTGAAGAGGGCTTTTGCTTCTAAAAATCTCTAAGTCATTTCCAGCTAAACACAGGTGAGAATTTTTCTAGATATGAGTGCAACTCTGGTCCCAGCTCTTTTTATTCATAGCTAAACCGTCTATGAATTTCATTTGTTTTGACAGAATTGCTTCTTTTGTGATGAGAAACCCTTGAAAACACAAGAAAAATTTGAAATGTTGTATTTCAGAGATTTAAAAAAATATTTTATTATCAAGTATTTTATTTCAAAATGTACTTTGTTTTTATTTTTAAATGACTTGCAACACCTATACTGTGTTTGAGTTAAGCAACATTGTGAATATGAAATAAGGTGTTATTTTTTTCTGAAACGCTCAAAACCCTCAGAAACATGACATCTAGGGTAGTGTGTGGTATCCACGAGGCTATGTCTTCCCCTGCTCACAGACACAGAGATTCCAAATTTACAGAAAAGACTAAAAATGAAACAAAGTAGGACATTTCATATAATACATTACTTCCTCAGTCCACATTCTATTGATGGTGGGGTCTTGTTCTGCCATGTAAAGAAGCTGAGAAAGAGAGAAGTAAACTCTCTTCTAACTAAAATATCCCTTCTGACCATAGGCATTAAGGGAAAAGTGTGCTTTCCAGGAGCAATGTCAGCCTAGAAGATCAACATCTGTTTATACTACTGTTGTGGCATCAGTTCTTCTAAGTCTTCATCCACCTGCACTTTAAATTCCCTGTCAGTGGAGGCAAGGTTTCACTTTATTAGTTGTCTTCTTTGACAGTTCTAGCAAGACATGAAAGAAAAGGACCTTTGCTACCTTGAGGGAGATCACTGTCTTTGGATAATATTTGGATTATAAAACAATCCCATAAATTTTCATCCTTAATGGCTGACAGATGTATCCACTCTCTGAAATCATTAGCTGGCCAAGGAGCATGTGGCTCCTCCAGCCTGCCGGTCTCCCCCAGCCATCAGAAATCTCCACTATGGCTTTTTTCTAGCACATAAAATTTTTATCAAGGTTCCACACTTGCACTTGTGAGCATTTTGAGAAATACGGATTGATGTGGGCATATGCAATTAATCTTTAATACAGGCAAAAGTCTTATAAAATATGTAGCCAGGTAAAATAACCAAATTAGCTGGTTTAAGCTTATATATAGGATAATAATGAACCAAAATATGTTGTCTCTTCCACCTGTGTCAAATACCTAATATCTGATCATGATAGGTCTTGAAAAATTCATCAGTAACCCGTTTCCCACCCATAGTCCCTCCTTTCCTCAGGACATTTATGCCATTTACCAACATCTACTTTTAATTATTTGGTATGTATGATTTATCAAAATTAAGTCTATTGATCTAAATCACTTTTAAATATAATTGTTAGGAGGAAAAGTAGTTTTAATGAAATACAGAAATAAGCCTCAACAGTCAGATCTATGTTAAAAAAACAGTATTTATTATTTACAGTGTTTCAACAGTGTCCCTCTCAAAATCTTTGAACGATCAGGGCTGAAGCATGCCAGGGGGATACTAGTAAAGAGCTAGTCCTCATCCTAAGCAGGAGGGAGAAAGAAAGAACAGAGAGTTGCCTCAGGTCAATGCTATGTTAATTTTGATAGAATAAATGTGCCCAGAGGGTCAGTGATGTTAACATGACCTCATCACTCCAGAACAGCAAGCAATTAAGCAAGGGGCTTCACTACAGATGCCTGAGCTTGCTATAGCAACAACCATCATTCACATATTTTAACCTTTCATTAAAGATTCAAGAGAAAGTAAGAAAAAAACCTCACACCACCCTGGAAGCATTTAAAATGTGTGGCTGTCTTTTCAGCAAGACAAGTCTCTCTCCTTTTACTGGCATGAGTTGTTTCTGCTTTTTTAATGAGGAAAGCCCTCAGCTTGACAGTCTTGTAGACAGTATTACAAATGTCAACAGTGGCTTTTCAAGGTGAGAGAAAATGGGAAGATAGAAGGTCCATTGCAACCATTGAATTGGAATAACTCTGGTGTTGCTGTAATATCTCCTCCTATGTCCCTGCACATAAAAATGAGATGGAGGCATACAGGAACAGCAACAACAACAAAAAAATCTCAACAGCAAAACCAGAGAAGGCAGATTCTGTCTCCAGTACTGATAGCTGCATGTAACTCATGGCTGGAAAAGGGCAGAAACAACATGGTCCAACCACCTGGAGAGCTGAAAATGAGTACTGCTGTCAGACTATTTCAGAAGGTTGCTTTCTGGACTTAAACTGCACACAAGTGCCGGAAAAGGAATGGTCTCAGCTGACCAATCTTCTGTGCTTATTAAATAGGAGACAGAAAAGGAAAAGTACAACAGAGAGGGAATGCAGTAAGGAATGAAAAACCTACACAGCTGTGTTTTCTTCTCCTCATGAGGTCAGCAGTTGGGGTGGTTTTGTTTGAAAAAAGTAGTCTTCTTTATTTTCAATTTGTACTATATTTAAAAATAATTATGTTAAACAGATTCATTTTTCTCTGTCATTTTTACCTTGGTTGTGCTGAGATGCAGGTTCCCTCATACTTGAAATCTAGAAACAGTGCTACAAATGAAAATCACGCTTTCTGACCCCAGCATATCTTCAGCAATCCTTTTGTACTGTTTTTCTAGGACATTTCTCTGGAGCTGTCATGCCACTGACCCTCTGAGTGAGCTGTTTCTTTCATAGAAAAGCCTCCGGGTGAAAGGCTGAGGCAAACTTTGTAGCCTTGGGTATATTGGAGTGGGGAACTCAAATCCATGACTGTAGTTGTGTGTTCTCAGCAGTTTTGAAAATCCCCTTCCTAGGTAACTTTCAGTGCAGATGTGGGAACATCATCTACCTTCTAATTTTCATGGGTAGATAATATTTCAGCTGTATGCTGTTTTCACTTTTCCCTAATAAGAGAAGTGAAGCTTTTTTCCAGATTGCAATCACTGGTGATTATGAAAAGAAGGAAGAGCAGCACATTATTTTTTTGCCTCCTCTTGACTCTAAGAGCTGCAAATCTTACCTTTGACTCAGGTGGGACTTCAAAGAACCTGTCTCAAAGCAGTTGTAGGTTCAGAGACCCTGAGGGCAGGGAAGACTACCCTGATTGTCTAGATGTTCTGGATGTCCTTCCTACTGGAACAAGCTCTGTCAGTCCCCCACAGGGCAAATTCAAACATGTTTTTATAGTTGACAGAGCTGGGAATACAGCCCACTGGTAAAGTCTGGCACAGCGGCATATTGCCATTAAATATTAATTAAATTATTAATTAACTTCCCTCCAGGCCTTCAGCTCTGTTACATCAGTCACAGGGCACATCCCTTGGAAAGCTTCTCCCCAAGAGGCATGTGTCTCTGCTACTATGTCTGCCAGACCAGAATATGACACAGGAGGCACCATGGTTGTAATCACACTGGAGATACACTGGGAAAACTTTTTGCTGGAGTCACAGTTTATACTGACTAAATGAGCTCTTTTGCCTGGTGTGGGTTAAGTATTTCCCTAAACTGCATAAGCTATACCAGTAAAAGAAAAATTTACTGGTATGAGTTTCACATACTTAAGCAAAGTTGCTGACAGAGCTGTGTTGGAGTCGTATATTAGCTTTATTTTTGTTATAGTCTTTGGATTGCTGGTGTAATTGTACTGACAAACCATTTTATGGTACAGACAAGCCCTAACTCACAGCCATTAATTTGACTCAAGAGCTCATTCACCTGTACTCCCTGTGCAATTTTTAAATCCAAATGTAAAATTTTCCATTTCACCCTGACATTTTGTTTTGCTTGTTTTCAGACACATCTGAAAGAAAATAATTCTGAAATTAACTGGAAACAAGTAGGAAGCTGTGTCCTTCACACATCAAGATTGACCGCAACTGTAAGAAAGAGCTGCTTATGAAAGTGTCCTTCTTGTCTCATGAAGAGCTCGTGAGGCTGTAATTCAGCTATAACAATCCCCTGCGAAACTAAACTGCTTACTTGTCCTAAATAAAAAGTCAAACCAACTAATGTCTCATGACCCTTTGAAAGGACAAAGTTCTTCTGTACATATTTATTAATGAATTCAGAGAATGATGCCAAGTCCAATCCTTCATTCTTATTGCACCTGAAATTCCGGTTATTTCCTGAACCTCTGTAGGGCATATGCAAAAGGAACATCCTTTACTGAAACAGCTGCGTGGTTGTTTCCTTTGGGTTTTGGTTTTGGGGTTTTTCTGAGAAGAAAAGGGTAATAAAGGATTGTCTAAGGTGGAAATTCATTTCTTTAGCCAGTCTTATGTGGTTCAGGTTAAGGCTCAAAACGGGAAATTACCAGATTCTGCCCCTTTTTCACATGATGAACAAAGTACAAGTAGTACTGTTGCACAACATGTAATTTGCCTTGGAAAGCAATGCCACTCCTCTCACAAGGCCCAGGAGTGCCTAAATTAGATAGCATTACCATCTCCATAACTCCTTGCACAGCTAATATCTAGAATCACACTTTAACAATTTGCTGAAACTGCAGCCAGGAAGGGTAGACAGAAGCTGGATCTGGAAGATTAGTGTCCATGCCAGCTCTCCAAACTGAGAAAAAGGCACATGCTGCCCTCTTTAAGAGGTCTGAGAAAAGCAGTGCTGAAGAACTTCACCTGCACCTTGTAGTACCTTGTATTCCCACACAAGGATTTGGGGAAGAGGTAGGGGCCTCTCCATGCCACCAGTGAATAGGCAATGCCACCCGACTGGAGAAAGGGCACAGAAAGTACAGCACAATCTCTTCTCCTGTCAAACTAAACAAGTGTTTGTTTTGAAGAATTTACTTTTACTTTATACTTTGGAAAATGAAAAATGAGAGCCAAATGTTTACATGGTATCTGAAAGGATTCAAGGCCTCCTTGGCCCAGTTGGAGGGAACTCCCTTTGTGTCCTGCCCCTAGCATGTGAGTGGTGAGCAGGGACAGGGAGAGCCTCTGTTTACATGGATGAGCATCTCAGTGGCTTGGCAGTGAGCAGGTAATTGATGGTGACATTAGACCTGCTATATTTCTGTCTGGGATGGATGTGTGCAAACACATTAGTTGCACATGTAGGGTGTGCTTAACATCTTTGTGTGGCACTGGTCCTAGTCCTTGTGTTCTGGCAAAGTGAGTCTGGTATCCATAACTTGTGGCATAGAAGAACCGGGCAGCTCATGCACAGTGAATGCTGTGTATCCAAACGTGTTATATCTAGGATAGGTGAATAACCCTCTGGCAGTGATTTGACTTTCAGGGAAAACTATGAAGAACTGAGGTGTAAACACACAGTTGATGTGCCAAGGGTTTCCGAACTCAACAGCAACTTGATCAGAGTGGCATACCCAGAAATCAGCAGAGTGGAGAAAGGGAATGTGTTTAGAAAGCCTGGACGTACCCTATTTTTAGTTCTACTGAGGAGTTAAAAAGCAAAAACTCGAAAAATGTCTTAGTATACTTTAAAGCAAAAGTCTTTTCAAGCAGGCGGTAGAGTATCTTCAGACTTGTCTATTAAAATGTTACTGAATGATTAATTTTCACTAATGCAAATTAATTTAGAATTTCTTAATATTATCTCACATTAATTTATTCAAGATAAATGTTCATCCTTGTTAAAATCAGTTACAATTTAAGTATTAATGATATCACTCAGAGTGCTTTGATTCCATGCATATGTAGCATACAATGTTTTGCATATCACTGGTTAATACTGTTTGCAGGTGTGCACAGAATTGGTTGGCACATCACTTGTGGGTATTTTAAATACGTATTAAGCATAAAAAAAAAAAGTCTGTATTTCTCTTTTGGCAGCTCAAAACAGCCCCATTTGTTTTGGCACAACTGCAGCCTGGTATTTGAATAAAAGAAGTTTGTTGTGTACTTTATTGATTTTTTTTTCTCCTTTTTTACTTTACTACTGAATGTGATGTTGTCATCTGCTGGATTTCTGAAAGGTATGACATGTTATTACCATGATTTCCTTCACTGAATTACCAGGCTTCTATAGAAGAAGGGGAGAGGAGGGGAGGGGAGAGGAGGGGAGAGGAGGGGAGAGGAG
>VZTJ01002596.1:922640-960601 GCA_013397795.1 Orthonyx spaldingii | reverse complement strand
GAGGAGAGGAGAGGAGAGGCAATATCCTTCTAGGCTGCAGTGGCAGCCTGTGCCAGCAGGTCACAGGAGGTGACTCCTCTCTGCTCGGCACTGGTGTGGTCACATCTGGACTATGGTGTCAGTTCTGGGCTCCCTGGTACAAGAAAGAAGTGGACATACTGGAGTGAGTTCAGCAAAGGCCCATGAGGGTGATTGAGGACATGGAGTGTCTGACATACAAGGAGAGGCTGAGAGCCTAGAAAAAACAAGGTGCCTTCTAGTTGCTCTAAGTGTCAGGATGGGTGTGAACAAAGTGGGATGCAGTAACTTTCCCAATAAACCTAAGCTGCTTTCAGACATTCTACATCAGCATTTGGGATCTAGTGAAAAAAGGCAAAGGTTTATCAGCCCTTTTTAAAAATTCTTGCCTTTAAAATGCTTCCAAAGAAGCAATTTCTCTTCTTGGCATAGTTCCTGTCATGTAAGGAATCTGGTTCTGACACCCTTGTCATGTGCTGCAATCCTGTCTTGTACATTCAGCCTCACTAGTTGAATGAGTTTCATTCTTCTGAGTAAAGGTGGCAGATTTTATGAAATCTGTCAATATATTGGTAGCAGAGATGTCTCCCACATCTTTTCCTCAGGCACATGAGCCAACATCATGTCCTATGACAGAAATGGGAACTATCCTGGCTGTTTGGTTTACTTGACTCAGAGGGACTGTGCCATTTGCATTCAGATCTGGTTGGAAGAGAGGACATGGTGATGTCTTGTGCTGTGAAGAAAGGACATCCAGTCTTGCTGGGGAAAGCAGAGGGGAGGGAGGAGGCATGAAGTAAGATCCCAATAAAAGGTTTGTGTTCAATATTAAAGACTTAATAAGTATTGTGATTCCCTTATGGCATACAGATGACCACAGTGATTTCATACTGTTTGCTAATATATGTTTGACAAAGCTATAATGTCATGGCAATCCTTGAGGGACATGGTTATCACTCCCAGACAGTAATGCTCAAGAAGACTGCATTCAGGAAGGGAAAACCATTTTCAGCTGAACACAGACCACAATCACTATGCCTGAAGAGAATACAAGTGTATTTAAATAATAAGATATTTGCTTTGCAAAAGATTTCCATAAGCTTTTGCACAGGCTTGTTAGCTTAAAGGCTTATCTCTTTTAATGCTGAGAAGTATTTCCAGTGTGTTCTCACTGAGGGCCTGATCAGAAGCAGCTGCTTCCACAGCACTCCATGTGTGCATAAGCCCTTAGTGAGACAGCATTTTCTGTTTGGATGATCAACATGCACATTTTTTTATATATCCAACCTTTGTGCCTGGGAAGATAAGAAGAATCTTCTCACTGCATTCTTCTTTAAATGCCAAAAGCTCTTTTGTTTAAATGACACATGTCACAGGAACACTTATCTACCACAATGCTCCCAATACGAAGTCACTGTTTATTCTTGGTATCTCTTCACTTAACACATATGATATCTTTCCTACCCCATCTAAGACTGTCCAAGTGTTTTCCATATATTTTTACACTTTGATGCACTTTTATCATGTTAACTTTCAACTTCCTGACACCGTGTTAAAAGTGATAGTCTCTGAAGAGAAAGTTCTCTTGCTTCTACTTCATGTATTAGTGGCAGGTTTTGCTGTTTGCTCGTTTTTTAATTTTACTCTCTTGTTTTCTTAAAGTATCTGTGTGCTGGGAGTGTTCTTGTGCTTTGCAATAATAAATCTCTTTGATAAACTTATTCTGTATCTTTTCTTGGGTTTTTGTATTTTCTAAGGCAACCTTTTACAGCTTTCTCCAGGACTGATAAACCGTGTGGGCCTGATGTAAGTGCAGACTGCCAGCTGCTGGCAGGCTGAGTAGGAACAGAGATTACCCTGCCTTTCACTTGCAATTTTGTTGCTCTTGCCCCAGTCTACTGCTGCCAGCCCCATCCAGAGCGGCGGTACAAGGATGGACACTTCAGTCTGACCATTTTAATTTTCTCATGTAACTTTAAATTCCTTATATTTGTTAACATTTAGGCGTACATGGAAACGGTTACATGGTGTCTCAAGGGACTGATCCCACCAGGATCTAAGAAATGCCTGTACATCCATGTGCCTTTTCCCCATGTCCTCTGTGACATTGTCCCTGAGGCTCTGGACGCAGCAGTGCTGGCAGCCAGAGGCTCAGGCCAGCCTCAGAAAGAAGTAGCTTTTTCCAAGGCAGCCTCAGATGTTATGACCTTCCTTTCTTGCAAATACACCACTCCTTTTTAATTCCCCTGGTCTTCATGGTGCAGAGGAGGGGTCTGAACGGGGCTCAGGATTGCCCCATGTGGGGCACTGCAGCTACTTTGTCAGCAAAAAGACTCCTTTACTTTTCCCCTCTTATTTCAGTTGCCTGCTCTCTTAGGTTCAGTGATCACATCTGTTAGTATTTTGGGGTCTAATGTCACACAAAGGAGAAGTAGAAAGAGCCTTTCTTTCTGAAATGACTTCACTAGTCCAAAAGGCTGGTTTATACTGCCACTATCTGTCCACCATACCTGCTGTAGCCCTTTCCTGCAAACACACACAGTTCATGCAAAATTTCCCACAGCTACAAACAGTTTGCAGAAGGAAGTGAGAGACATTAAGGATTTTATTTTATTTCTCTTTCTATTTTGGAGAATTTGATTAGACATGAATCAGTTAAAAGCCATTTTGAAATTATAACGTCTTTTCTAGTCATGTTTTAAGTAGGTATAAATGCCTTTTAACAAATCTTAATGTGATTCTGCCTCCATTCCTCATCCTCTGAACCCCATTTTGAGTGACTGTCAACACTTTCCAACCGAGCAGCCATTTCCAGCTGGTGCAGTTAGGCAGATCTGCAGCCCCAGGCTCCCCTACACCCTCCTAGGGAACCTTGACAGTCCCTGCCTGCGGCAGCACGGCAATTCATGCCATGCACATTGTTTTTAAAACACCTCATGGCCCATTGTGTCTCATTGTAGAAAAGAGAATTAAATCCAAAATGAGTTTAGACTCAGATTTACAAGCATATTCATATTCTTAAATCATATCAAAACCAGACAGGCAACGCACTCTTCCTGGAGTCACTGAGGTTAGGGTGAGGGGAGTGTTATAACAGGTCTCCATCATCTCCAATCTCACCGCCTTTGGTAGCAGGAACTGAAGGTCCACAGCTTCCAACACCCTGCTGAGGGGGGCAGGTAAAATGCCTTGGTTAGAAAAAGTAACTGAAAAATTTGAGTTTGGGAAATGCAGGGGTTTTATAATGTTATGCACAACAGTTAGACTGCTTATATTAGGTAGTTTTGTTTTCTATCTGTCTGAGTCCAAATCTACATCTTCTGCTTCCCAGCAAAACCTCCTATCTGTCACATTAGAGGTTGCCCTGGGCAAGAATGTTTTTGCTCTTCCCTCCACACCTGGCAGGTGTGCTTTTTCCCCACCAGAAAAAAAAAAAAAAGCACTTTATTATTCATTAGAGAGCATAGGTTGGAAAGGAACACCCAATTCTGCACAAATTAGTGATCATAGGGAAGGAAAAATGTAGAAGTCCAATTCCTGCTTGAAGGAAAAAAGAGTTTTTTGGCATCTTTGCTAATGACTTCCTTGGGTGTTGGCCCAATAATCTCCATGTCTTGATACCTAAGAAAGCTAAAAACATGCCTGCTGACATTTGTTTGCAGTTCTGTGAAGACACAGGCACCTTTCCCTGAGAAGGACAAGGTTGCCATTCCCCTTATGGAAGAAAAGGGAAAATTGGTGTAGAGGTCAGCCCTTACTTATTTCTATGACATTAGTTTAGGACAGTATTTGGTAAGGCACAGGTTCATTTTGAACAGCAACTGCAAATGTGTAGACAAGGACAAGAACCTCACTTCTGACCATTCCTGAGAAATGTGATCACTCCTGTAACAAAGACACAGAAAACTGCTCAGCGCTCAGAAATAAGGAGCTGCCTAAAATGAACTATGCAGGGGGACTGCACAGTATTCACCACTATTGTCCAAGGTCTGAGGATAGACAGACTCTTTTCGGGTGTGTTTTTGTTCTCCCAAGTTCTTCCTCTATCACGTACTACATTTAATTTTTAAACTTCTCTTCTTCACTCCCAAACGGTGTTTGTTCCAATCCCCTTAGGCTTGCTATTGGCAAATGTGTACAGAAGTTTAACTTCCTGGCTTTCTGAAGCCAACTGTGGCTTTGCTTTTTTTTTAACAGCACCTCTGTCGAACAGGAACTAGCCCTGCTTAATGCCAGGCATTCCTCAGTAAAGTGACCACATGCACAAAAGGCATGAGAACACAGCTGCAAACCCCAGACTACTGCTGAGTAGGAAAAATCCTTACGCTTTGTGAGCTCTTCTTGCTGGGCAAACCCCTGCTTAGGTGCTTGTCAGCTTTTGCCAGCTCTTACTAGCAAGCAGGCTGCTTTCAGTGCTCTCCCATTCCTCCCCACAGACATCCTACCACACCTCTACAGCATTCTCTTGATGTTTTTCTCACATGTTTTCATGCAAGAATGCATCTATTCTAAGAAAACTGGCTCTGCACTACTTGTAAGTATACCCTATACCATATTTTGTCTAAACTTTTATATATTCCTTAGCTTTCAAGGAGCAATCACTGGCCAATTTCTAAAGTCTTTACCTGACTGGTTGTCTTGTTGGATTAAGACACAGCGTATGAAATACAGAAATGCTCAATGTTATATTAAGAAAAATGGCTCTTTTTCAAAATTCTGAAGTATTTCCTAATGTTGTCATAAATTCAGGTAAGGAGTTATTTGCTTTTTAAAAATGTGTTTTACAAATACGCCCTCAAGTGCTGCAGTTTGCAGTTTATAAGTTTGTATTAATGGCTCTTTTTGTTTTCTCAAAGCAAACCTTAAGTTAAAACTAAGCTAGCCACAGAAAAAGTAAAAAATTTTTTTCAAACTTTTCTGAAGCACAACTAACAATATTTTAGCAGCTGGCAGCTGTGGTGATTACTTTTGGAATATATATAAAGTCTGCTGGAATCTAATTACTCTGATCTATGAACCAGGTAATTAAGGTAAAAACTCCCACATTTTCTTATACCTCATTAATGTATTTCCTTTGAAAATTGTTAGTTAATGATGGTACATTACGAGTTTATCCATTAAATGACAATGAATAATTAACATCTTTGTCCTGGGACATTAAAGGACAGAAAAGTGTTTAACTGCTCAATGTGATGATAATTATTTCTTAATTTACAGTGCAAATATCGTGCAAGTTTGGGGAGAAAAAACAAATCCAGCTGGGAAAGTGGAATGGAAAGAAGTAATTTTCTTTTCATAGAATTGCTGAAGGGTTTGGATTGGAAAAGACCTTAAAAGTAATCTAGTTCAAGCCCACTGCTGTGGGCAAGGACATATTCATTTCCTTGACATATAGCTCATACTTGAGGAGGTGTAGAGCCTCCCAAGGAGCTGATGTTTTTCCTGCTGGCTGGAGCTGGAATGGCAGTACAAAAAGATAGCCAGGGCTTGTGCCTGGGAGGCAGAGGGACCAGCAATTCTTATGGAAAGCATTGCCGGGTGTAGCACCACTTTGCAGGCTGGTGGGCTCCCTCACAGGGTGACAGAACACCCTGCAGCAACCACAGCCATGGGGGTTGCTTCCCACCCCAGGGTCAACCTGCTGGGAGGGTGGGCTCCTAAGGGCAGCCTCAGAGGGTCCCTGCTGGAAGGGTCTTTACTCAACTGCTACCAAGACAAAGAAGGAGCTTCTTTCAGCCACTCTTATGTTGGAGGAAAAGTTCATATGTCACCCTTAATATCCATGGAAAATCTTGGATTTTTGTTCATGTGTCAGAAGGTCCATCACTACAATGGCTACAAATGAAATATGGTAAGTGAATGCAACAGAATGAAACTCTGTGCTCTGGCAGAAGAGCATGCCTTCTTCCTTCTGAATGAGGGATACGGGACTGAGTTACCAGCTGAGATGGTAGGTGCAACCAAACCTATGAGGCAGACCTAAAATGGTGTCAGAAGAAAGCTGTTTTCCCTTATTTTGACTTTTGGGTCTAAGACTTGTATCATCTTTAACTATGTTGTAGTGCAGGTTATAAGCAGATAGGATACAGCATGCAGTGGTCCTGCACTCCACCATGGAAAAGGAGCTCCAGCTATGCCTGGGGATCATTTTCATAAGGATGAAAGATCCAAGCTATCAGATTTCCCAAGAAACTTCAAGCCCTGCCTGCATACAGGACCCCTCGCCATGACCTGTTTTCAAGTTATAACTGATTCCAAATATGTGTTATCACCCTGAAGATTGGGATCAACACTTGGGTCTGAGTGTTAGGCACTGGGAGTACAAACATTGCAAATACATCTCTTCCTCAGTAATCAAATCCAACATATGACACACTGCGACAAGTGGATTAGACATGGAGGAATGGAAAAACAACCTGTGGTTATACAAGATACACAATCACATAAATTGATCTATAGATCAAAGTTTTCTTAAAGTGAAATCAATCACACACCAGAAATCTCTGTTGTCATGTAAAAGCTGGTACAGAGTAAGTTAATTTCCTTCAGGACCGTGCTGGACTGGCTCTGCTCTACCATGTGAAGCATTTACTTGTTGCAAAGCAGCACAGCAAGGGAATTTATCTGTAGTCAAGTATTTAATCTGAAAAGCCTGAAAGCTTCCTAATTTGATTGCAGCTGCTTTGCAAAATAACAGCTTTGGTGGAAAACAGTCGAGGCATTGCTTTTGGATCAGAACTTCAAAGAAAAGTTTCTGATGATCATCTGTTAGACCATCAAGGACCTGAGTAATTACATATCTAGTGGAATCCCTGCCTACAGGGGGAAAAAAACAGTCTGAAACAGAATATATTTTGCCTGTATTTAATTTTGTCTCCAATAATGATACATTATCCATAAAATCACAAAAAGTAGTAAAGTACAATTTTTCTGTGAGGCTTTTTATTTATAAGGAATTGAGTTAAACAAATGAGATAATTAGGAAAATTAAGGATAAAAATATTGATTCCGTATGAGAGAGAGACACACACACATGGCTGCTCAGGAAATCCTGCTGTAAGAAATTACCAGGGCCAGATTACCAGACACATGTCTGTTAAAAGATTAAATCAGTCCTATGTCGGAACTGCTCTTTCTCAAGATGCTGGGAATTTTCAAGTCATCTCCTTCCAAATCATTTTAAATTCCCACTAGGTCAAGCTTCTGGCTCGAAGCCAAGCTTTCAATCACTTTTCGGCCCATTTTTCTTCCTTCTTCGGTGGACATAGCCTTTTGCCAGAGCTTCAGCAGCAATCCTCCTTGGAAAGAAACACAACATGACATTGTCAAATTAGCATGGAACACATGCAGCTCGCGGCATACCAGGGATAAAGTACACGTCTGGCAACAAGCACTTCCCGCTCTCCTGGGGACAGTGAAATGCAGACAAAGCTGGAGCTTGCCTGTGGGGTGATAATTGCCTACAAATGTGTAGGGAAACACAGACAATTCATTCAGCTCAGGATCCTTTGTACTGACAGACAACGGGGCTTGTTTCCTTGTCACCAGTGTTACAGGTCCAAATGATTGAAGACTTAGGGGAAGGTCTTGGTCTGCCCTCGCACATAGCTTCATGGTTTATGGAGTAGTAGCCTGGGAGTAATAGTCAGGCCTTTGTTTTCACTCTAAACCAAAGAATTTTCACTTTCTGCCAGCTAAGACCTCAAGCTAAAGAAGAAAATGATCCTAATACTTTTATCCAGGCAATAAGCAGGGGCTGTCTAGGAAATGTGCCTGGCCAACCCAGCCTAGCATTAGCACCAGTTTGTACGATAGTCATTGCTTGCTCCTCACTCTACTCAGTGCTCATCTTTATAGTGGACAGAAGGGAAATCTGAGGGTAAAAAAGTCTAACGGAAAACCAAGAAATGTTTATACTGCTGCTGTTCTGCCTTTGGGTATCAGTGAGGGGGAGAGCATAAAAAGTTGATCTGACAGTCCATGAGTAGAGAAGCTTTAGAAGTAGCATAGGACTCCCTCAATACAGTTCCTGCTGGACTAGCAGGGGCAACTCAACAAAAATAAAGAGTAATCAAACTCTGAATCAAGAAATCAAGTCTCACTCCAGGTTGAACAGGGTCCTGTCCTAGGAGGTACTAAGACCCTCTATCTGCTGTTGAAGTTTGCAGTACAAGTACAGAACCCTGTCTCTCACAGGGGGTATTTAAAAGTTTGAGGCAGCTGACTCTACAGAAACAGTACATTTTGTAACCTGTGTTTTGTAGCACTAAGGTAGGATCTTTCAGATCCCTGCTGAGGCTGTGGATCCAGATGTTGTAAAATTTATTTTAAATCTCCTTTTTTGATTTGCAAATCAGTTACCAGTCTGCATTAGCTGGCATTTAATTCTCAGCTGAATTCAAAGCTCATCCCTTAGAGCAAACTCAGGGAAATCTCTCCCCTGCAAAGCAAGGTATTTCAGCTATGGAATTCATTATGGCTGCACCTGCATGAACCTTAATCTCTCTTTTTCCTTCCATCTACCATGTTCAGCATCCATACATCCTTTCCTCTCTCCCTGCAGTGCTGTTCTCACCTGATGTGCTGCCCTGGCGCTCTCCTCCCTACTTGCTGTCCTTCTGGTCATGCTTTTCCTTGCCGTGCCCCTCTCCCTTCCTGGAGGTATGTCAAAAAGCCCTGAATTGTGCCACAGACTGCCAGACAAGAAATAGATCTCTTAAGACCCTTATTCAGATTCCAAAGAATAATGCTATGTGAAAAATGTGAGGGAAACAGGACACCTCTGTGATGGGAGGATGCTCTTTTGTAGCACTGAATAGCTGGTGAGAGAATTTTCAGTGAAATGCACAGATAGAAGAAGAGGATCACCAATGCCATAGCTAGGCATGACAGTTTTTCAGTGTATTTTTACATTCTGCTTTCATTTCGATTCGAAATAACTTTGCTTCAGAAAGGTCAAATAAAAACAGCCAAGCCAGAAGTATCTATGAAAGAACTTGAATTCTCAGACGGGTGTAATTCCGTGTTGCGCCACTGGATGGTGATGCACGACTTATTTTGGTGAATAGGATGAAACCAGCCTTGTCTAAGGATACAGTTTTGCTGGGACAGATCTCTGTTGAATCAAAGACTGAGACAAAACCAAAAACCAAAACCAGCATACTTGTGGACGCAAAAGCTGCTGCTCATGATCATTTACATTTTTTTATTTTTTTTTTTTGTTCAACTGGTCTAATAATTTCATTTACACCTTTAGTAGTTTCAGATTCAACTGATGAAACACAAACGTCTCTTTTTAAAGTTCTGTGAAAACTGAGAAAAAAGGCGTAAGATCCCAAAATGCTATTTTCTTACTGAAATCGTGCATATTGTCAGTGTTATCCCAACAGCATTTGCTGTCTGGTGTGCTGTTTGCTTATGGTTGTATTTTTAACTGTTTTACTGTTAGTCTCTAACATGTGTTTATACTACTTTATATCAAAAATTCACTGTATTCATATGGAAGAAGGTATGTAAAGAGAACAAGATATTAAATATGTATGAAAAAAAGACATTTGTAGGTCGGGTTCATACCTGTTAATTTATTTGCTTTGTGAAGAGCCCTCAGAGATACCAGGACCTTGTTTTGCTGTGGACTGAAGTCACTAATAGATGGGAGGACATCCCCTTCAACAAGCATCCTGTGGGGCAGGAAAGCCTGGAAGTTGTTTGTGGTCAGTAAATCTGTACAGAAGTGTGTGGCAGCAATGAAATCTACAGCATCAGCCCAGGCTTCACCAAAATTTGCTTCTGAATCTGAGAGGTATTTTAAGCTGAAAGAGATGAAAATAAAAAATGTAGCAGATAATTGAACTCTCCTGTAGAGCATACTAGTTGATCATTTATCCTAAAAGTTTTTGTTCAGTATAAAATCCTGAGTAGTCTTAGTGCCACAGTGACCTAAAACCTCCTTCAGTACTTTGCACCTGATTTCTCCTGGCAACACTGCCTCTGCCCAGACTAAACAGAGCTCCTGAATCAGGCCCTGGCTCCCAGAGGGGAACCAGCATCTCATTTTAACCAGCATCTCACTTTGGGCAGCCATCTCTCACTGGTCATCCCACACTCTGAGAAAGTGGAAGGAAGAGCAGAGTCTAAAGAGTAGATGACAAAAGTACTAAAGCTCATGCAGAGTTTGTTAGGATACCATCCTTCCAAAGAGGTGTGGAGGTGGAAAGATCCTTCTTGGCCACCTCTCTCATTCCTTACCTGTTCTGGAATTTGGGGAGTGCATAAGCAATGGAGGTGGTGTGTGCCTTCCACATGAGATCAAGGGCATCATCCAGTTTGAAGGAGGAGAAGGTTGCAGAGCTCACAGGTTTCTGTTCTGTAGATAACAGATACTGCAGCAACAGGGAGCAAAAAGGGCAGAGAATGAGGGGAGGTTTAAACTCAGTTATTATTTCATTTATTTAAGCACTACCTCACAAAATAATAAGTTTGACAGCTAAAGGAAATTGTGTTGGAATAGTTAATGGTAGTTGCTGATCTTTGACTTCAACATAGAAGGGTTTTATCCATGTAGTTTCAGTATTTGGTTACAATAATTCATTGGACTTTGTATCTGAGTGCCATGGAAGATTCTGCACTGAAGTATCGGATTCCTTGAAAATTGGTCTGTACCATTTTGGCCACAACTTTCTAAAGATTTTCAGAAAAATAAGAAAATTATCCTTAATTGTTATTATTATGATTATCTGAAGAGTGGATCTTTTACATTAACTTCTGAAACGTGCTGCATAGGAAAAATAATCTTATGAAGACAAATCCAGTCTTGCTGTTAAACTGTCTACCTTCACTTGCAAGAGGGACTTACAGCTTAAGATTTCTGATCATTATCAATTATTTGACTACCAATAAAAAATGTTGACTGCAGTAATCTAGCTATAAAAAATAGTTATTAAATCTATGAAGTAAGAAATATTGTCATCTTTGGGATTAGAGGACAGCTGAGTGAGGAGGAAAGAGAATATCTGCTTGCGTAAATAGGTGTCCTTCTGAATGATGTTTCAGCATTTTCAAGTTTTAGATGTTTAAAGGAATAAATGAACCTTATAAAACCAACCCAAAACCACCTCTTAAGGGCAGTGTTCCATCTCACAGGCTTATTTTGCATTGCTAAAATAAGCAGTATTGGAAGAATACAAACATAATTGTATACAAAGCAGTGTCTTGGGACAGAGGCCAAAATACAGAACTATCTCAAAGGAAGAAAAAATATTTCCATAACTTGTAAAAATCCTGTCCTACTTATCTCTGACTCACTATATATTACGCTTTTCATTTTTTCTACT
Organism: Orthonyx spaldingii; assembly: GCA_013397795.1. Classification (NCBI taxonomy): domain Eukaryota; kingdom Metazoa; phylum Chordata; class Aves; order Passeriformes; family Orthonychidae; genus Orthonyx; species Orthonyx spaldingii. The sequence continues at coordinate 949,250 of VZTJ01002596.1, read as the reverse complement.
TGTTGTTTTTATATGAAACTGTTATTGAAAACAAACTAAGCTCTCTGAATCTTAAAAATGACAGTAATAATAGTTTTTAAAGCAAATATTTTTGTATCATTTCTAAAAATATTTTTAAAAAATTATTTACTTCAAAAAAGGCCTTCCAGTCATCCATGAGCTCGGGCATGCGAGACCAGCAGTCTTTAACACTGTAACAGAAATCATCTTTTTGCTCCTCTGGTGGCAATATTTCTATCTCATACGGCAGCTGCCCAAAGAGACCAGCCTCCACTGCCCCCAGAAAGGGTATGATAGCCAGGTAGTAATTCATACCTGTAACAATAATTAAAAGGCAGGAGGTGTTAATCACAAGTGAATTAAAAATTCTCACATAAGAAAATGAACTCTCTCCCACACCAAATTGCCACTGATACAACTGTGTTCAGTGGAATATATATACTGAAATGTAATAATGATGACATTTGTATTGATTTAGATATGATTTGTAGTGCTCATTTATGTATTGTCCTTTAAGAACCTTGGACAAGCTTACAGTATACTTTACTTTGCAGGAAAGGAAAAAAACTAATGGAAAAAAGTGAGACCTTTGTAGGCTGTCATGGACAGGACAAGAAAAGACTTTCAAATATTAACTGCAAACTAAGTATAGAAAGATTAAGGGGTATTCCACAAGTATTGTTTCCATTAAAAACCTCTCTTCTATGTGTCCTAGACCCATGAGAAAGAAAAGGGTGATATTTGATTGGAAAATAATAATTTTGCTTCTAAAATCTATTTCACTGGCTGAAAATTGCTTGAAAATTACCTCAGTTTATCTGTTTAGATTTATTTTATGATGATGGCTTTCTTTTGTCTGATCCATAAGTTGGAGCAGTCAGATCCAGGATGTAGGAAACTCAGGCTCAGTTCTCACCTGTGCCAAATCTTGTGCCCAGTGACAGTGCCCATAGGGCTATTTGATATTCCTTTCTTGAAAGGAGGATTTTAAGTTCTCCTCTTAATTGTGTCCCCTTTGTAGAAATGAAGTTTAATAGCTTCCAGCAAAGAAAAGCCTGGGGACCAATTGTTCTCCTTCTTGGGTGGGTGCCTCTGACCTGTTGTGTGGAGAAGCCATTTGTTCCTACTTGGCCTCAGGACCATGGGCTGCCCTGATATTTTGTACACAATCCCAGCAAGGAGGACCAAAATCATCAAAACCTGAACACCTGTCACATCCCTGTTCTCCTAATGAGAAGCCATTACTCCACCTTGTGGGGAGAAGACCGCAAAACAAAGTTCAGCAAGAAGGAGTGTGTGTGTTGGCTATAGCTCACCAGTGACGGGGTCTGCACACCTTAGGAGCAGGAATACTGAGGGAGTTCAGGGTGTTGCTCTGAGGGAGATGAAAAAATGAATGGAGCAGCATGGAAGTGCTGTGGTCATGATCTGCAAAAATCGATGCGTATATGAAACACAGGATGGAGCAACACAGAGGTGTTGTGGTTATGCTCCATTGAAAACATGCAGCTGGCAGGAACTAAGGCAAAGGAATGAACCAGACGGTAACTGAGAGCTGACCTTTGCTTCATTAGCTCAAAAATACATCTTGCTTTTCACACTCTACATATGCTGGTGACCCAGGCACCACATCAACATTAAATGTCACCAACTGTAATTTTACCTTTTCTCTTCCCTCAAAGGAAGTAATATAAATATAGCTTAAGTGGGGAGGGAGGTCAGAGAAGACTCCATCAAAACTTCTGGGATAAGTCAACAGGCTGAACCTGTCTTCTTCCCTGTAGGTATGCCTATTGGGTAAGAATCTCATTCTGTGCAAGCTAAATTATTATCTCTAGCTAGCTTTAATTGGTGCTTAGATTTGGTCAGTACATTGCTTCAAATTCGCTTCTGCAATCAGTTACTATCAACAGCAATCTTTGACCTTAACCTGTCGCAGTGTTCGACTATCAGTGTGTTTGTTAATATGGTGTGGTTTTTTGTGGGCTGTTCAGTGGGGTCCCCATAACGGGACACTGACAGGCTGGTCTGGCACAAGCATCTCAACTTCCCTGGGAGTGCTGATTGAACAAATATAAAGGGTTCAAGGAAACGCCTTGCCTCATTTGACACACTTCTTGAATGCGGACCTGGTTGGGAATTCAGGAGGAAATGTATGGCCAGTCAGAAGAGCAAAGCAAAACTGTCAAGTGATGAGAAGACAGTGTCTTACTGAGACTCATTGCTAAACTGAGTCTTGCTTTTTGTTCACTGTTTTCATGAGAAGTGTTGAAACCTTGATCTCACATCACAAAGTGCTTATATTCTTTTAATTGTTCTTGCCTATATTATATATTTGCACCTGCTTGGGTCCCTTAGACGTCAGAAAACAATGCAGGAGAGGACAAAACTGAATATTAATCTAGCCAAAGAAGACTGATGTTCTTAAGCAGGTAGTATCCCCAACACCTGGGGTATATTAAATGAAAGTTTCTGGTTTAAACTCATTCCTCATTTCATGTGACTACTTGTGCCAGAGAAGGTTGCTCTGAAGGACAGCTGAAAGCATTCATGTCCTCAGAACACTAAGAGACATTTCCATGCAGTCTCAAAGACTTTTGGCATGCTCTTGCTGCAATAGGGTAAATCAAGGCTGAGTTTATACATTTTCTGGAGGCAACAAAATGGATATCAAGCAAACATGCAACATTTAGAAGTAAATGAAGAACAGGAATTCAAACACTGAGAAAGTAAAGGTGGCCGTTTCTATTCCAGGAAGGTCCCCTGCTTACACAGGGCTATGCAGTGACACGTGTTACTTGTCACTGCATGAGACACCATCCCACAGAGCACCTAGTGCTATCCAAACACAGAGATGGAAAACCAAAGCTGGAGTAAGTATCACAGTCATTTTTTACCCTAGATTTACATTTTAAACTTTATCTATGCTTATGTCTTTGTTCACTTGAAAATAACTTTTAACTGCTGATTCACAGCCAGAAGCCTCATCCAAATGGCTACTGCAGGAAAAAAGTTCCTGTGGCAGGGGAAGGGACAGAGCTGCCTGCTCAAACAGGCCAACATATCTGGGGAAAAGGGGAACCTACCACAGGATAGCAGGGAAGCTGAGGGAGCAAGGGACAGAAGCGGTGAAGGGAAAATACACTGTGGGAAAAAGAACCAAAGGTGGTACAAGAACCATGAGGATTCCTGCTTGACTTTTTCTCACGAAGTTTTAGTTTGAAGTGCAAGCATCTAAACTGAAGAAATCTGCTCTGGATTAACTGTAAGCTGCAAATATGTGCAAATATATAGGTACAAACCTGCCATAGTGTTTCCCACACATTTTCACATAAATGTTTGCAGTGTAAATATTTTTAAGGCTGCAAAGTTGCTTTTTTTTCCTCCTTCCTCAAATAAGTATTCAAGATCAATTAACTTTCATTTACTCACTCACATTTAGGTGTCTTGCTGCAAGGTTGTGATGGAGAATTACATAGCACTGAAATTATATTGTAATAGATAAGTCAAAGGGGAAGAAATATTTTGAGATGGCCTTCTAGGACACTAATTTATTTTGGAGAAGAACAGTATGATAGCATATACTTACAGGACCACCAGCTTCTTACAGATTGGCACAGGAGTTCTCCATTTTCATAGCCACAGGAGGTCACACCAGAAGGATCTGCTAACCTACCTGAATTAATCAAATTAAATAATAAAACAAATACTTCTCAAACTTTTCACACAACAAATCCTACTGAGATGAAAAAAATATATAGGGGTAAGACATGTAGACTTGTGGTCAGAGAAGCAAAACAATTATTGTTGCTTTGCTTCATAAACTACTGCTCTTAGAGTAGTTGAGTTTCTCAGTGCATAGTAATTTGATTGTGTTTTACAGTTTGAGTTATCACTCACTTTAAATGTATTCTGTGAATTTATGGAACTGTTTGAAATCAGGACATCACAGTATTTTTACAGAGATATAAATATACATTCACACACAGACATAAACACATGCATAGCAGAGGCATCATTTCTAATAGATGTAGGGCTGCTAGTTCAGAAGAGCTGCTTAATGAGCAGAATAGCACAAACTAAACGTACTAGTAATTGTCTCACCTAATTGGGTTGTGTGATACAGAATCACTTCCAGTTTAATCATGCAGACAAACGTGGCCTTACTGTGAAGCTAAGCATGCAAACGTTGTTGTAACTAATTAGCAAGGTTTGCAAGCATCTGTGCTGTGGAAAACATGCAAGATATTTCACAATTATTTGTGTCAGAATATTTTACTTTAAGTACATGGCATGAATAAACAGCCTAAGTCCTAAAAGAGTACCATACAAGTACAGTAAGCGTTGTCATGCAGAGTGTCAGCACGTCTGCTTTAAGTGCGTGACATGCTATTACTGTGGCCTTGTGCAATGACTTGAGCTATTCCAGAAGCTTCCAAACTCTGCCCTGCAGAGCACTTGCTCTCTGACAAGTCAGCTGAACAATGACAGTGTCATTTCTGTCAGATTAGGACTAAACCTCATTACCAAACCAAATTTTCTGATGCTTTTATTCAAGAAGAAGAGATGATCATGAACAATGTGCATAAAAATTATCTTAATTATTCTCCCTAGCTGACTGGGCAGAGCTTGTGCTTTGGGGCATGCTAGCTACTCAACCCTGTATCTTTCAGTAGCCAAGCACTGAGAGCATGAACTTACAACGATGCGGATTGCAGTTCAACCCAATTTTTTTTTTTAACGAAGATTCTACTTTTTAATATTTACAGAAAGACTCCATTTTTCAAGATTTTATTTCAACAGCGACTGTCAAAAAACAGGTAGCAATAGATCACTGGTGTGCAAAAGGGATGAATGGGAAGGGTAAAGGCTAAAAAGAAAAAGAAGACAAAATGTTTCAAAATAATTGTACATGAGGTTTACCAAATACTGCTAGCCTGGGTGTTTTGGGAAAATGAAGAGTTCCCAGGCAGTATCAGTGATAATTATAAGATATGCAGAAATTGGAGCTGGAAGCATTAACTGCACTTACAGGTCTCCACACCATTTTTGTTGTCTCTGCTCCCTCCTATTCCCCTGTAACATGATTGTTATTTCCATCTTCAGGTCTACCCAAGCTAATATGTACTGACAGTGCCTCCCAACTGTGTTAATAGTAACTATATGCAACCTCATCAGCAAGATTTCTCCACTATTTTTTGTGGAAAGGTTGTTACTGAAAATGCTAAATGTAATTATTGTCATCTTGCTGATGAAGAACTCTGAGTACATCCTCCACTTATCTGTAAACTTCTTTTAGCTACAGCTATCACTAAATTCTTCTTCAGATGTTCCTTTAGCAGATTTTTAGTTCCCTTATCTTGTAAAATATCATTTAAAAATTCATTCTAAGCTTTGTTTTTACAAAGGGACTCAATGCATTTCTGGACTTTGATAAACAACACTGATCTCATGAAAGAAGATATCGCGTTAGCCTGACACAATCTATCTTTGATTCACATAAGCTGCGCTTTATTCCTTTTTCTATCTAGTTCCATGTCATTAAATATTCTTTCCTCTATACTTATTCTAATGTCTTGTCTAATGCTGATATAAAACAAATAAATATATTTGTGTCCTTATCTCATTTTTCTTTCTTCTTAAATATAGGCTCTTCAGACATACAATACCACCTGAATCTTTCTTAAAGGTCTTCCTCCTAGATTTGTACTTCTATATGTGAAGTGGGGGTAGAGATTATCCTGTTTCCCCAGTTTCTGTAGGTAGGACTCTCAGTTTAGCTTCACCTCCCAAGTGACAACTTCTGCTTCCACAATCTCATTCCTAACAGCCATGCTGTCTCAAGATCCTTGTCTCTGCTGTAAATTTAGGCAAATTCCTGATTTCATTTTATGTCCTTGAGTGGATTGTCAAAAATATTTGTAACACTCTTAAGTAACAGCTTCACTTGTTCTTTATGGTTTATACAGACAGAACCATATTAATAAAAATATTCTCTCAGTAACATTATTTTCAAGACCAGACAGAACTGTTAATTGAACAATTTTTTGTAATATTTTCAAAGATCTGTTGTCTTGCACCATGAACTCAAATCCTGCTTTTACTTGCCCAAGCTTATGTCAATATACAAATTCTTCAGTCATTCCTCACTAAACTATCCCACTGCCTATCTGGATTAGGTTTAGCCCTTTGCTAACCTCACTACTTTATACACCAGAATTTTGTCTTTCCCTGTCTCTTACCCATTTATCCTTCAACTTTTTCACATTTTATTACTGTAAAACTCTTTTCAGCAATGTGACATTTCTCCTTTTAGTATTTTTTTTAACCTTCTGGTCATGTATATTCAAAAATATATCTCCTTTGTCTAAGTGCCAGTCCTATGACTCTTTGGCAGGTGACAGTACATCTTTACCTGTCTATGCAACCAGGGGCAAATCTCCCTCTCACAAACTGTGTCCCTCATCTCTACTTGGAAATTGTCACTCCAACAAGGCATATCCTCTCTTTGTGGATGATGCCATACTCCATAACTCCTCTTTTCCAGCAGGTCACCACTCAACTGTAGCTGCTGCATCCAGTCATCTTTGACTCTGTCACACATTGGGTCAACTCTCCTGCTGTACCAGCCATCCTCTTCATCTTCTCTTCTTTTTATATGCATAAAGAAGGGAAAGAGGAAAAAACTGGCCTAAACTCCAACCAAATTCTTCTTGTTGCTATCTGTTAGCCGGCTAATTTCCTGCTTGGATTTTGCTTATTACCTTGTTTCCCTCATTTGGACTTAGGAGTAAATTTTCCATTAGATGTGACTAAATGCTGGAAGTCTTCCTTCACCACCAGCTGCAGGACCTCTGTCTTCTCTCAAACCTAAAACGTCACCCAAACCACCTCCACATGTAAGTACAGATTACATCCAATAAACAAAACAACAGGCAGACAGATGCATTTGCTTACACCTTGTTACCACCAGGCACAAGTTCCTGAAAACATCATAGACCCTTATTTCCTTCCTCACCCCTTTTCTAGTTGCTGGAACAAGGCAAGTCAACTCTGACTTTGAATGGAAAGCTTCACAGATTGCTGTGTATGAAGCAGTCTGTAGCAGAATGTGTTCTCTGATAAAGCCCCGACAAGATATTGCAGCCTTAGCCTTAAGGGACCTTTCACATGTGTTTCTCTGTCTGCTTCCCTGGCAGGGACAACAAGAAAACCAGAATGACTACCCTAGACAATAATCAGCTTTTAGGGTCATTAGAATTGTTAGAATCTAAACCCTTAGAATTTGGACATAATTTAAAGCAAAACAAAAGCAAATAACCAAACAAACCCCATAAACAAGCAAAAAAAAAAAAAAAAAAAAAAAAAAAAAAAACCAAGAAAGAGGAAAAAACCTTCATTTTTGTAAAAAACATATTTAGAAAAGAAGGAGGCTACCTCTAAACTCATCACGAAGAATAAATGGAAATAAATTCTCAGAGGAAGACGTGGACTTTCAAATATCTGTCTTAGAAATTAAACTCAAACCACTTCTAGAAGATTGTAACATTAACAAAAATTAAAGCCTGTTAGTTAACAACTTAAGAACAGCTCTGTAGAATACATGTCCTGAAATCTGTCTGTATAACTGAAGCAACTGGGAATGCCTTTTCAAATGTTTTCGGTTAGCTGAAATATTGCCCATCTATACCACAAAACTGGATTCTGATGTCTTCCTATTAGGAATTTTAATAGCTGTTTCTCAACAAGGTAGAGATGTTCCCGTCACCCAGCATTTCTTTTTCAAATTGGCAGCTCTGTCAAAGTTTTCACCGTCTACGGCTATACTGGGCTTTTGAGGTAGAAACCTTGGAAAGGAAGCCTCTAAGCAGGTCTGGTAAATGCTTTGCTAATCTGGCATTTTAGGGAAATAATTCATACCTGTACGAAATTGCCACCCATGCTGCAGTGGTAATCCCCAGAGAATATTGCCACTGTTTTGGGGTCCGAAGGCACCAAAATATTTGGCTGAAGCATTTAGCAAACTCTTATACACTCCCAGTCGCTCTTGATAGTTCCAAGCACTGATGACAATTTTGTTGTCCTTTACTGGGAAATCCAGCAGTTTTTCAGCAGCCAGGTCCCACAAAGGAGGATAGACATCTTCTCCAGTGACATCATTTTCACTCCGTGCTGTGGCAGTCATAGGGCTCAGGGTAAGAATTACTAAAAGAAGAGCATGTATGCCAAAGCAGGGACACATTGTGAAGGTTTGTGACCCAGGTGATTGTGGCTGCAGGGCTTTTATCGGGAAAGGTGAGGGCTGGGCAAAAGGGTGACTCAGGCTCTGAAGTCTTTGTCTCCCTTCCCTCTTCCCAGTAGTGACCCTGATGTGGAGCTGCCAGATTAGCAACTGTGAGCAATACTCTGTCCTCTTTGGGGGATCTAGGGAGCACCAGTAGATGTTTAAGAGGAATCAATCTAATCAGAAAATGTCCAAATCCGTGCTGCCCATGACATATACACACTTCCAAATGTTTGAGGTGTAATAATACTGATTGTACTGTTGTGCTATCAAACTTCCTGTCTCCATGTTTCTTACTTGGTGTCAGCTTCCCTTTCCCAGCCCAGTTCCTCTGGGTAAAGAATGGACAGCAGTGCCACAGCTCTCACCTCAACACATGCACAGTCAGGGTTAGGCTAGGGCTGAGATATGCTGAGGAGGGCTCCAGGCACTGACAAAAGAGCAGCAGTGACCTGCTGCTGATGCTGCCATTGCCACTTTTGTCTTTTGGCCTTGGGACTACTGCCTGCAGCCTTCAGGTCATAAGTGTTGGAAGCAGCCAGATCGGCCTGTCTTCAGGCCACATAGCACCTGGCTAGCTGTACTTTTAGTACTGGGTTTTCTTGTGTGGAAATGGTCATCATTATAAAGTCCTAAGGTCTCCTATTAAACCTCCATGATCCTGTAGACTCCAAAGGAAACACAAAGGCCATGCCTCCACCATAAAATTGATGTATAAGTTATACTCCAACAAAAGTGAAACCGTCCAGCTGGCTTCATCTCGCCTACTTGTGGTAATTCTAGGACTTTATAATCTTCAGCTGCTTTTTCTCAGATAAGCAATGGTTGCAAAAGAACACTGCAAACAAACACGTGGTTTGTTATCTTTGTGGTCTTTCGTTTGTGTGAGAAAAATTGCAAATGTCCCTTTTCTTTGAAGTAATTCTGTGAGTTTCAGTTGGGCTTTGTGCGCCTAAAGTACCTGAAACCATGCGTGGGAGCAAGTCAAAACTGGCTGTAAACTTCTGATAGTAAATTCAAAAGAAAGGTATCAGTTCAACTCAAAATTTTCCCATTTACTCTATTTATTAAGGAGACTTTCTAGTAAATTGCAGAATTTTTCAATGATCACTTATAATTTTTTTATGTGCTACTGAGAGAGAAACCCAAAGGATTTTGAAATACAGTGTTTAACAGAGACCAACAGGGATCTGAGAACATTTCTTCTCATCATGTTGCCTTGAAGAGGTTTCAAAAAATCAAGTTGTTCTTTCATTAACTACTATGGATGAGATTTATCTAACCCAACTGTGGGCACTTTAACATTAACCTAGCTATGTAGATTGCCTTGATAACCAAATCAGAGAATCAGGCACATCCAGAATGTAACTCCTTTAAAGCACACCACTGAAAGATATATTGCTCCTGATTGACTGTAGAGGGAGTAGAAATTACAAGTTTACCTTTAGACATAGAAAAAATATTTTTAGATTAGATAAAAGCAATATTCTTTTTTCTACTTTTCTGAAATAATAACTTCAGAAATGTTTTCAAGGGTACTTTTTTTTTTTCTTGAAATAAAGCATTCTAAATAATCCTGAGGACAAATACCAAGAACTGTGCCGATTTTATATATATAGGAAGCTCCAATTGAGGCAATGGACAGTAAGGCTCACCTAAAAAGGAAGGATGATGAAAGGCATTAATTAAGGCACAAGATATATGGAGAAAACCTGTGACTCTACGAAAAAAAAGGCACAAAGTTCATAATTGCACTAAGGAAGAATTTTTTTTAGGAACATGAAGGAGTAAATACAAGTGATTGACTTTTTTTTTTTTTTTACCATCACTGAAAGAAATGTCCAAATTGGGAACCTAAACTCCTGTTTTCCTTTAGTCAAAGTGGAGAGTTTGAATTCTTCTAATGAGAGATACCAGACATTTGTATTACATGAGTTGACTTCTCTTAAGGTACCTAAGGCAAAAAGAGGTGAATAACTTCACCTTTTATTTTTAGATTTACCATATACTTACATCCTCATCGCAGATTATCTGGTAGTAAACGACTGATTCCATGTTTGTGTGGAAATTAATTGTGCATGTAAAACTGTCTTTCTGCTCTGCCATCTAGAAAGGCAAACCCTACTAACATTGACCTGGGCAGCCATGAAAATATTAATTACTAGACTAAATGCAAAAATGTATTTTCTCAAAATACTTATAATACAGAATTGAGATAAATTAATTACATAATTCTTGCCTTATATTAATTTTTGAGCTGTTTGATAGAAAAAATTTTGTGTTATATACTAAATTTGTGTTATATACTAAACAAGAATGCATCCACTTAAGACTGCTGACTTCCTTCACTTTTAGACCTCTTGCCTTATTATGGTAATAAAAGGACTTCAATAACCCAATTAATCTTTAAAGAGCCAACAATAATTTTTTATTAACATAATTTAAAATTCTTCCTGAAAAATATTATAATACAATTTATAGATCTTACTGCATTTTTGCACTTATCTTTGTGTGCAAACAAGTTGCTGAAGTTTTGGGAAGACTTTAAGGATAAGTTTTCTTTTGAGAAATATCTGAGCTGGTGTGTCCAGTTTGGAATCCAGTCCAGTTGGTTTTGCTGTCCTGAGTGGGGAGAGGGGAGGATACACGTAATGTCAACTGGACTTGAGAGGTGTTGGTGTTGGGTGTTGAGTCATAGCACCCCTTCAGGGATGCCAGCATTTTAAGCAAGTGGAAGATTAAGGAAGACTATTAGTAATGTCAATTCCACTGTTCTATTCACCGCTCTGTTAGCAAGGATGTGTTCCTACGGACATTGCATCAGAATCATGTGCTGGAAAAGATTGTAGACTATGATAGGTGGTCATTTCAGGTCTGATATGTAATTGTCAAGTTTCAAGAGAGAACGCTGTAGTTCTCAGGTGGGCTACAGATTTTGCTTCAAGATAACTGCAGAAAAGCTGATAAGCAGCAATTAGATTAGTTGAGGTGACTACAAGAAAAAATGGCAGCCCTAAGCCCCCAAACTATCAAAACATAAAACTCCTTCGTCCTGATGGGATACACTGAGGAAGAAACTGGAAAGCAAGTAAGGAAGGGGCATCAGTACTCCCAGTGGAATTAATTCAGAACTGACACAGGGTTTTGCAGGTAAGAAACTTTTACGTAAACTGGGGTTGTCGCTATCCTTCAGCCACATAAAATAGTACTGAAAGGAAGGGTTTGCCCACTTCATTTTAGGGTAACAGTCCTAAGAGGAAGAATAATGAGTATTCATTTAGATGGGATATTGATATATTGATATGAGCCTCCCTATCACATGGCATCTTTTTTCATGCCCTGACACTTCCACCAGTAATTATGAGTGTCCCTTGACTGTGATCTGTATCAGGGAAAAGAGACTACACTGTAGCTAAAAGTATTCTTCATATATTTCACTGAATAAACTTAAAGCAGGAGATATATTATTAGTTGCTTACTAATCTCTGCTGTTATTGTCTGCAGCTATTGTCTTGAACAGAATTTCTATTTCTTTTTGTCACAGGCCTTTAATTATTAGCAGGGAGAATGCCTCTGGCTTTAGTATCCTCCAGCAAAACCCCTTAGCAGGGCTACAAAAGGGTTTATAAATTGTTAGTGGTGTTGTAGTGAGCAAAGGTTATCAGCCACATGCTGTGGTCACATGAGTGGACCCAACCACTAATGCAGCAAGACACGTTATAGTAGGAGCATCAGGCAGGGGTAATTATATTCTGTGTGTAGTGGATCTGGCAGGAGGTGCTGCATCATCATATCCTGGATCCTTCATACATCCTTGGATCTAAAATTTCTTCTTCTTTGAAAAATATCATTCCCTTGTTGTCTATTAATCCCATTCTCCCCACTGCAAAAGTCTTCCTGTATTCCCTGCTGATCTTGCCTCACCAAAAAGAGTAACCTGTGCTGCAGAGCCTGACAATTCAGACTACTAATTGTGCTGATTAATCCTGTTGGTGAAGGATGCTTATAATTATATTAATAATATATTCACTTTGCCTTTCTCTTCTTTTTTTTTTTTTTTTATCTGAAGCAATGAATAGGGCATACACAGTAGTACCTAAACAAACCCCACAAGCAAACAAAGAAAAAATCCAAAACCAAAAAAATACCATACCCAACTCAAGCCTGATAATGAATAATGTTCCAACTCAAACCCAGTCACAACTATTTTAGGAAATACCAGATTCATACCTGTGGTGGGATTTTACCATATGCAGTTTTTCTTTCCCAGATGAAGCAGTATTCTTTCCATGAATCTGGCTGGGTGGAAATCTGGCTGGACAAATGGCTACAAAGGCAAGTGTAAAACCAACATTTCCAGAGTTCCAGTTCATAATAGTAAAAGAAGGTTAACCAGCAAGGTAAATATAAATATAGACTGAGGAGCAAGCTGTACACAAGATGTGTCATGGGTACCTGGTACCGGCCTAGGTGTACTTTCCAGACCACAGTGTTCCAGAGGAGTCAAGGCCATGCTCAAATTTCCTGAACAGACTTGCTTACAGGACCAGTGTTAAGATGTACATTTATATAGATATATATATATATATATATATATACACACTTATGAAAGCAACCAACCAGCCAATAAAAGAACTCTTTATCAGACTCAAACCAAGAAAATTTGAATTAACCTATAATTTTCATTTTTATAATGGTATTATGGAGATATATTTACCTTAGAGGTTAGTTCAGATACCATAACCTTCACATCTTTTTTTATCTTCAGCTTCGAAGGTGAAGGTAATGCTGATCATGGAGTCAGATATCTGCAGTATTTAGCACCTACAGACCTATGGTCTTTAGCATCACCTATTCAAAACCTATCATAAAAGACTTCACCCTTATTTTCGTAATGTGATGGAATTCATTCTTTTGAGTCAGACCACACAAAAACTCGACTCACTGAAACACGTACTTAAAAGTTGATTTAACCAAAATAGAGAGATATATTCCTGAGATCATCTGAGTTGCAAACATCTGTCTAATGGAGGAAGACGATAGTAAACTTTTAATATAACATGTCTATTTTGTCTCAGAAATTGTTAAATACAGCCCTAAGAATGCTTATGAAGCCAAGGAAATCTTTGGCTGTTTGTTTGTATATCACCATGGAAAGAGTAAACTGCAGCAAAAATTACTAGAGTCACGTTGTGAGTTGGGTTTATTTTTCAATCTGTCATTAATTATGCATTCATTTATAAGACAAATTAACTGAATCTTCACTTATATTTTTAGCATGACATTTTAATTAGATGAAAATGAGAATAAGTGGGGATAACTAATTAGAAAAAATCAGCAAAATGGAAAAGATTCATTAAAAGAAAGGCACAAATACTCAAAGCAGTAAATCTGTAGCTAGATGCTAGTGCCCAGATTTACTGATGTGATGTATGCAAAATGACTGCATCAATTAGGAACTTGGACCAAAACAGCTTTTTTTTGCCATTTGGAAGGAACAAACAATTAATTCAGGAATTAAAATCAGCTCTTGAAAGTCAGAGACTGCAGAGAAAATTTTCAGAAGACTGTGAACCATCCTCTTCCAGCTGCAGCCATTTTCCTTAGACTGAAAAATAAAAGGGAGGGGGAGGGGAGAAGCTTTCTTGCAAGAAAAGAAAGGAAAGCTAACAAAAATATTTCTCGAAGAAATAAATTAGTCTTCATTGTGTAAGCAGGAAAAATAAATTTTAGTACAAGACAACTGGAAAGAAATGTTGTAAAATAAAACATGAGGTATTAAATTAGCCTCACATTTATTGCCTAATTTTGCTTCTGTCATGGGAAAGAATAACACTCTTGTTGTTTCTAATTGATATTCTGTGTTGGTATACAACACAGTATTTTGGTTCTACTGTTTCATTTGCAATGAGAGAGGAAATAAGGGTGATTTTCAAGAAAAACAGATTTCATTCTCATTTAGAGAAGTCTGAATAACTCACAAAAAACAAATTCCAAACCTATTTGACTAAACCAAAATGTATATTCAACATGTAATTCCTCAACCAAATCAGTCCTTTTTGAAACATAATTATGTTACTATAAACCTAGAAAAGGTGTGTAAGGAGCAAACATATGCATGGATAGGTATTAACAGACAGAAATGACTGTGTATTCACAGACGCTTGCACAACAAAGCTAACATTGAAATGAGAGCTAATGATAGTATATGGAGAGATGTCACATTACCAAGTTGAGAGATGAGAGAAAACAAACATTTTTTCAAACAGAATATTATTTCTTGAAAACTTGATAAATATTTCAATTGTCCAGTTTTTCATGCTTTTCTTTCCTGTAACTTTTATTTGTTGTTAGAGCACACCCCAAACTCCAATACCTGGGTGCTCCTGAGAACTCTGATTCTGAGATTTCTCACATCACATGATTTCATACATATCAATATCAACTCCATAATGCAAGTGTCCAATGCATAAAGATTCATGTGAAATACATTTCCTGTATCTGACAGCCACTTGCTGATATTATACAGCAAATATAAATATGACTAAGCACAACAAAGGCCACCAAGTTTGGGACCATAAAAAAATCCCAGAGGCACACAACTGGGCAGCTATTGCAGGACAGGGATTTCTAGTCCACTGTTCCAAGTCATCAAAAATTAGGCCTTGGATTATCAAAAGAGTGCAAGCGAAATACATGTTTAATTTTCAGTAGGCTTGAAAGGAAATCATTAGTTCCCAGGTGTTGCTATCAAACAAGAACCTCTGAGGACTCACTGATTTCACAAGGAAAAAATGTCCAGCTTCCCAAATATTCCTGGCCTGCTCTGAAGTGCCATTTCCTCAAATGACTGTATCATATGACCTTACTCATCTTGAGTCATATTTTGTCCCGTTTAATTCTCATCAAAAAGACAAGAATAGTCTTTTTTGATAAAAAGGTATGCCTCCCTCAGCCTTCCATCCAGCTCTCTGTCCTTCTCCCACGTTGTCTTCAGGTATAACCTGTCTTTGTCTCCTCCCTGCCTACACGATCACTTCAGTCATGCTCTGTGGTCTTTGCAGGGAGCCACAACATGGTGCTTACTTACAGGGGCTGGCATACCATGGCAAACCATCCAGCAGAAGAGTCTGGGGAGATGTGATCTGCATTTTTTCTGCTTTTTGGGTGGTGAAGGGAGCTGCTGTACTCCCTAGGAGCAGAGGTTACTTTTTTCAGTGTGGTGAGACCTGTTAAGATGCTTAGGAGTGTCATTGACACAGATACAAGAAAGTCTTACACTGTAGACTAGATTTAAATGAAAGACTGGGGAACTTTTTTTTTTCTTTTTTTTGTATTAGCATAAGCCTCATTTCTGGCTATTCTACACATACAAAAACAGTACACAGTTAAGCAAAACCAATATTAAAATCTTGAAATAGTAAGCTTTTAAGAAGTAGAAGACAAACCCTCTCCAGAACAGTGAACGTAAGCAGACACACTTTATAGAAGGCAGGTTTCTGAACTCTGCAATGTCCTCCTGGATTTCTATTGCA
This sequence comes from Orthonyx spaldingii, assembly GCA_013397795.1. NCBI lineage: Eukaryota > Metazoa > Chordata > Aves > Passeriformes > Orthonychidae > Orthonyx > Orthonyx spaldingii. Next base: position 933,431 of record VZTJ01002596.1, on the reverse strand, counting down.
TTTCCTTCTATGTAATTTAATTTAAAATGCTTAGCCTTGGAGACGGAAGATTTGGATTTCTGTTCTAATTTTCTTTCTTTGAAAAAATGCTTAAGAAATAAAGCATTGTAATTTATTTTGTCAAATCATAGTGAGTACATCAGGCTCTTATCCTGGTATTTTACCATCCTTATACAAAAATCACATACCAAAACTCTTTGGCTTAGCCTTATCTGAAAAATACTTGCAAGAAAATATTTAATATTCTTGTTCCACTCCTGTGAATGCTAACAGCTTGGGCATAACACAGCTGTGTCCTTGGTTTTGTTTTTTTTTCTCTTCCTTGGAGTCCACAGGCCAACAGCTGGAAATAAGGAATTTACCTAACATTTTCCTTTGGAGTAAACACTGGTGCTAGCTAATTTGGATAAGTGAGGGTGGTGAAACTGCAGACTTCTGTAGATTTATACATGAACACTAGATGATGCTATATAACCTTTCAATCTCCCTATTACTTTCACACATAACTGAAATAAAAATTAAATAAAATCAGACTACTGGATTAGAATGTGTTTTTATATGCTGACAAGTATGCACATGCACCAAATCGTAGCACTGAAGTAAAAAATCTGTATTTCACTCCCAGTCAGCTGTCTCCATCTCAACTGACAGATGCAAAGAGAGGGTACATCTGATTTTAGGGCTCCTTGTGCCAGAGATTGTGGCAACGTGTTACAGAATGATTTTTAAAAAATGCTTAATAGCAACGACACTTTTCAAATGCTTTGCCAAAAAAATTGGCAAAAAAAAGCTTTGCCCAACAGTTTTTATACTGGACCAGGTGTCAGCTCTTTTGCTGCAGTCAGGATAATTCCTTAAACTGGCATAAACATCACATACTATACTTGGACTAAGTTAGCTTGGTTTTGGTCCAGATGAAACTTGTGCTACCAGGTAATATGGTATTGTACAAAAAAGGCTTTGGCTCAGAGAAAAGGCTTTGGAGTCATTCTGACTCCTGTTTTTCCTGTGAGAAATAGCTCCTCTGATCTCGATGACCCTATGATGTCCTTATGACATAGTTCAAACACCAAGTGGTGAATCCATGTCTCAGGGTGGATACAGTTACAGATACAAACAAGTCTCTCTCAAGATATTGTGAGTCTTTCATAATTTGCAGAAATATTGAAGGGGAGAATCTCAAATGTTGCTGTCTGGGAAGTGGACTAGCAGCTGTCCTTGCCCCAGGGAGGTATTGATCAATGCAGTTTCCAGAACTCCTTGGTCAGAGGACAGTGCCCATGCACTAATGTGCTCACAAGGCAGCTGTGGAAATCACTCGTACTCATTTCACATCAGTGGTGCAGGTCACCATTATCTCAGTGGCTTGAATCAGACTGTTTGAAAGGGTAGTTGATGAGAGCACATGGGCTTGAGTTACACTTTAAACCTGCTTGAAGAAATAGTTTGATCCTTTGCCAAAGCTTTGATAGTAATTACAAGATGCACTCAGGCTCCCAGTGGCTCACAAAACATCCTGCAATGAGAGAGTGTCACCACAGCAGTCATTGAAGAAAACACTTATTCTTTAAAGGGGACTCAAGAAAAGTTTTCGCATTTTTGTGGGCTTTAATGATAGTGAAGCCTTCAGAACTAGAGTTTATGGTACTCAACCTGTTAAAAGTATGGCAAACAAAATGAAAGCTGATATTTTGCTTCAACTCAAGCATCTTTAAAATTATGGTGGATTAATGTTAAGTGCATGCAAATGAAAAATGGGTTAAAATGTTTTAGGATTTTTTCCTTAAAAATAATTAGCCCAGTCATCTTTGAGACAAAGGATTTAACTTCCCTGAGTTAGTCTGTTACTCATTCCAGAACTAGATCTGAAGGGTAGGAGAGGAAGACTTTAGAAGTCTGTAACTGGAAGTCATAAGGTACATGGCCAGCATCAAACAGGAGCTGGGATGCACTGCTTGGCTCTGTGCCTGAGCATCAGCAGCTCCAGCCCAGCAGAGAGAGCCTTCCTTTCCAGTAACTACATATTTCCTCTGGAAAGAAAAGCTTTGTTATAAAACTGGGAACATCTACTTTGCTGCATTAAATGATGTTTATTTTCCTCATATTTTTTAAATGTCATACAAAAATGTTGTAAATGCAAAGACAATTGATATTTTAATAAAATCCATTCCTCCTACAATTCATTATTACAATTCAGAGAAGTCCTCTAGTTACATGAAGTATTTCAAGTGAACAGAACACTAGTTTTTTTTCTAGTTATGGCAGAAAAAAATCAGTAATTTGAAAATATATGTATAATTTATAGTATTTGGTTTAGCAAAGCTTTTAAATTAAATCTGTCAGTACTCAAATCAGTGTGAAGAATCCTATGCCAGCTTAGAGGAGACAATGAGCAAAATGTCCAAGGAATCCTAACATTTGGGGATGGTCATTTTGATGACAATGTGAGATTAGTTATTGACCTTAATGGAGCCAAGATTTAAACCCAGAAGATTTAAAGGAATATCACTGTATAATGAGGATTTGTTGCATCCTACACATGCTTCTTTTAAAACTACAACACAACATGGATTGTGGGAAAAGAGGGTGAGTTTGGAAAGAGTGGATCTCAGCTCTTTTGAGCAGGTATGGCTATATGACAGGGTAAGCTTATGTGCCTTCCTTAGACTTCCCCCCTCAATAATGAATGAAACCTGTAGGACTTCCTCCCCTGTATATATATCTCATTAATAACTGATTAACTAGGCCACACAGAAGTACTTGGATTTATTGCTGACTTTGCTGGGATAGATACCAAGTTAACTTCACATTCAGACTCAGAGCAGAGGGAGAGAGAAAGGCTCACTCTGCCGCACCCTTTTCAACACAAAGGCATTGCCTTAAGCTTAAGGGTCAATCATGCTTCAATTATGGTCTCTTGCACCTTAGATCAATAAAGGATTATCTCAGATCTGTCCTGCAACAACCTGATTCTCTGTGGGCAGCAGCATCAGCTGTCCAGGGTTTACATATTGCTGTGGCAATGTGACTCGAAGCCTTGGTGCAGGACTCCAGTGTCACTGGCCCTGCCCTTCCTCCACAAAGCTTGATTGTTGTTTTCCTCGTAATAGAATTACACCAGGGTAGATGTGCTGTGCTGAATAACATTACTCCACGGGGACTCCAAACGAGATCAGGCTATCAGCACTTTGTCTCTGCCATGCTTTCTGCGAGATGCAAGGAGTGCAGGAGGTGGTTAGGGTGCAGGAGCCCAGCACCTCCCCGGAGCTTGCCCTGCAGGGAGGAGGTCTCTCCTCTGTCCATTCCCGACACATTCCCGGCACTACAACACACCAACACGGATTTCCTAGGCTCCTCCTAGGAAATACTGCGTCCTTGCCTCCACCTCCTCTCCCTCCCCCGCAGCAGCTCCATGGAATTGAAGAGGGGCTGCTTGATGGGGTGACTGCAGGTAAAGTCGCCATAGAAACAGGGACTCTGGCCTCATTCGCACAGCGAGCGGCTCTCCCGCAGCCCGGAGAGAGCACAGAAGCTGTTGTAGGTACAGTCACAGTTGATCGACACTGTCATTTAAAACCATCTAAAGCAATATCAGCGTACACAAGGGAGGAGATTTGGAGAAAATAATTTTCTCAGCTGCTCTTTGAATCAAAATTCGGTCCCTGAGTCAAAAGCCTTGCAATAACCCTGTCATGTGTACTTCTCAATACACCTACAGAGCTTTTTCTGTGCACATGCACCAGCTGGAAAACCTGATATCCTGATTTTATTGTTTTGATGTGTGCCAGAGTCCTCTGATTTCTCCAAAAGTACTAGGGCATTATGTAACAAGCTTGGATATAATCCAGGATGTAGATAACGGCATAACAGGCCTGATAAAAAGCCCAGCAAATTGTTGAACAAAGGATCTGATTCACTGTTGATGTATTAACTTACAGTTTGCCTCAATACAGTGATTTTTCCATATGATTTGTAAATGTAAATTAACAAATAAAAGGTCCAGTCATCATACACAAAATTCATTAAGACATAGAAATGAAAAAACTTATTTTCAGAATTACTTATGTTCAGGTCTCACAGGTGTTTAGGAGAAAAAAGGAAGAGAGATAAATTTGACGACATTTTTAAAAATTCCTAGTTCAAGAGTTATCTCTGAAAATTGCATCAAGCTCACAAATGATCTGTACAAAAATACACTGATCCTGAAATGCAAGTTATAGTGAAAAATTACCAGAGAAACCAAAGACAAAATAAAAAGAGATATTATCTGTAAGAAGAGGACAAAAAGAAAGAGTAATTCAGAAGGCATCGCAGGTATAAAAGCAACTAATTATCTAACATCAGATCTTGGAAAATCTAGGTTGAATTTTGCATCTGGAAGCTTATGTATGTGATAATGTGATGCCACCTGGAAGTCAGAGATGGAAGATACAGTCCCAACCCAAACAATTATACACATCCATAAGTTATCAAAACAAGCATCCCAAATTAACAGGGAGGAAATAAAAATTTAATTAAAATTAAATGAGGAATAAATAAAAACATGAAACACTCTCAAGCCTCTCAGCTAAGAAAATGCAGAATGTTCATTCACCTTTTTCCTCACTTCTTCCCTACCTTTCCAAGATAAAGACCTTAGTCACCTAGCATCCAAAGGGAATTGGGCATTCTAGTGCCTATAGATAAATGAAGAAAAGTCACCTACTGTGGAGACCCATGGAAAGTACTGTGTTTTTTCAGTCACCAGATGTTGAGACTGGCATGGCCCTGCTCCTCCCAAGCTCTCTTTAGGCACAGAGGAAGGAGTCTGTTAACATCCTAGGATGCACTGTTTTCACTTGCTTTAAGCTGTGGTGGAGCAGCATGGGGTAAGAAGCTCTGCAGTCTGCTCAATAAAGTCACAATGAGGACTTTAAAGATTAAAATAGACAATAAGACTTTCATATTTGTTGTGAGCCACCTCTCAGTGCAATGCATAGATTGTGGCACAGCCTCCCTGTCAGGAGGAAGCAGGCAGACCCTAGAGTAGAGCCTATTCAAGATTGATTTATTTTAAGACCATTCATTTTAACTCTGAGATCACCTGCAATTGATCGCCTGCAATAAAAATACTTTATATTTGAAATCTCTTCCTGGTACTGTGCTAGTGTCCAAAGGAATATTGTTTATCTTCAGCAGCCAGTGAGCATGTTATATAAAATGCAATGAGACAGGGTACGAGACAGATTAGTCTAGAGGAATTCCATATTTTGACTTTCATTCCCACAGACGTAGTTATAAAATTTTCTCTACTGTTCCTCTACCATTAGCCTCATTAAGTAATCAATGATGTTTAGATACTGATGCAATATATAGACTATGCAGATTTATGCATGCATGATAGCATTTATGCAACTTTGGTGTAATCCTGTCCTCTGAAGAGAGTATGAGAAAGTAGAGTGGCAGCAAATACGACAATTCAGAGACCTTTTTCAGTGTCTTAAATGCAAAATTGATACACTTTTTAAAAATCATTCTAGTAACATAAGGTATAGCAATTCCAGGAGAGACGGAGACAGACCAACAGAAATTTTTTTTATCATTAGAAATGGTTGAGTAACACTGGCCTGGTTCAGAGCATGTTCAGTTCTGTCATTATCTCTGAATAATAAGTACAATTGACTGCTGTAGGAATAAAAACCAGGATTATGAAACTTTCTGAAGTCTTTGGAAAGGCTGAATGAAATGTGTGATAGCAAAATTAGAATTAAGCCTTTATTTTAAAAGAATTTGGTTATTAAAAGCATCCGACCTAATTTCACCTAGCTTTATTCTCCATTGGTGGGGCAAAAGATCCCTCTAATTTTCATTATAATTTTTTGTGCTTTCTCACAATCTTGTGAGTATGAGAATCCAGTGAGGGTTAAATCAAGAGAGGTGTGACACAGTGCATGAGACCCAGACTCCCCAAACTGGGATACAGGTGATCCCTTGCAGATATGAAAGCTGAAGCTACTTCCTTTACATAGCAGTAAAAGGCAACTTGACCTATTTCTCCCATTGGGATGAATTGCCAGGGAGGGTGCAGATGGCATTGCTGTACCTTTGGTGGAGCATCCTGTCCCCTTGGTAGGTAGGGTCTGTTGATGAACAGAAGGTGAAGCCTCAATGTGCCATGTTATAGCTGACTCTGGCTGAGAAGCAGCTCTTAAGGAGGAGGAGGAGGAAAAAGGAAGGAGAAATTGCAATCAGACCACCATGATTTTATATAATGATCTGGATAAACATGGATGCCAAACTATGCCTCTTTTAACAATTTTTTTGGTGTTGTTATTTCTTTTCTGTCGAGTTGTATGAACTTAAAATATTTGGGGTTAAATTTGTTTTTTCAGCCAAGTATTATTCCTATTTAACATCAAAGTTTCTTCTTTTTGAAATATGATGATTTGGTGCTGTACAATCCTGCTATGCAGTACATCTAGAAAGCTTTTCCATTTCCAAGTAAATAACAGAACAGTTGTAATGTATTCATTGTTTATTCTCAAATTACCTCTTGACGTGGTTAGTCAACATATTAAAGTTGGTGAATTAAACTCTGAAACGTACCTTTTTTTTTTTTTTTTTAATGGACAGAGAAAACGGGCTCTAACTTGGGGTATAATTAGTTGTGTCCAGCACATCTTCCTGGGCAGGGAGATAAACTGCAGCCTCTGCCAGCTGGGGCAGTGCCAGTACCATGAATTAGCACAGCATGCTCCAGAAGCTTCTCTTTCTGCACCAGTATAACCCAGCATATTCCCAAGAGGGCAGAGGAGGTGAGTAAGCAAGTGGTGAAAGTACAGCAATTGCGAGCCACCCAGGCATTCTCCTGGAAAAGCATCCTCTCCAAGCCGCTTCTGAAATCTGTTATTAAAGTATTCTCTACTGAAAGCTAGGAGGTCATGTTTCGATCACACTTTTAGGGTGTTATGTAAGGGGATTCTCTTCTTAACTTAGGAAAAGAAACTTATGTGACTGAAACTGAAACTCTGCTTGGAGGAGAAATTCTTCCTCTCCCTTCTCTTCCTCTACATTCATCTCTTGCATAACTGCATACAACTTAATGCAGTTGTAGGCTGAACACAAAAATGTCTTTACATGAGCAAGCAATAATGGAAACTAGAAAACAAGATATTCACAGCTCTAATTCGAGTCAAAACCACTTCTAGCTATTGAAGGCAAAAAAGTAATGAAAAAGTCATAGGTATACTCTACCAGGGTGCAGCAGGTTGCCAATGCTCTGCATGAAAATAAATCTAAGGTGGAAGAATGAAATAGAAATGAAGAAAACAAAATAAGGTGGAAAAGAGAGAGGGGCAAAGCTAGAGGGCGATACTAACAGGATAAGAATTGTCATACAGAGCCAGATCAAAGATTTTTTAGTTTACTGATAGGTGTCTGCTTGTGGTCAATAGTAGATGTTGGAAGAGAATGCGAAAACATAAACTAATATCTCTCCTAGACCATCTCCCAGACTAAAAAAATAGTCAGAGCAGAGCTGGGGTTTGAACATGTTTGTCCTTTTTTGTCTTAAATTAATTTTTCTTCCATTACTTTCTTCAATCACTTTTTAAACTCACATAGACCCTTATATTTAAAACATTCTGTGTCAAGGAGTTGAATAGCTTAATCACAAGGATTATTTTCTAGGTTTTTGGAATCCATCACCTGCTTGTTTATTTCTTCACGTTTGCATCTCTGCATTATTTGTGTGGGAAGAGACTGTGAGTAAGAGCAAACCTTTTATACTTGTTTACCTTCCTTACTAAAGATTTTAGGGACTTGCATCACATTTGTCCTCAGTCACCCTGTTTCTACTCTGAAGACTCCTACCATACCTTGTCATTCCTTGAGCAGAGACACTTCAGGCCCTGGCCACCCTTCTCTGTACCTGACCCCTTTCCACCATGCCTGGTTTGAGATGGGGAACCAGAACTGCTCTCAGTAATCAAAATCTCTCTGCACCATGGAATTACATGGGTAGAAATTATATTTTCTGGTTTGTTCTCTACTTCTCACTAATTATTTTCTAGTATTTTATTTCCATTGCTTTCCCTGACATTTGAGCCAGTGTATTTATACAACTGTTCTGCACCACGTCAGTGTTTCATTTCTGAATGACAATAGTCAGCTGAGAGCCCCTTGTTTTCTGTGTGAAGTCAAGACCTTTCTTTCTGTATATTATTTTCATCCACAGGTTTTTAGAGACTCCACAGTAAAATCTGCTCATAAATGGAATTTTTACTATATTAGCTTGTATATATGGGGGTCTTCATACTGCACTTATTCAAGGGTAGATATAATTATTGTATCTTTTATATCATGATCTGTTAGTAATAGAAAATGCCCACAGAGATCTGGCAGAAAATTTCCTAATGGAAATACAGCTTATACTAGAAAAAGAGTGCTTTAACTTGTGTATATTATACCCATTTCCCCCAGAAAAATACATTATATGAGTAGAATATTTTTGTGCCCGTGTCTATTTGTATAACTCCATCAGCACTGAAGGTTAGGTAGAATGGAAATTTTGAGAATAAAGTACACCATCCCTGAGAGACTGGCAATTTTTACTGCCATAAGATTGATCTTTACCATCAGACATATGGCCTGACACTGTAGGTGAAGATAATCTGATGACCTGGTTTTCAATTGGACACTACTACAAGAAAATAAGAACCTGTATCTTTCCAAAAGCATGATAAAACTTGTTGTAGGTGGTATAAGATGCCATTCACATCCCATAATTGTTTTCTGTGGAAAGTTCATCCAGGCAACACACCCACTAAGGGAGTAGAAAGGATGGTATACAGAAAGGACTGGATGTCCAGTGCTTAAAAGTAGGGACTGTTGCTTGTCCTTCTGAATAATACTGTGCAAACGAAATGTTATGTTGTTGTGATGACCTTAATACTTCTATTCTGTATATTCACTGAGATCAGGACCTAGATGTTCTAGTAGAATCTATCTAGTGCTTTCACAGGAAATTTTCTCAACTCCAATTCCAAAAATATTTTATATTTTTGTTCCTCATGTTTTCAACCAATTATTCTGTTTATTTGTTATGATTACAATTGTTTTTTTATGAGTTTCAAAAGCCTAAAAGAATCATTAAATATTAATAATTTTAAAAGTAGCTTTTCATAAACCCACTGATTTTCTTATTCAGCATTAACGTTCCATTTCCTATTTTCTGATTGTCCTCAACTCATCACATCTATATATATCCCGTTCATGCAGTCCCTGGGCTCGAGTCTGGAGGACAGGCACCTTCAATGGGGGGAGTACCTTTCTGCGTGCCAGGATACACTGGTTTAGATGTGTTGAGTCCTGCATGACATACCAGGAGAGGTGGAGAGGACTGTGGGGGCAGGGGTAGCTGGAAAAGGGGCAGCTGGTCTCCCCCGAGCTTGCCCTCCCCCAAGGACTGCACCAGAACCTCAGAGATAAGTATATATGTACATATTATATACAAATCCATGCATATGTATGTACATTTTATAGGTGTGCTCGCACATGTGTATGCACACACATTTATGTGTGTATGTGTATGCACAGTATGTATGTGTGCATGCAGTTTGTATATTGATCTATGCGTGTATGTATATGCTGGTATAGCCATGGGCACGAAATCATCACTTAAATATCCTTCGGGAGGAGTTTCCAGCCCGGAAACCCAGTCTCCCCATGGCTGGAGGGAAGCGTCCCCCGCCCCTCCCGCCGCGAAGGCGCTGCCGGGGCTGAGGCAGAGCCCAGGATCTCCCCCGGACGTGTCAGCTGCTGCAGGAGGAGGGAGAGGGACCCCAAATGGAGCACTGCTCCTCCGAGACTCTTCTTGCTAGGTGTTCACACAGACACATGTGGGTCCGGGACACTCCCACGCACAGCCATCACATGGCAAGGGTCCCTCCTCAGAAGGAAGAGAGGGGAGGGGAAAGCAAGCAAGCCTTTCCCCCCTTTCCTTTGTTTGTAATTGAGAAAGACTTCAAACGCGAAGTCTTAAGAGCCTTCTGAGGTGCTTCAGAGCAAAGGTAAATTCACCTCAGGATCGAACAGAGAGGTAAAAGGAGTAAAGAAAGGGTCAGTGGCCCGTTAGTCCCTGTGTTGAGGCAGGCAAATAACCCCAGGGAATAATCTCCACAAGCCCAGAGACGGGGCTGCCTTTGTCTCTACCCCTCCCGGCGGCAGCGGGCTCTGGCCGAAGGGGCGCAGGCGAGAGCGGCGAACAAAGGAAAGAAAGCCCTGTCACCGCACCCTTGCCCGTACAGAAGGTGCCCGGCACCCCTGCCCAGCCCAAGCAGGCTCCCCTGAAAGAGACACTAAATAATTGAACAGAATCGATTGCCTGCATGCATTGGGAAGGGAAAGTGGGCGCATCCCTTGCTTGCAGCCTGCTCCTTCCCCCATTTGCTCTGTAATCCTATTCCACCATGTGCAGATAGATGAAGGGACGTAATTCAGCCTTCGGGCCTGGGCGGGGTTCTCGCCGTTTAATCTTTTCCTTTCTCTTCCTTTCGCTGCTTTCTTCCCTCCCTCCCCCCCCTCCCCCCCTTTCCGTCTCTCAGGCCCAGTGAGGTCAGCTCATGAATATTGCTTCATTTTCCTGAGAGGCTCTGGCAGGGGCGGGTACCCCTCGTGTGCGGTGCCCCGCTCTCCGTGCATGCACTTCGCCAGCCGGGCAGCGGACAAAGTGGTGGTGAGTAATGCAGATGCTTTAGATACAAGCCTTTTTTCCCCCTTCTTCTCTTCTTTCTTTTCTTTTTTTTCTTTTTT